>JANTPM010000004.1:34126423-34147421 GCA_025434745.1 Erythroxylum divaricatum
TGAAAATCCCTAACTTTTCTTTTTAACAAATAGTTTTCTGCAATGACATAGGCGAAATATTTGGTTTAGATTAACTCTCTGTTATTACTGCCTACCTCTTTTATAATTATCTATTAGTTAAATTTTTATGAATCTTATTTATGGAATAGACGAATACTTATAAAATAAAGTAGGCACGATAATAATAATAATAATAATAATAATAATAATAATAATAATAATAAAAAGGAAGTCATCTGCTCCCTAAATGTAGGTGTTGCCCCACAATAAAAAGAGAGTTGAAACCCTCCAAAAGTTGATGAGATGGATTAGTTAGAGGGTAAGTAGGACAAATCGGGATGGGCCTCATAGTAACAGGAAGGGCTAATCAGATACTATCATAGCTGATAAAACTTATCCCACCATATTGGGAATACTTTGAGAGAAAGGACAATGACTCGCTTGGTCTCCAACTTTTCAGACACCTCGTGGAAACACAGACAAACTAGAAATGTGCGTGCAACCTAATCATCCGATGCTTAGTCAGTCTTTGAGGTCTGGTCTGTGCCAGCTTGTTCTATCCTCGTCTTAATTTTCTCCCCACGTGTTGAGCCCTTGCACCTTTCGTAAAGGTCTGTCCTTTGCCTGGGCCTCTATGTTCAATTATTGTCAACCCTGACTCTCAGACTTAGGATAGGATGCCCTCCCTTGCCCTAGCTAGTTCATTTCTTTTTGTCGATTGACCAGGCTCTCCTTTTTGCGCGTGCATCTGGCGCGTTAATAAAGACACACGGATATATATATATATATATATATATATATATATAACAAATACTTAATATTAACCATAATAGTTAATGACTTGAACGCTTTTCTTATAAGAGAACGATTCTTGTAGAAAAGATCACAGCGTTGCTGTCATCAAACTAGTAATTGATTGGTTGCAATCTAGGCCTTGAGCAGCACGGATGCAGACACATATATAGTGTGTGACGTAGCAACAGGCCATAAGGTCCGATGAATGGACTGCATCAAACAGAGACGCTAGGTGACTTATGTGATGGAAAATGTTGTTGAATTAGCCAACCAAGAAACAAAAATTGTATCCAGGACGTGGTGGAGAGCGTCCTATATGTTAACGCAGGGGAGAAGGGGTGTTAAAGTTTGTTATCGAGGAGGAGAAAATGTCCCCTCAACAACACAAACTCATGTGCGTTTGGAGTCGGTTAAATTGAACATGTGAAACAACGAAACATGCTTTTGGAAGGACTCGTGTAAGGCTGGCTAGGGCAATCGATAGTACGAAGGAAGGGAGCTGTTATGCAAATGCGTGAAAAGAAAAATATAGGTGGTGGCAAAGATTTATGATGGCCCACCATGCAAACACTAGGGCTGATCCGTAAGATTCTGTTGGGGGCTGTTCTCTTGGAACCATATGGAAAGGTGTGCTACGTAGTGTCATTGGATTTGTTGTAAGGTACTCTCACTATAAAAAATATATAAATTAGCGACGAAAACTTAGCAACAGAAAAATTTTCGTCGACAATTAGCGACGAAAATATGTTTTCTATAGCTAATATTGAGTGATTTAACTACGGTACTAATATTCGTCGTTAAATTTGAAGGAAATTTATCGCGACAAAATTAGCGACGGACATTAACGACGGAAAGCATATTTCCGTCGCTAAAATTGAGTAATTTAGCGACGGTATTAATACTCGTTTCTAAATTTAGAGGAAATTCGTGGCGGCAAAATTAACGACAGTATACGTTTCGTTGCTAAAAATGGAGGAAATTTTTGGCGAAATAAAAAATTTTGAGTTTACTTACGAAAAATTCTGTAGGTAAATTCCGTTGGTAAATTAATTTAGTGACGAAAATTTCTTTCCGTCGGTAAAAAGGTGGGAATTATTGGCGGTATAATTTTTTTTTAATTTACCAATGGAAATTTCTGTCGGTAATTCCGTCGGTAAATTCTTTTTAAATATAAACTCACCCGACATCTCTCTCCAACTTCTATCTTCTTTTTCCTTTCTTCTTCTTCCTTCTTCCTACATTTTTTCTTCGGTTTTCTTAGAGCCCATTTCTTTGTTGTGGACTCCTTTTCTGCTCGACGATGTTGTCTTCTCCGGCTATTGTTATCGTGTGCTTCGGTAGAGATATTTTTGCAACTTCTGTCATGTATTTTTTCATATATTAGATGAAAGTTAATTTGGGTATTTATTATTTTCGTTTATTTGTGTATTTTATTATTGAAAAACAACTTTAAGGTATAAATGTTAGTGATAGAAGAGACAAGACGAGATTTTAGTTGTAATGTTAAGATAAATTTCTGATGCATGTAAGGTATTTGATTAAATATTTGTTATTTGAAAAAATGATTTCAGTTCTTTATTTTCAGTTCTGTTTTAGTATGAATTTTAATATTTTAATTTTTTTACTTGAAATAATGAAGTTCTCTCCGTGGTGGCTTCCAGAGAAACTAAACACTTTGTAGGTAAATTTTAAAAAATAATTTTCAGCAAATTTACCGACAGAAAAAAAAATTCCGTTGGTAAATATGTTGGATTTTACCGATAGAAAAAATTCTGTCGCTAATTACCGACGGAATTACAATATCCGTTGGTAATTTTCTGATATAAAAATTTACTGACTGAACAAAATAATCGTCGGTAAATTTACCGTCGGAAATTTTTGACTGTTGATAATTCTGTCGGTAAATTTACCAATGGAAAATGTCCGTCGTTAAATTTAGTAACGACCATATCTCCGACGCCTTTTTTCGTGAATAAATTCCGTCGCTAAATAAGCTTGCTGACAGAATATGTACAAATTTCGTCGGTAAATTCCGTCGCTAAATTTTATTTTTCTTGTAGTGATCAAGCCATAATTGATTATACATAGCGTACATATTTTTTACTTGGCATTTTCATATGTTTTTCATTTAAAAATACCTTGATTTGAATGATTTCCTTTGATGTTTCAGGTAAATAGATATATGTTGTTTAGGAATAAGTTTGGCTAAGCACTAAAGAGTTTTACAGGTGAAAATAGATAAAAATAGTTTATTGGTTGAATATAGTCTCGAACATAGGCATAATACAATCCACATCCCTCTATAAGATCAAATACCACCTCTTACACAGTTTTATGCCAAGATGTGTTCTCTTTTAGGGTCAATAATTAAAGAAATGATTTGATATACGACCAGGTCAGGGCCTGTGTCATATGACAGTAAATACCGTGGAGTACATGGCTTAGAACATGAACATATCAACACACGTGTTCCTATTTAGAAAGAAAAATTAAAGTGTATAGCTAAACACTGCGTAGGAGATGGGTATGTTTCGTGTTAGTGTTTGTAACAAAATACATATTCAAAGAATAATCTAAACCATAGTTTGTGGGGGAGGAGAAAGACAGAGAAACTTTAGAGTACACACTTTGAAGTCGTCTTCAATAGGGAAAGAGATCATGATTCAGTTTAAAGCAATGAAATCCATCAAAAGATTGAGATCTTTATTAGGAGAACACTTTCTATATATGATTTTTTCGATTCTTTTTTTTTTTTTGGTATTTTAAGGATGATATATGGCTAAGTACTTTTATGTATAGATAGGAGGAATCATATTTTTATCTTGTATAGATTGATTTTAGTATTCTTTAAAAGAGTTCTATATTTGTGAAATACCACTGTTTGTTCTTAATGCTAGTTAGATTAAAATGAAAGCTTAAATCATATCCTAATTTACAAAGAGATGATTGAAAGAACATGTTTGTATATTGAACTAGGGTAATTGATGGACCATTCTGGTATTAAATTTAACCTTTTTATGAATTTTAACAAATCTTAGTATGGTTTTAGATGTTTTAATTAGATAGAAATATTAGTTAATCATTTTAGGGATATATAGTTGAATATTGAAAAATGGATATTCATGAACTTAGGAGATTTCACCAATTAAGTAATCAAATCTCTAAATAACTTAATTAGGGATACAAGATGATGGGGGAATGCTTATCTAAATTTTCATGTTATCTTATTTATATTTGTTAATAACTTGCTTTGCTTCATTCATAGTAGTAAATTGGATATGTTTTAGTAAAATTTTGGGGTTATATTAAATTAATTACTCTTTATTGTTGACTAGATAATAATAAAATGGTTATATGCAATTCTTACAAATTCCTTATAGCATTAGCAGTCTCCTTGACTCAACACTACTATGAAATAATAAGTTCACTTATCTATAGTCTATTACATTAAATCATATTAAAAAATAACAATCAAGTTTTTGGTATAAAGAGACTTGAGAAATATTAATCTAGTTACTTTTATTTTTTGTTTGTTTAGTTAATTCTAATTCTTTATTTTTTGTGTTTGCCTTTTTTTATTTAAGGTTTATGGATACTTGGTACATAAAAAGAAATTAGTCATTTGAACTCTTTGAAAAGGACTCAAAAATCTAGAAGGCATTTCTTTGGACACTCAAAAGATCAAAAGAAGTTATCAAACTAAGAAATCTAAGAATATGAAAATATGAAAGAAGAGCACAAAATTATATTGGATTATATAAAGCCATCGGTCATATGGAAACAAGCCATTATAGTGAGACCAATAATTGCAATAAATAACTGTGAAATGAGGTCAAATATCATTAAGATATTGTAATAATTTATACAATTTTAAGGTTTTTTAGATGAAAATCTCGACATTTATATAGCCAACCTTTTGTAGATATATAACACTTTTAAGGTTGATGGAGTTTGTTGCTAGGCTATAAGGTTTAGTTTGTTCCTATTTTTATTAAGGAATTATACAATGTATTAGTATAAGTCATTATCTGTAGCTTCAATTACTTCATAGGTCAATTTATAAAGAAGTTATTACTTCCCAATAGTAAGATTGAGAAGCTTCAAAATGACATATATACCTATTCATAGTTTGATAATGAGATACTTTACAGGTCATAGGAGAGATTCAAGTTACTAAAGAGGTATCCATACTATAGTTTACCTATATGGTTACAAGTGTAACCTTTTTTATAATTATTTAACTTAATACAAAAAAGTAAATGGTATATGCAACACTAAAGGGAGCTTTGAATAATAAAACTCTAGAAACAACCCTATAACTAATTGAGGAGATGGTGATATAAACCAATAGGGACACATAATATGAATGTAGTAATCGTTTTGGTAGCTCATATGGAAACATTAACAAGGAAATTTAATACCTAGAGTGGAGTGGAGAGACTAGTTCAAGCATTATATTATAAGTTGTATAGGGGAGTACGTAACATAATTGATTGCCAAGTTGACAATGTCTTTGCTAAGCCAATTGAATAAAATGACAACTTAGAGAATTTTTAGCAACCTTAGAACATCCTTGTATCATCATATATAATATAGGTAGAGAAATCATCCACATTTCTCATGAAATAATTAGGCAGCTTAAAGGTCACCTTCACCTAGATATCTTTATTAGCAATATTATCAAGAAAACAAACCATCTTGATAATTACTCATTGAGAAATAGCTAATTCCATTTTTAAAATATTTGAGAGGTTAGAAGCAAACGTTGATTAGTTGAAAACTTTAAACAAGAAATGAAGAGTTTTAAATTGGGTAGTCAGCCATTTCCATCAACTATAAGTGCTAGGTGTGAGACCTTCTTTTCAGTGTATTGCACAACTTTAAAAACATAATGGGTATATGTTTTGACAAATTTGTAATGTTCCTTTCGTCATAGGTGATGACAAAAACGATATATTATCAAAGCTGGAATTAATTAATATAAGTTAGGTGGGAGGTGAAGTTATGGTGGTGAACAACTTTGGTAATGTTGCATGGTTGCATGGTTTCTTATGTTGGTAACGTGACATGGTCTAATGGTTGTATGGATGTACAAAGATGGGTGTTATTTACATAATTATCATTTAATTATTTGGACAGCATGCTATTTTGACGTAATTAACATGGTTTACATAAATGGATTGTTGGACTTGAGCCTTACATGTCTTGAATGTAGCTAGACATAATTGCATGGTGTGGTGCATGGATTATACGTAAATGGATTATATTGTTTGGTTATTATCTAGTTCTGTGTAAACTATCCAACTCTGCAACTATTTATAATTGTCCCAACTGTAAGGGACTTTATCTTGTAGTCATTAATGTGTGCTGAGAATGGTTATGTATATTGTAATCCCACCACATATGGGTGTGGGTGGTTTTACTTCAATATTTTGCAAACAGTTCTTTTTTATACAATATCGTTGTTCCTTTTTATTTATGTTTTTCATACTTTATTGCTTCATAAAACAACTATTGATGTCTTCGTTCCTTTAGTGTGGTGAAAATATTCTACTCCATTAATAGCATTTACAATGTTGGTTTTGTTTCTCATTAAAGGAGTGATATTGCTAAACCAAGTGGGAGCACTTGGTTGCATTACGAGGTAAATTTTTTATATTTTTCTAGCCTTAAAAATCAACCTCGTAACAAGTTGGTATTAGAGTTTCATTTAGGAAATTTTTGGGGTAGTTTCTACCTCTGGATAAACTATTTTTATGGAAATGGTGGGCAATCAAATCCTTAAATCCATTAGGGAAAGGCTTGATAGGTTGGAGCATGGAATGGGGTCCATTCCAGAAGATGAAACACAAAATTTGTTTGCTCATTTGGATCACTTGGAGGAGGTGATTCAAGCATTTCATTACTGAATGGATACAATATCGGCTGAAGCAAACAGAAGAATGGGAGTTTTAAAGGATGCTTTGGCTCTCATTAGAAACCATGGTGCTATGGATGGTGGTGGCACGTGGACAAGGTTAAAAGTCCCAGATCCTAAGCATTTTGATGGTGTGAGGGATGCAAAAGTGTTGAAAATTTTTATTTAGGATATACAATAATATTTTGAAGCGTCTAAGTTATCAGAATGTGACAAAATTCATTTGGAGATGCAAAATTATGGTGACGTGGGAGACTTGACAGTAATTTGAATGATGGACGTCTTGGAATTGATACGTGGGATACATTTGCTCATGAGTTGAAGGAGCAATTTTTGCTTTGTAACACTTCGTGAGTGGCATGAGAGAATTTGTGGATGTTGAAACAGGATGGTTCAATTAGTAATTATGTCAAAGATTTCAGTTTGTTGATGTTGGACATTAAGAACATGGAGGAAGTTACATGTTTTATTTATACTGGACCACATTATGCAAGGGAGTGTTCGAATAAAACTAAATTGCAAGCATTACTGGATAAGGAGGAGGACAACAGTGAAATGGCAATCGTCAATCCATTGGTGGTGGAAAAAGCACTTAGAAGTGGGACTTCTAAGACTATTGACGAGTAATTATGATGGCTATACATCAAAGGGAGTTGAGAGGGGCTCATGTAAGCTTCCTTCGGTGGTGACAAGGGGATACAAATGGACTTGTAGTCCCATCTTGATTAGTCTAATAGAAGCAAAGAGGTTTGTCTTCTGATGAAATTTATACGTTGGTAGCAGGGGCTGCCATTACAAAATTTGACGAAATGACACGCAAAGGAGTATCATTTTGGTAAACATTTACCCAACATATTGTGTCAGACTTTTGCAAGGAAAAAGGTGAGGGATTGGCCAGCTTTGGGAGCGTGAAGCCAAGGACCAATATGTTAGAAAAATTTGGCATTTTAGCTACCGACGAGGACGTCAACTTTGTTTTGGTAGGGGAGGTTTATGAGACCTTCTTTTCAGTTTTCGGTAAACACCAATATTACACAACTTTAGCAACAAAATGGGATATGTGTTGGCAAAGTTGTAATGTTTCTTTGGTCAGGTGATGACAAAATGCATATATTATCAAGGCTGGAATTAATTAATTAATATAAGCTTGCTAGGAAGTTAAGCTATGATAGTGAACAACCTTGGTAATATTGCATCGTTACATGGTTTCTTGTTTTGGTAACGTGGCATGGTCTGATGGGTTGCATGGATGTACAAAAATGGGTGTTATTCACATAATTGTCCTTTAATTATTTGGACAGCATGCATCTGGACATAATTGGCATGGTTTTCACATAAATGGATTGTTGGACATGAGCCTTACACATCTTGAATGTATATAGACGTAATTGCATGGTGTGGTGCATAGGTTATGTGTAAATGGATTATGTTGTTTAGTTATTGGCTAGTTCTATGTAAACTCTCCAACCTTTGTAACTATTTATAACTGTCCCAACTATTAGGGACTTTATCTTGTCGTTGTTAATGTCTGCTGAGAATGGCTATATATATTGTAATCCTACTAGACATAGGTGTAGGTGGTTTTACTTCAATATTCTACAAGTAGTATTGATGTTTTATATAGTATTGTTGTTCCTTTTTATTTATGTGTTTCATACTTTACTGCTCCACAAAACAACCAGCCATATTGATGTCTTCGTTCCTTTAGAGTGGTGAAAATATTACGATGTATTAACAACATTTACAATGTTGGTTGGTTTCATTTCTTGGTGAAGGATTGATATTGCTAAACTTATGGGGAATTTTTTTTGGGTTTGTTAGCCTAAAAATTCAACCCCGTAACACTGGGGATCCTTTCCAAGTAACACAAAAGTGAATCCAAATTATCACTCGAGGATTTGAAAAGAGTTTATGGATGACAAGGAGGACAAAATTAAAAGAGGGGAGGTTGTTACTAAGGATTGCTCTATCATCCTCCAAAACAAGCTACTATAGAAATTAAAAGATCTAAGAAATTTTACTATCCCTTATAATGATGGTATTCTTTCTATAACTAGGGTATTAACTAATTTAAAAGCTTGCATAAATTTAATGCTATTTCAAAGAAATTGGGATTATGAAAACTTAAACCAGTTAGGATGAGTATCAAATTAGTTGATATATCAATCAAAAATCATATGTGTGTTATTGAAGATGTTTCAATGAGGATTGATAAATTCCTTTTTCCTATTGATTTCATCATCCTTTGATATGGAGAGCAAATTTGAGGTACCTTTATTCCTAGATAGACCTTTCTTTGTAACATCTAGAGCTATTACAAATGTCTAGAAAGGGAAATTAATACTTAAGGATAAAAGAGAAGAGGTCAGCTTTAATATTTCAATTGAAATAAACCAATTCCCTTCTTATAATGGCTAATATTATACTATTAATGCCTAATTATATGATCTTTTTTTAGGTAATCATTAAGTAAGATGCATCTGGATATTGCTTCATACAAGGAAGAGATGTGAAAGGTGAAGATGATTGGGTGCCTTTAAAGCATAATAAGGATGGGCAAAAAAACTTTCAGGTATTAAAAAGATAAATTTTTTATATTGTGTTAAGAAAATTATCTTGGAAAAAAGCCACAAGTTTATTGCCTAGCAATTAAATAAAAATAAGGATGAAGTCTAAGTACAAGACTTTAAAGCAGTGTTTATTGGGAGGAAACCTAATAATTTATTTTATGTACGATAATATCTTTGAATGATAGGGTCCTTAATTGTTAGACATTTTTAGTTTAGTTTTGCATTTATATTTTGTTTTTATTTCTTGTGTTAGTTAATTTTCTATGCAATATACTTATTTGGATGATTCTCGTGGACTTAAATTAATGTCACATCAATAACTTGGCTTAGAGAAGTTTCTTTATCCTTAATTTCTTTTCCCTTTTTAATTTTTATGTATTGTTTTTTTCATATTTATACATGCATCTATTAAGGACAATGTATGATTTAAGTGTAGGGAATGATTATGTAAGACAAAATTATATAGGAAGCATTATTCAAGTAAACCAATCCAATCACAGTTAGATAAACAATTTACAATTCCATGAATACAGACAATAAAATTTAAGGTATTTACATGTAATTAAACTATACTATATTCATGGCTATGGTTATTTATAAGAAATTTAGTGTAATTTTGATTGAATAATTATGAGAATGATGTTTAAATTTAAGGATGTGACCATGCATATAATTTTAACATGGATTTAGTTTGGAGTTTAGCTTAATAAGTAGCTTATTATGCTATATTGATTGTGAATTAATACGAAAATGAATATAATTTGAGCACTAAATAAATTATGCTTATTGATTTGGATATAAGTTAATAAGTCAAAGTTGTAAGTGCTAACAAACATTTGAAACTACAACCTAACTGAATGACTGAAGGTACCTTGGTGCCAAAAGGTTTTTATAATATTTAAAATAAGCTTATTATGGTCTATTAAAAGTATAAAAATATTTTTTAGTTATTTGTTTTTAACATGATTTGTTAATTACTTATTTTTGTAATCCTAACTCATTTTTTTACTTTATATAAATTATAATTGTTTAGATTTAATTAATATTTGAAGGAATGTTATGTTAGTTTGAGGTTAAATCACAAATTAATGTAAGTATCTAGATATCTAAGTGGTTGATGAATAAGGTGATTAAGGAAAAAATGATCTGACAAGCTATTTTAATTTGATAGTTGATTCTACTTGAAATTGCAACTCATTTTATTGTGATTTATTTATTCTAGGATAAGCAAAAATCTAAGTTAAAGGAATTTTAATGTACTTGCAGCTTATATATATTTTGCTATGTTTCCACCTAAAATTACCTTAATTTATTAGTTTTATTTGATACTTTATATGATTGCAAATATGTTATTTGGGAATGAGTTTAACTAAAGATGTAAGAGTCTTATAAGTCATAATAGAAGAAAATACTTCTTTGGCTAAACAAAATCTAAGACATGGATGTATTATAGCTTGTATCCCTCTTTGGATAAAAAAAACTAAAGAAAATATTAGACATAACCTCCTACATAGTTGTATACGAAGGCATGTTACCTTTTGTATCAAGAATTAAAGACATAGTATGATACATAAGCATGTTAAAACTTGTTTTGTATGATATAGTAGATATAATAGACTACATGGCCTAGACACAAATGTGTTAGTGCTCGTATTCCTATTTAGAAAGAAAAATTAGAGTGTAGAGCTAAACATAGCTTGGGACGCAAACATTTCCTATTAGTATCTTAATTTGTTTTAGTAAAATTTTAGGTTTAGGTTAAGTGAATTGCACTCTTCATTATTAACTAGATAATACTATGAGGGTTAGGTATAGTGCTTTATAATTTTTTTTGTGGGATCCATACTCTACTCATCACTATAATACTATAAGATGATAGGTGCAGTTATTGTTGCCTATTGTATTAGGATAGATGAGAAAACAATAGTCAATAAAAAGTTTATAAATGTATATGCAATTTTTATTATACCTTATATATTTGGTTACTTTAATGCTTTAGGGGCTCATAATGTATAAGCATATCATCTTTTGGACTTGATGTTTAAATATTTTCAATTGTTAAGAAGAATTAAAATTTTGATTTCAAAGAAAACATCCTTGATCTTTAAAACACTCTTTAGGTGATCTTTCAAGAAGTTTTTGACTTAAATTTTATCAAGAGAATGAGTAAAATAATTCAAAAAACTTAATAAATCTTTGGAAATGTTCTTTAAGATATACTAGTTAACCAATATCAAGTTTTTAGGTAGATTAATCAACTAATGCTTATGTGTGACAGACTAATGCCTCTCAAAAGAAAGAAAAATGTATATTGTGAGTTTGTAACCATATTATTCAATACATTGGTTGACCAGTATGGCATATAGTTGACCAAGATAACTTGGAAGATGATAAATTATGTACCATGAGTTTGTTAAAATGCACTATTATACATTAGTTGATTAATATTAAAACACTCAACTAATTTTATTGTACTAACCATTATAATAACTAAATTTTGTCTTTAACAATATTTTTAAGTTATTATATTTATAAATACGTGAGTATTGAATTTTTGATAAATTTACAAGTGTTACAAAAACACATTTGAAATAGTTTTAAAAACATTTTCAAGCATTCATACATTCTTTGGAAGTGAGTATATACCCTAAATTATTAATATGAGTAAGGATTATTAAATATATAAAGTTCATTTGGGGAATGTATCTTATAATTTGATTGATCCTAAAAGGATTATGGTTGCTCTTCATCTTTAAATAAGATTATAAAAGGGTTACTCTTTACCTAATACAAATAAATATTGTTGTAAGAAGGTTCCTCTTCACCTAACTGGAAGAAGAGTTTAGTGAAATTCCAAAAGAGATAAAAAAAGTGGAGATAGGCAATGATTATTTGTTAAACCACAATAAAATCATTTTACAATTTCTCTTTCTATCACTCTTTACATTATTCTTATTTGTGAAATTTAACTTAAATCACTCTTTACATTATTCTTATTTGTGAAATTTAACTTAACTAAATTTTCATTCCTTACCATCATTCTATTAGAGATTTAACATGTTGTTTTTTCAAGTGATCTTGGTTAATATTCCAATAATGTCTTCAATGTTTCTCTTGTTACTAGAATATTATTTCATTTCTTATTTGTATTTGAATGAATTTATCTTTATTATTAAGAATAAATTTTTTTTTATTTTTATAGATATGATTTTTATTATGTATATAAGTTACATACAAATAGTTTGTATGAATTAGATCTTGCAAAGCCAATCCTTAGTATAATGGAAAGAAAATAAAATAAACTTCATCCGTTTTGTTTATGACATTGTAGGTTATGTTATATCAATGAAATTAGAATCACATAGTTACATAAAGATGGATATTTGGATCCTTTTGATTATGAGTCTTGTGAATCTTGTTTGTTTGATAAGTTGACCAACCGAACTTTTAGTATAAATGAAGAATGTTTTAGTAAGTTACTAGATTTTATACATTTAGATATATCTCATTCTATGCTACTCACACTAAAGGTAGATATTCACATATCATTACATTTACCAATGATTATTCAAGATATAGTTATGCATATTTAATGAAACATAAGTAGAACATTTAAAAGGTTGAAAGAATTTAGATTTGAGGTTTAAAAGTTCAAGATATAGAGATAGCGTGTACTTAGACCATGATTTTATTGGTTACTTAAAAAAGAATGAGATTCTCTCATATTAGGTTCTACCTAAAACTCCACATCACAATGAAATGGCTAAAAGAAGAAATCATCCCACAATGAGTCATTATATACATGTGGTATTTTTTACTTAGTATTTTTTCTATGTTTCTATCTAAAATTACTTAAATTTGAATTTTAGGTAATTTTGGATATTTTTCTTTGGGAGTGACTATAGAAAGGTTAAAGTGTTTTACAAGTCAAAATAAAAAGAAAATTCATCTTTAGCTAAAATTGACCTTAGACATAAACATGTTCCATCTTGTGTACCTCTTTAGATAGAAGAATTTAGCGAGAAGATTGAAAATGGTCTTACAAAGAACCTTGTGCTAAGATGTGTTCCTTTCTAAAAACAAGATTAAAAGACATCATCATATATATGGGCTGCACTACATTGATAAGAGGCTATAATGAATTATAAAACCTTCCATACATTGTTTTAGAGCCCATATTTCTTTTTAGATGGAAAATCGAAGTTCCAATATGATTTATAGTTTGAGATATGATTGACGTAGAGTATTTTCATGGTAAAATCTTTTATTTAAAGAGCAGTGAAAACCCTAGTTATAAGAGATTTTTTTTTAAATTTAAAGTTTCAAACTTTAGCATCTAGAAGTGAGAGTAAAACCATATAATAAGGCTTTAAGTAATCTTCAATAAGGAAAATGATTGAGAATCATCCTAACAAAGAAAAGAACGTTTGAAGATTGAGATTATAATAGAGAACTTATCTTCTTCTTATGTTTTTTGCAATTATTTTATTATTGTTTATTGTTTCAAAGATTAAGATGGTTAAATCCTTTTTATGTGTAGATAGGAGGATTCCTAATGTTGTTTTTGTATAGATTAATTTCAATTATTATATAAAATATTTTTATATTTTTGAAATATTTGTGATATTATTAAATTCGAATAGATAGAAATGAAAACTTAAATCATATCTTCATTTTTATGCAAACGTTTGAAAGAAAATGTTTGTAAATTAACCTAGGCATTGATAATAGGAATTGAATGGAGTGCTAGAAATAGAACTAAATGATTCTTTTGGCATTAGGTTTAAAAATTTTAGTAAGTTTCAAAGATCTTAAAATGTTATTAGATGTTCTAATTAAATAGAAATATTGGTTAATCAATCTAAAGATAGGTGCTTGTATAAGGAACGATTACAACTTATTAACTTAGGAAATTTTACTAGTCTAAATGATAAAATATTTGAAATATTTAAATCATGAATATAAGGTGATGCTAGAGGGAATCCTTATCTACATATTTCATTATCTCTTATTTGATTTGTTTAGCTTTTAGTGGTATATTAACTTGTTTGTTATAATTTTAGGCCTAGTTTGAATAACTAATCCTTGTAAGAACGGTACTCTACATATCACTACATTATGACAAAACAATAGGTACACTTATTTAAATTCAATAATATTAAGATTGAGAAAATTATAATTAAGTTTTTGACAATGATGTTGGAGATTTTAGTAATGTTAGAGACAAAAAATTATTAATCTAGTTATTTTATTTCTTTTTATTTATATTATTTTATTCAATTTTTTTTGTTTTCATGTTTTTTATAATTATCTCACATTTGGAATACTTTGTGTATGTAGAAATAAAGTAAGTCTTCTAAACTCTATAAAGAAGATCTAGAAATAGAGAAGACACTTCTTCGGGCACTCAAAGATTGAAAAAGATCACCAACGTGACAACTCTAATAATATGACAATATTGAAGGAGAGCACATAACTATGTTAATTATGTGAAGCCATCACTCAAGGGGATACAGTCTAGCATATCCAAATTGGAATTATAACAAATAATTTTGAGATCAAGTTGAACATCATTCAAATGTTGTATCAATTTGTACAGTTTGAAGGTTCACTAGATAAAGATATTAATGTGTATATGGCCAAAAATTTAAAGATATGTGATTGTTAAGGTTATTCATATTTTTATTAGAGATCATGCGAATCAGTGGTTAATGTCATTACCGACAACTTCAATCACCACATAAAAAAATTTAACTAAAACGTTCTTGGTGAATGACTTTCTACTGGTAAAGATTACTAAGCATTAGAATGACACCTATGCCTCTTGATAAGATGATATACAAATACTCTATGATTCATTAGAGAGATATAAGCAACTACTAAGGAGGTGTTTATAACATAATTTTCTTATATGGTTGCAAGTCTAGACATTCTACAATGGTTTGAACTATGCAATAAAATAGATGGTTGATGCGGCAGCTAATGTGACTTTAAACAAGAAGACTTTAGAGTTTTATTTATAACTAATTGAGGAGATGATAATAAATAACTATCAATGGCAATCAAACAAAGGAAAATCAACCAAAATAGTAAGGATACATAATGTGGATATTACTATTACATTGGCATCTTAAATGGAAACATTAATAAAGAAAATTGATAACCTAAGTAAAGTGGCAAGACTTGCTTAAGAATTATATTACAAGTTGCATAGGGAGGAAATAACAAAAATGAATGTTAGGTTAGTAATCCCTTTGTTGAAAAAATTGAGAAAGTTGACTACTTAAGGAATCACTAATGACACATAAATAACCTCTATAAAAACATATACAATTTAAAGTAGAGAAATCATTCAAATTTTGTTTAGACTAATCAAGGTAACCAAGAAAGTAGTTCATGTTCAAGACTAATTAACCACTTAAGATTTCAACTAAGGCCCCTGCTTTGGCAAGAAAGCAAATCATCTTAGGAGTTAGCTATTGAGAAACTAGCTTATGCGACTTCTGTGAAGTTTGACATATTAAATTTAAAGGTTAATCAATTAGTAACATTACACAAGAACTTAAAGTTTCATATTGGTTAGTTAGTCAATTCCACCAACACCAAAGATAGGGATCCCTTCCAATTAGGATGAAATTGAATCTAAAGGAGGGTGCGACTGCAATCACTTTGACTAGTGGTAAGGAGCTAATATATGATAAGAAGGAAAGAGCTAAAATAAAGGAGGTTGTTATTGAGGAATGCCTTTCTTTCCTCTAAAACAAGTTAACATATAAATTAAGAGATCCAAAAATTTCTATTATTCCTTGTAACATTGACAACTTGTATATAGACAGGGCATTAGTGAATTTAAAAGCTTGCATAAACTTAATGTTATATTCCATATGTTATAATTGGGCTTAGAATAATCTAAACTCATTAAGATATGTATCTAACTAATTGATAGATCAATTAAACATCTTATAGGCAAGTTCCTATATTCACTTCCTCAATTAATTTCTTCATCCTTAATATGAAGGACGACTTTAAGATACCCATAATCCTAGGTCAATCTTTTTTTGTAATAACTGGGGCTATTATAGATATTTAAGAGGGGAAATTGATCCTTAGTATTCAAAGAGAATTTGTCAGGTGTAATATCTTAGATGGATTTAATAAGACCTTTTCTTATATTTTATTAATATTGTGATCTCATATTCTTTTAAGGAATTTATCAAATAAGATGCATTATATGAAAAAAAAAAGAAAACTACATAGGTGTGACAACAATTTAAAGTTAAGATGAACAAAAGGAAAAGTTCTTGAGGATGGTTAAAAAGCATAAGAAAGCATTAGCAAGAGAAACCTCAAAGATATAAGAAGCAAACCTTCATATCGCACTAACAAATTTTATTGGAAGAGGACCATAAGTCTGTCACCATGAATTTTTTTAGAATAATTATTGTTAGGACTCGTTTCTGGAACCCAACCTCTTGCGAATATCATAAAACTTGAGCATATCTTTACTACATCATACTCTTTAAATACATTACATAAAAAGGGATTTTACAAAGCTATAATGGCTTTTCAAGCCACATTACAACATAAATCCGAAATCTCAAACTACAAAAGTTACATGAACTACAAATTCTTGAAATGTGACTAATCCTTGTATTTTACAAAGATAACTTAAACTCCAAGACATGCAGAATTTGAAGTAATGTCCTGATACTCTTGATCACTCGATCTCTTCCTCATCACCTGAAAGTTGGGACAGGAAGGGGGTGAGCTTGAAAGCTCGTGGGCAACAGTTTAAAAAAAAGATAAGACTTTGAAACCATTTTACTTGTCATGCAAAACTTTAATTGAGTTTTATAAAACACATGTTTCTTAGGCTTTCAGTCAAAATCCACAAGTCGCAAAACATGAATGCATCAAACTTGCTAAGATAACATAAGCACACAAGCACATCAGAATGGTTCGAGTGGATCCAAAAATAGAATGTACTACACAATTCTCATAAGGGTCTTGTGTAGCCGTGAACTTATGAGAGTCCATGAAGGAGCTCCATGCCACTAGCGGGCAGGCGGAAGAAGCCTTTTACTTGGGTCAACATGCACGTGACTGAACTTAGGGGATCACCACAATCCCACATAACACATAATTCATGACTTGTAAATTTGTTGCCCAAAATGGCACTTTTTTGAAAGCTTGCTTTTCATATACTTGATGCATATATCTTGAAAACCATTCTTAAAAACATGATTCCATAAACAAAGATCTTTTCAGAAATCATTTGCAAAGTCTTTTCATCAAACATCAACATAATAATTAATGTAGCAACGTATAACAATTTCATAAATCATTCATAGACAATGAATGCAGCACTTATGATGCAATTTGAAACATTAAACTTCTTTTCTTTTAAGAAAAACAATAGTGGTTTATTTACTCTATTATAAACATGTACCCACCTAATTTCCTTGCTTATAATCTTGCTCAGAATGTCTCTTCTCTTTGCAAGATACCCTGAGGCCTCTAAGACTCTTTTCTGTTGTATCTTTAATGTGTGCTTTGTGAGCTGATCTAACTGAAATGGGTTTCCTTGATCTTTTTGGTTCTTCACTAAATGAAGAGATCCTTGGCTTAAATGGAAGCTCTTCTCTTCCTCAACCTTTTTCCTTTCTTGATCAACTCCAAAATCTCTCTTATAGGCTAAGGAAATTGAAACCCTAGCTTGGTTTCTCTTCTCTCTCTCGTTCTCTTCTTCTCTTTTGTATTTCTATCTTTTTTTCATGAAATTCTCTATTTCTCTTTCCTTTCTCCTTTTCTTATTCTCTTTTGCTTCCTTCCATTTATAGGCAAGATAACACTTCCTCTTCCAATTATGCCCTTCTATTTATGCCTTATGTCTTTTACACGTAAATGTCTTGCCAAAAGTACCATTGAATATTCTGACATAACATTTTATTCTAGAAGAATCTTCTCTAGTGTCTTACGTTTCCAATGACACCAAAATCATTCAATTCGGGCCAGTGATTTGAAAGATACACTTCAAACATTTTTGGACTGGTCTTGTCCAACTCAGCATACTATGCTCAACTCCTATCGGAAGTTTAAACCTCTTAGAAACTGAATTTAACTTCAACTTCTTCATACCATTTGTAGCTCCATGTCTCTAGTTTATCTTGAAATAAGAATAATCTTATTCGGAGCTCTACTGATCTAGAAATCATTGAAATATTGAAGCATGTTTAGTGAAATGTCCAATTCCTACTCTCCCAATTGATACCCTTACTTTGGTTCAATCCATCCCTTTTAAATCAACACCAAAAGCTATGACCTTCAATGGAGATGCAAAAAGAAAATTGTGAGGAATCTAAGAGTTCAAGAATCACTTCATTTGGAGGTCGGATAAAGAAATTATGGCCGAACGAATCAAACAAGATTTGGTCCTTAATCATATCAAACTTTTCTCGGGACAAAAGGGCATACCTTTCAATAGAGATGTTGGATTAATATTATCTTGGGACGATTTCAAAGATAACTTTGAAATCGTCAACTTTGAAGAAGACCTAGAGATCAGATTTTTATCATCTGAAGGGTCAAAATGGATCAGACGATATGATTTGATGAAGCCATAGGAAAAAGTAGAAGAATGGAAAAAGACAGAAGAAGTGGAAAAATTCCTATAACTTTCCCTATAGATATTGTATTAAGATGTTCTTTATATGGTTCGAAAGAAGACTTCAAGATATACAACTTTCATGAAGACCTTGAAGATAGATTCTATCTTCTGAATGATAAAAAATGGAACAGAAGATATAAGATGAACAATAATACAAAAGAAACGAAAAAAAGAAAGAACAAAACACATAAGAAGACACGTCAGCAAACACAGAAGAAGAGGCGTCAACAAAACACAGAAGAAGCGAAAAGGCAGAAGAAGTAAAAAGACAGAAGAAGTGAAAAGGTAGAAGAAGACAAAAAACAGAAGAAGCGAAAAATCATAAGAAGCAAAAAGACAGAACAACAAAAAGGCAGAAGAAGCGAAAATGCAGAAGAAGACAAAAGACAAAAGAAGCGAAAAGGTAGAAGAAGCAAAAAGACAGAAGAAGCGAAAAGGCAGAAGAAGTAAAACACAGTATAAGTGAAAAGGCAGAAGAAGCAAATCACAGAAGAAGACATATCAACAAAACACAAAAGAAGACATGTCAACAAAACACAAAAGAAGCGAAAGATAGAAGAAACAAAAGATAGAAGAAGCAAAACATAGAATAAGCAAAAGACAGAAGAAGTGAAACCCAGAAGGAACAAAACACTGAAAGAGAGAAACACAAAAGGAGTTTATGAACAATAACACAGAAGAAGTTCATGAATAGTAACATAGAAGAAGTTCATGAATAGTAACACAGAAGAAGTTCATGAATAGTAATACAGAAGAAGTTCATGAACAGTAACACAGAAGGAGTTCATGAACAGTAACACAAAAGAAACAAAAGACAGAAGAACCAAAAGGCGGACGATGCAAAGCATAGAAGAAGATGACGTTATCACAAAGGAAACACAGAAGGAGATGATGTCATCACAGAAGAAGCAAAACACAGACGAAGCAAAACATAGAAGAAGATGACGTCATCACAAAGGAAACTCAAAAGGAGATGACGTCATCGCAGAAGAATAAAAAAGGCAGAAGCATATATCTGTCATTTTAAGGGCCATAACTTTCAGCTCTGACGTCTAACATGTTCATACTATATGTTGTTAGAAAGCTAAAAAAAGGCTTACTACTTACTAGAAGAAACACTCTCTTTAATCTAGCCTAGATCGATCCTGAATTTCCCCCGAATTCATAATACGTACTTACACTCATCCAACGTATTGCACCCAATTCTCAAATTCATGAAAAATTTTGAGATTTTTAAAGATAGAATTTAAATTTGATGTCTTCATAAGAAAATAAAACCATATGCTTCTAGTTTAATCCAAATCAAGAATCATCTTGTTTGGATAACTAAAAAAGAAGCTGTGGCTAAAGGACTGAAGCGTACTCCGTGAACATTTTCCAGATCTACCATCAATTTTGTTTCACAATCTTTCTTTAACCCAACTCATACCAAGACCACCTTTTCTACTTCATTTACTCCTCATTCTTAACTCTACTTCAAATTAATAGCATCTGAAGAAAATATATTGTCCATGTTGGGACCCGATCTCGGGACCGGACCCTAATCGAAAATGGAACGAAAATAAAAAATGAATAGATAACGAAAGAAATTGAATTCGAAAGAATGGAACATGAGGCGAAAGTCAAAGTATGCAAACGAAAACACAAAGCAAAGAACAAAGTGGCGGAAGTAAATCAAAACGAATTGAATCGAAAAATCGGATAAGAAAATACGGAAACAAAATCGAAAACGAATGAAGTCATGAATCGAATCGACTCATAAAGCGGAGACAAAGCTAAAGCAGTTCTGACATCCGAAAACATACACTTTAGAAAACATCACGTTGGAAACCTTAAGACTAAACTAATCCAATCCGATATAATTTTTTTTCATTTCATTCAAACTCATACAAATCAATACAATTTCCCCTTTGGAAATTTAACCTCAATCAAAACTCAATTCATATAATTCTTCTTAATCATGTAATTTCTCAATCTCATCTTTAACAAAACTTATTCTTATTCTTATTCTTTCTTTGCCATAAAAATTTCGGCAGCATAACGACTGTA
>JANTPM010000004.1:34158023-34172075 GCA_025434745.1 Erythroxylum divaricatum
AATATGGGAAATAATGTGATATAGGAAATAAAGTGAGATTGGTTCAGTGATTGAATGTGAAATAATATGAACATGTGTGATATTGGAAAAAAGTATAATGAAATGTGACTTATGAAATATGTCTTATGTGATATATGATGAGTGAGCCATCGATGATGGTCAATCACTGAGTTCTCAAAACTCACACAAAATTTGCAATTATTTTTCAGGATCAGAAGAATACCCCGTTAGGCCAACGGGAGTATCTATACAGCTTTCAAGTGAAGGATAGAGGTCGGGATCAGTTCGCGTCTGCATTAGTGTTTTCTGATTTCTTTATAACATTGTGTATTATGAACTTTTGTTCAAATGATTTTGTCACTTGTAAAGTCAAATTGACTTAAGTGTTTTGTATTTGTGAAAAGGGCCAAGTGGCCATAGAAATTATTATTGATTGTATGTGATGATTGGCTTCCGCATAGTGTGTATTTATATATATATATATATATAAAAAAATCTTACTGACTTTTGAGCGAACGTAGTGCACTAGCATGCCACCCTCGCGGGGCACGAACTCAGATATCACGATCAATGTTGGGTTCGGGTCATTGCAGGAGTGGGGTGTTACAAGGGTAGCTTAAATGGAGAAGTACATCAAGAGTTTTATGAGATAAAAAGATACCACTCAAGCTCAAGGGTAAATTATATCATTTGGTGATTAGGTCAACCATGCTCTATGAAGCAGGGTGATTACCATCAAACAGGTATATAAGCTAATGGTGCCAGAGAAGAGGATGCTCCGTTAGATGTGCATCCTTACTATAAATATAATGGTAAGAGGAAAATTAAAGATGGCTAATATTAATGGAAAATTAAGATAGACAAGGCTTAGGTGGTTCAAACATGTTAAGAAGAGACACTCTAACGCTCTAGTGAGAAGGAGCGAGAAGATTATTGTTAGAGACTGTAAGAGGATAAAAGAAAGGCCTAGGAAAAACTAGGGGAAAGGTGATCAAGAATGATTTGGCTTTGCTGGAATTTACTAAGGACATGACCCTTAATAGAAAAATTAGGCATACTAAGATAAGACAAAGATCTCATATAGAAAGGTTCTTCTCATTCTCATAGGTCTTTTAAGCATTTTCCTTTAAATCTTATGCCTTATATTTAACCTAAATTTTTAATATGTAGTACTTCCCTCTTAGTTACTTAGCTTAAACATTTTATTACATAGCCTAAATATTTTCCTATAATGACTTATTTCATTTATTTATGAACATGTCTTCTTTCTTATTTGTATATTTATTTACTCACTTTATCTTTTATTTTTACCATTTATCTTGTTATATTTTATTTTATTATTTATTTTATTACTTATTTTTATATTTTTATTTATACGTATTTATTTTATTTTTTATTATTTTATGTATATTTTAATTTTGATCTGATTTTATTATTTGATATGTTTATCAAAAATAATCTTTCTACTAGTTAAGGATAAGGTTGTGTACTATTAGATCTCCCCAAACCCTGTGTATCAGCGAGACTTTCACTGAATTGTTGTTGTTTTTGTTATTGTAAGACTAAGTTCTGAAAGTAACCCATTAAAGGAGCATCACACACAAGAAAGAAATAGAATGACAGATACGTGTTTACCATTAAGGTTTAAATTCTCACACAGGTTCATAATGAAATCTACCTCAATTCCATAATTTTTGTTATCCTAAATTGTTAAACTTATCTAAGTTCCTAAGATATGTTTGTTCAATCAACACATATGGTTACAATATGAATTTAAGCTATCCAAATTTAAATTCAAGTATGTTATTCATTCTATTTTAAATTACTGTGACTAATTTCATGGATAGAAAGTAAACAATCATAAAAACACAACCAAAGCATGCAAATCATTCACACAACACACAAATACCTATAAACATAGTTTCACTTCCCCCACACTTATCATAACTAGGTTCACTTCCCCCACATTTATCATAACCTTGTCCTTAAGGTTGTCCCATAAACTACCACAACAAGTAAACAAACAAACCCCAAGACGAATATAATATACAAATAAAATAGAAAGGTTAAAGAAAGATTTTAAGGTTGAAATAAGTTGGGTATTTAGTGGTTGGGTATGGTGGCTAGAAGTTATATTACTACCAAAAAGCACTTAGCATCTTATTAGCTAAATGGAACTGAAATTGGAGCTTACTCAGTATCAACTGGACTATCCATATTAATTTCCTTTGATGTGTTCCACTTTTAAATTCTCATAATACGGTTTTAACCTATGATCGTTAACTTAAACACTTTAAAAATGTTCAATCTCTGAATTTCCACTGCACTATGAGAGAACACATTATTAACAACAATTAGACCAAGTCATAAAGATCACAATTTTCCTAGAAATAATTTAAGCTTTGAATAATAAAGGGGAACATTTTGCCCTACTATAAATTGCTTCTTTGAAATCATTTTATCATGAAAGGCTTTATTTTTCTCCTTATGAATTCTAGCACTTTCATAAGCATAATTACAATCTCTTCTAGGCCTTCAATTTGTAATTTTTAAGTATTACTAGTTGTAATCAGGTCCATATTACATTACTTAATAGCCTAATAGGCTTTTTGTTCCAACTTTACATGTAAATGACAAGGTTTACCAAAAAATAACATGTAATAGCATACAAATTGGATTCTTATAAGCGTTCTAATATGCCCATAATGCATCTTCTAAGTGCAAACTCTAGTCCTTCCAATTAATATTTACCACTTTCTCCATAAATTATTTAATCTTCTAAATGGAAACCTCGGCTTGCCTGCTCATCTATGGATGGTAAGCATTTAAAATGTGATGTGTTGCTCCATATTTCTTCATCAATGCCACATCATATTGATTGCAAAAATTGGTTCCATGATCGCTAATATTAGCTCAAGGCACTCTAAACCTAACAAAAACGTTATATTGAAAAAATTCACTACAACTTTAGCATTTTTAGTATGAGTAGCCTTAACTTCTACCTACTTTGATACATAATCCATAATAAGGATAATGTAATTCTTACCAAAAGAAGAGGAGAAAAGATTTATAAAATATATTCCCTATAAATCGAAAATATCTTATACTAAAATGTTTGTGAGTGGAATTTGATCTCGTGATCCCGACTATCTATTCTTTATCAATTATCACAAGAATTACAAAACATATATGTATCATAGAATAACTTAGGCCAAAATAACCCACATTCAAGTGCTTTGTATGTTGTTCTCTTCAGACTAAAGTGTCCCCTACATATAGACGACTGACTAAAATTCAAAATGGAAGAAACTTCATCATCTGACACACACCTTCCAATAATTTAATTAGAACAAAATTTATAAAGATGAGGTTCATCCTATACATATTATTTTACGTCTCTTTTGATTTTTTTTCTTTCTTAACTATAGATAATTCACTTGGTAAGGATTTAGTAAATAAGAAATTTACCATGCTAGCATAACAAGGAACTATATGTTGGCTTTCATCTGGAAATTCATCTTGAAGCTCACTAGGAGAGGAATTAGGAGTTATCTAACTGAGGTGATCAACAAATAGGTTCTTAGCTCCCTTTTTGTCACACCTCTTTATATTAAATTCTTGTAATAGTATGATCTACCAAATTAATCTTGGTTTAGCCTCTTTTTTGTTAAGTAAAAATTTCAAATCTACATAGTCTAAATAAAAGATCACTTTGGTGCCTAACAAATAGGATTAAAATTTCTCCAACCCAAAAAATACTACCAAAAGCTCCTTTTCTGTGATGGAATAATTCTTTTGATTGTCATTAAAGGTGATGGATGCATAATATATGACATATGGCACCTTCTCTACTTTTTAACCAAAACGAATCTGATTGCATAGTTGCTAGAATTACACATCAACTCAAGGGAAGACCTCAATTTGGTGGCTGAATTATTGGGGATATAGTGAGTCATTCCATAGGCTCATCAAATTCCACTTACCATGAATTGTTAAAATTGAACTCCACATTTTCTGAGTAGCATACATATAGGTTGAGTGATCTTCAAAAAATCATTGATAAAATGATGATAGAAACTTGTATAATCAAGAAAAGAATGAATTGCCCATATACTTATATAGTAAGGTAGAGATTTTATGATATCTATCTTTGTTTTATCAACCTCAATTCCCTTATAAGATATTAACTGATATGACCCAAAATTATTCCTTAATCAACCATGAAATGAAAATTTTCTTATTTCAAGGCCAAATTGTTTTCAATGCAACATTTTAGCACCTTTTTAAGGTTAATCAGACAAGTCACCATAAATTGTAAAATCATCTATAAAGACTTCTATGATATCCTCCACATAATTAGAAAAGATACTTACTATACACCTATGAAATGTTCCCAATGCATTACTCAAGCCTAAATGGCGTCTTTTGGTAAGCAAAAGTTTTAAAGGGGTATGTAAAAGTAGTTTGCTCTTGATCCTCTTATACAAATGAAATCTAATGATAACCTGAATAACCATCTAAACAACAATAATGAAATTTTCCAGCCAGTCTTTCAAACATTTGGTCAATAAAAGAAAGTGAAAATTGATCTTTTCCAATAACTAAGTTCAACTACCTATAATCTATACATACCCTTCACTTGTTTTGAATACCAATGGTGCCAACTTATCATCATTGTTCTCTACTATGGTTACTCCAATTTTCTTTAGAACCACTTAAACTGGACTTACCCACTTGTTATCCAAAATGGGATAAATTCTTACAACATTAAAAAGCTTCAATGTCTCCTTTTCAAGCACCTCCATTATAGGTGGATTTAATCTTCGTTCGAGCTATTTTACCTCTTTAGCTCCATCCACTAATAAAATTTGACGCATATAAATTGATGGACTAATTCATTTTAAATCAGCCACTGTCCAACCAAAAGCTTCTTTAGAACCTGAATTAATTGTTCCCTTAAAAAGACGTGAGTTTATTAGAGATAATCACAAGTAAAGTGTTTTGCTCACCCAAGAAGGCATGTTTTAAATGGCTAGGTAGGTTATTTTAACTCCAACTGTGGTGGTTGAACCAAGGAAGGTAACAACTTTGAGTGATTTCTTGTTAACTCCATAATAGACACTTGTCCAACCAAATTTTTGGACTTTTGTAAGTTATAAAATATGGTTTCTAAATTCGTAGTGGGTGCAAAAGTATGAGGGAGCTGTTGGCAAGTAAAGGAATCCATCCCTCTATCAATAATTGTCCAAAGTTGATGCCCAATGTAAAGAAAATTCATCTTATGCCAAAGCATCGATGAAATTCACAAAAATAATAAGTTGTTCATTGTTAGGAAATTTCATAGGATCATAAATACTGAATTTAATCACATCACAATCAAACTCCATTATTAAAAATCCATCATGAAAATGAATTTTCATTTAAGAGGTTTTTAAAAAGGGTCTTCCCAATAAAATTGGGACTAAAGAACAAATATCCTCATTACTCATCTGTAAGACATAAAAGTGAGCTGAAAAAACCACATTATCTAATTGATCTAGAATGCCCCCTTAGGATAAGCATTAGAACCATCAACTAGT
This sequence comes from Erythroxylum divaricatum, assembly GCA_025434745.1. Taxonomy (NCBI): domain Eukaryota; kingdom Viridiplantae; phylum Streptophyta; class Magnoliopsida; order Malpighiales; family Erythroxylaceae; genus Erythroxylum; species Erythroxylum divaricatum. The sequence goes on from JANTPM010000004.1 coordinate 34,163,603, forward strand.
TAGATTATTACACCAATTTCTTACAAAGGCCCTATGTTCAAAGATTTACAAACAGAATGGGTTATGACATTAATTGATGCACCTAAATCTAATGAGGCTTTTTCAATTATAAGATTACAAATCCTACAAGGGATAGTGAACATACCTGGGTCTTGATGATTCGGTGGCCACTTATTTTGAAGCAGCAAAAAGTCTCTAGAATCTCTTTCTCTCTTTTTTTTCTTCCCCTTCCTTAATTTGGCAAAACGATTAGGAAAAAGGGACTGCAAGACCATTTTTTACAAGTTATAATTCAATTACACCCCATCCTCTTTTTGTGGTTGTTTTGGCATTTCTTTCTCCTCTTCCTCTTCAATTTCTCTTTATAAACATTTAGTATTGGTTCCTTTAATTCCTTCCCACTTTGCAACATTATAACTTTAGCACTTTTCTTGGGATTTACCTCAATTCAAAAAGGAACTTTTTTAAAATTTTATGCCTCTAACGGTTAATGGTTACTGCCATTTGGCTCACTTGATGTTCAAGGTTTTGTAAACTAGCTTAAGTATCTTGCTAAAAGTTCAAAGTATTAATGGCCAAAGGCTTAACTACATCTTATAAAGAAGTGTTACATTCAAAATTTAGCCTTGGTTATTATCGTCTAGGCATATATGACTACTTATACTGTTAGAAATTTAAGGTTGTATGATGTTTTTTAGCATTCCCATAATGCAGATTTTGATGGTCATGCCAGCCTAATTTTTAAGTATTTGAATATGGATCATACTTCCTTTAGGGCTACTTAAGAAAACCACACATAACATGAGCTTGTTCCACATAATTTCATGCAAAGTAGAACATACATTAGTAAGGTAACCAACCACTAAATAAATTCCATAAGCCTTAGCCTCTTCCTTCTTTGCCATTATAAGTTGCCACACCAAAGATGTCAAATCTTCCAATCTTTTTCTCCATTAATGATAAATTCACCTCATTTGAGGTATGTTTGGAACGAATTCCAAATTATTTAGTGTTGGAGGCCATGTTTGCTATTAAATCCCTTTGCAAATATTGATGTTTTGTCAACTAAAGCTTCACCATTTGTAGAATCAATCATGTTTATTTCACTTGGCAAAAGGCCTTTATAAAAATATTAAACAAGAGTTGATTGTTGATTTGGTGATGAAAGTACCTTAAATAAGGCTTCTTAAATTGCTTCCAATACTTGTATAGTGACTTACCATTGTGCTACTGGATACGACAAATGTCTTTTATGATGTTAGCAGCTTTAGAAGTTGAGAAAATTTTCTCCAATAATAGCTTCTTCATGTCAGCCCATATATTGACGCTCTCGATTAGCAAGTAGTACAACTAGTTTTGAGCATCATCTTTAAGGTAAAATGGCCCTTATTTTGATTTTCTCTTTAATAATAGTTGTAGGCTTCATCCATATCCAAACCACAACAAATTACTTTAAGTTATTGTGAGGATCTTCTCCCATTGTACCCTGAAAAGGGGACAATAAGTGAATCAGCTCCAACTTCTACTCAAAGGTATTGTTGTCACACAAATTTAGAAAAGTAATGCAATGGAGTTATTACGTATTAGATGGAGTAGCTAGTTCGCGTAGTGAGCAATTTGCATGCATTTTTTCTCATTCTACTTTTACATTGTTTTTCTTTGTCTCCTTTGTTAATTACTTGGTTATTTTTTCTATCTAAAAATTGGAAATTGAATCTTTCGATTTTTTTAATCATGTAACATATATACACTATTAAAAGCTCCTTAATAATGATGCCAAATTTTGCTAGTGTTGTCACATACAACAAATTAAAACCAGATCCTACAAAATAAATATAGCAAGTGGAGAGTTAGATTGTTCCCATAAGGAATCTGACAATTGGTAGTCACGATAAATTAAGTAAACAATAAAAGGGAGGGTTTTGAATAAGCTAGTTTGAAAAGAGTAAAGTAAATTAAATCATAGCAAAGAAAATTAAATTAATGTATCGAGTTGCATAAACCTTGGTCTACAGTCACCTCTGTTATTAAATTATGATGCAAATTAGTTTTAGTTTACCAATAAGTATTCATTGAGGTACTTCTACTACTCTTATCGTATATGTAAACATTTAGAAATTTGCATTTTATTAACTCTTATTAATTAACAACCTAGATACGATCTTATATTTAATTAATTAATATCATTAAGAATAAAGAAATTTGATGAACAAGACAACATGCATACAATGCATATTTAGTCGTACAATGCAACTCCTAACTTTCTATTTGAACTCAGACTCCTGTTAAAATTTCTTCTTCAGCCTTTAACAAATCATAACTGCCAAAGAAACAAAATTATACTAGAGTGAGGGCATCAACTCATAATAATAGAGGAATTAAATATTAAAAATATGAATAATAATGGCACTAACAAATTGAAACAATTTTGATTTAATAATTATTAATAAATATAATTTAAAATTTAAAATATCTTCAAAATATTTAAATTTCAAATAAAAATTTTCAATTATTAAAAATGTATATTAAAATTAAATGTTATTTATAAATAAAATTTAATTATTAAATTAATAAAATATAATAATATTTATTGATAATTTATCAATAAATATTAAAATGAATTTATTTAATTGCTAATCTATATAAATACTTAATCTTTAAAATTAATTTAATATATAATAATTATAAGTAATAAAAATATAATTATATTGACCATAATAATAAAATTAAAAACTAAAAACTAACTATTGTTTTTAAAAAGCAAAATATGGGCCTTAATTTTTAAGATGAAGTAGGCTTGTAAATGGTCTACATAATGATGCATAAAAAAGTTTCTTCAACAGAATCTTGAGGATCACGTTGTATAGCCAGGCCATTGATTCATAAATTGCCATTACTAATCTCACTGACGTCTTTAACCAGTTAACTTCTCTCAAGACCTGTTGGAGAAACATAGTCAGTGTTGGAGGCCTAGGTGAGTTTAAAATTTGTTTGTCAGAAAATAATCGAATATATCCTCCTCTAAATTGGTTTTTTCTAATATGAAAAAAGGCTAAATATCCAAATTTGGGCTTTTTTTTAGTTTGATCAATTTAGGGCCAAGCATTTTAACCTGCTCAATTAAGGTTTAAATGTTATCCAGTCTGCCAATGTTAGGCTGTTTTGAATAAAAATATGACAGTGTCATAAATGCGTTGTTAAGTCGATTTAGAGAGACCAGATGGATTTCAAATGGTATGTAAAACACACACGTCGATTTTCAAAAAAGAAAAAAATTATTTTATATTTTTATTCAGGACCCTAAATCCCCAAATATTTAGCCTCTTTCTCTCAAAACTTAGCAAAAAGGGTTCTTCGATCTGGCATCTTGCCTTCTTCATGTATCATCACTATCGAGCACTCTAATCCCTCTTGCTAATCTACTTTCCAGTCCTTTGGAGTAAATGTTCTCTTCACTAATTTCCAAGATGTGCATTTTCAACTAAAGCCCTCATTTTTGGTGGTAAGCCTTTTTTTTTTGCATGTTCATGTAATATTAAGTTTTACTTGTAGATTCGTCTCACGAAATATGTTTGACTACGAAGTCATTTCCATTTTTGATTCATGAGGTCTATGTTTTATACTTGTGTTAATTTTAATTTTCTTCGTTTTTTTGGTTCGATCTATTGTTTGGCATTGTCTTGATGCAATTGTATTGACTTTAAGTGACAACTTGACGAAAATGCTCTTGAACTCTAGGGTCGAGGGTTTGCTACTCCAAACAGTAAAGTTACTAAAGTTTGTAAAAGTCAAGGCGAGAACTTCTGCTATCATTCATACTCTCCTTGTTGACTCCCATTATGGATTCTTACAAAACTCAAAATGACCCTTAATGTAACAGAAGTTGTAAAAATTGGGAACTTATGTTAGACTATTGATATTTCAGATTAAAAAATGGCAAGAATTCTTACAGTTGATGATATTTGTGTTAGCCCTGATGTCTTTTATGGTCTTCCTTTTGATGAAATTGAACAGTTTCTATTTTGCTCATGCCTCATTTCAATTATAGGTGTCAATCACTTTATTAATAAGAATCGTATCACTACGTGGAGCATTGCGTTATACATAATGGTTGCATTGAATATACAAGATGATTCCGTAGAAACTTGAACACAGAGAATGTCATTTACTGTTGTTGTTTTCAGAAAAAAAATTTGTAAAATGCAAACTTTAAAATCCATACCCCATTTTCTATACAACATTAATAACCAAAATCAATGTCAAGACTTGAAATTTACATTGTAGATAATGGTTGTATGAATTGTTCAACTAGCAATGTTGTAAAGGTACTGTCTCATATATTATAGTGGCAGTGTATAAAGAAAGCCAAGATTGTGGCTTGCCAAATTCTATGAAGAGTTTATTCATTCTTCCTCCTCGTGGAATTTCACTTTTTTGGTTAGTGTATGATCAAGAAACTTTTATCTGTGCTAATTCTCATAATACAAAAAATAGAACAAAAAAACTTGTATGATCAAGTTGAGTGGCCTCTTTTGTAAAATAAATTAGCTCCTGCACCTCAAGAGTGACAATAACTCTTTTTTCAAGGCACAAGTACTGCTTTTCTTTCGAATTCACCAAAACTTTGCACAACTTCCAAAAAGCAAAGAAAACAAAAGCCTCTCTTTACTTAAGTTTCTGCTTAAGTGATTAGTGTGGAATTATAAATGTCATGAACATTGAATATCCATCTGTAGAAAGACTTTTAACTATGCAAAGATTTTTGTAACAAAAACTAATCCTTCTAGGAGTTCTCCAATCTTATATCTACTATGTTCAATGTATAAAATAGTCACAATTCTTTGGTTCTCCCAGTATTCAAACTACAGAATTGTCTTTTTTCACTAACTCGCATACTTAAACATCATACAGCAAAACCAACACATGAATAACATCTTTCTCTTGTAGTAACTAATAGTAAGAATTATTACAAAGAATGAGCAATAAGGACTGCCAAGGTTGATTCCATCAATGCCAACATTCCATACGTCCGAAACTTCATTCCCTACTAAAGGAAAGAATGTACGCAAGTCAAATGAGGATCAAAGGAGGACATATATGAATATTCTCATGTTTTCCAAATCAAGATCTCATTTAGTAGACATTACCTAGGTAAAATTTTAACGGAGTTCCATCAATATTTGAGTCGAAAACCTCTCCAATGTTCAATTTTCCAATGTAATGAATGCTTACCTAAAATCATATGGAAGTTAAATCAGCCAACAAGCATAGGATGGAAATTGTCAAGAATAATTCTAAACATCGATGCTAATCAATACTTTAGCACAGAGGCCAACTTAATTAAAGCCTAAGTTAAGCAATGGAACTATAGCTGTCCAACTATAACCATTGAGATGTAAATATTTTTCAGCTTTATTTACCTATTTGCATAGGAAGGAACTAATGGTTTCTTGGAAAAATGATAATCACAAATATGTTGCCAAAGTGATCACATTCAAGTTAGCATGAAAGTCTCAGAGAAATTTAACAAACTATCAAAGATATTTTTATCTGAGACAACAATTTAAATCTTAGGGCACAATTCTTTGTAAGAAGACATACAACACTTTATCATTACTTGGAAGGCATTTTTCATGGTGAAAGGAAACATCTTTAGCAAAAGATTGCTTAGAACTCATCATCGTCCTTTTCAACTATGTGCATTGCAAGCTCCTGCTACTGTCTCCTCCTCCTCTTCTCAGTACTTTTCTTCTCCTTTCGGGAATTTGGAGGAAACCTAAGTGTGCGGACAACCTCATTATGTATGTTAGGGCAGAAGGCAATCCGCAAGTTAAAGGCAATCTGTGGTTCATTTGCGGAATATATGTCCCTTGTCTCCTTAGATACCATTCATCTGTGGTTCAATATGTTCACAAATAAACATCCTAAGATAGAACAACCTTAATATATTCAAACATTCAGAATATTAATGTAGTAGAAATAAACAATATCAATATATAGAAAGCAACTTTAAGCCTTCAATTTAAGAAAAGAGAAAAAAGGTCAATGCCAAGAGGCAAATGTATGCCTCTAAGAATTTGTTTAAGATTAAATGTTGAAGAATAATTTTGGTATAGAAATTTAATGTAAAAAATGGTTTTCAGTACAGTTCATAAGTATTTATACATTTAACACCTTATTGTTATGAAGAGGTCTTGATCATCATATGGATTCACTATAACTTCATAAGCATAAGTTTGTTACATACAAGAGACTATTTTCTTATAGTTAAAAACTGAAAACTTGCCTAATGGTTTAAATGAGCTTCAAACTGTGGGGCCTTTGATCTCAACTTCTCTAGCTTGATCATACAAATTGTGGTGCAAATAATTACGAAGCAACAAGTTAAGAAGTGTTTCTTGTACCAAAAAGTTATTTTGATTATAAGATTTCAATAACATTTCAAGAATAAAGTTTGTGACTAAAGAAATACCTGGCCCAGCTCATCATGACTCAATGTTGCAATTCGGTGAAGAGTAAGGAGGTTTCTATTAGTAAAATAATTTTAAGAATTAGATTAAAAATTGAGGACAACAAGCAAGATATCAAAACATGTTCGTGCTTCTACACAAGGTTTAAATTCTTAGTAACACCAAATAGAATAAATAAGTAAAAAGCCTTCCACTCAAACAAGAACATTCTTTTGCCATATATGACAAATGTTAAATTCAAAGGAATGTAGAAAAATCGACCCTCTAATCTCAACAGGATCCCTAGTGAGTTTATAGCTAAGAGAGTAATAGAAGTAGAGCCTTTATGCAAGAATGTCAACAGTTATTCTATTCATAGTTTTCAAAAGTTAGAATGCAAATCAACGAGAGAGATTAGAGTAATCGATAGTGATGATGCCTGAAAAGGCAAGACGTTATCAAAAAACCCCTTTTGCTAAGTTTCCAAAAGAAAGAGGGTGAATATTTGGAGATTTAGGATTTTGAGTAAAAATGTTAAATAATTTTTTTTCTTTTATGAAAGTCCACATGTGTTTTTTACGTGGCTTTTGAAATCCACCTACCCTCACTAAATTTACTTAATGGCTCGTGTATGACACTACTAGATTTCTGTCCAAAATAATTTAACATTGAACAGACTCAATAACGTTTAGATCTTAATTAAGCAGGTTAAAATATTTGTTCCTAAATTGACCAAACCCAAAAAGACTTAGGCCCAAATTTAGGCATTTAGCATATGAAATAGCCGTATGTTTGGACTTCGTGCCTGTTTGGATGAGCTTATATCAGTAGAGCTGTTATCAGTAGAGCTTTTGTCAGTAGAGCTTTTCTGAGAAGAGTTTTTTTAAAAATCCAGTTGATTGTTAGCTTTTTTAAAAGAACTTCATACAGTAGACTGTTTAGCAACATAGAAATAAAAAGCACTTTTATTAATTTTAACTATATTTTATTTTATAATAAAATTATTTATGCTAAATAATATTTAAAGTATACTAAACAAAATGCAAAGTGCAATATATTATATTTACGGTTACCTAATTCTTATATAAATATCTTGTAGGAAATTTTAGATAACCATCTTGTAGAAAATAATTTAAAGAGATGTTTTATTTTTTGTAGAAAATAAAATTAATATAAAAAATAAATATTAAAATATATAAAAAGTTAAATAATATTATATTCCTAAAATAAATATTCAAGCTGACTAGTTAAATATAATCCCAAAACATTGTCTTTTCTAGGGTTGAGTTCAAATATAAATGTTGGAATTTATGGGAAGTCCAAATACTTGTAAACATTACTTAAAATTTTGATTAAGCTATCATTTGGAAACATACACACGAGGCCTTGGTCCGCAAAGACAAATGTAATTTAGACGAAAGCAAAGCGTTCTATTCAATAAGTTTGAAGAGTAAGGAAATCCATGCTCAAATTGATGGAATGAAAGGGTGTTGTGGAGAGAAGTTAAGAAAATCAAACGCCAAAGCTCTGAAGGATGTACGATCTATATAATCAAACAAAGATTTACTAATTATGCATGCAACCTTATTGGTATCCTTGCGTCCCACAAGCACTGAAACACTCACATTCTAACTCAAAAGGAATTCTGCACCTAGGCTCAAGAGGTAAAGTCATCTTATATTCATCACCTTCGAGGTGATATTTAAGCCTGTCACAAGTTCCAGGAGGTGGGATTTTAATTCCTGCCTCCAAGACTGGGCCAGGAACCACCTCTGAGAATATCAATTTATCATCACTCCAAATGTCGATGAAGAATTCCAAAACATCAAGGGTAAAAGTCTGGGAGGAAGCAGACTTTGCTGATTCTTGCGTTTATAGAAAGTTTTATAGAGCTTGCGTTTATTCCACCTCTTTGCACATGCGCACTTCCATAAGTAATCATCTTTGGCTATATCTCTCCATTGCTTGCATACAACCATGCAAGAAGCAAGGTCTACACCATCTAGTAAGGGGAAAACAGCTTT
>JANTPM010000004.1:34185891-34201727 GCA_025434745.1 Erythroxylum divaricatum
TTATTCATAAAGTCTGTACATGACTATGAACAAAATGCGCTAAAGGGGATTGCCTTTAGGGCACTACTCTAACATTGGTGTCTCTCCAAATACCAGACATCACACACAACAGCCCAAGATGTCATGAGTTGCAGCAGATGCATGGTGAAAGACTGCATGCAGATGAGCATATTAATATATGCATCACTCCATTAATATTTACCAGTTTCATGCTAAGACATTCCAAGGACACAATAAAGCTTCACAAAGAAAGCAACACTAAGTTTTTCTCAAACAAACTAGAAATGTACGTTTCAACTGTTGAATTCTGTAAGACTTTTCCACAACATACATCAAAAAAAAAATTTCCTCCCCGCAAGCTAAGCAAATGGCAAAAAGTGGACATGTAGAGATGTACCAAATCAATATAACAAGCCAAAACACTATCCATAAAATGGAACAACAACTCACAATTAACAGGTACACCATAGTTCTTAATCTCACCTAAGTTATACCTTTGATAACAAAAAATCTGAACTTGTACAAAGCAAAGCTAGGCACCTAACTTTTTTCTCAACTTTTCGTGGCCCTTCAACAGAAAATGAACTGGTATATAGGATGATGATAGGAAAATAATCCACCCTATCGTCAATACTATAACCCTGCAGATTAAAACCAGAAATATCAGAGAGTTAAATGCGGCAAAATTATGAAGCAACTCGTTTAAGGGCATCAATTCACCCAATCAAACGTGCTTAAGCAACCTTTAATTCTAAAATTAGGTTGTTTAGAACTGGCAGTGAAAATAACTTTATCCAAATAAATAACAAATTCGACTCCTTTGGATAAAAATATTACTGACCTGAGATGGAATAGAATCCCATATCTAATTACTACTCCGAAACACCATAGCGGAAACAAATATATATTCCAGTTCCACAGTTCCGGCGGATTTGACTTAAAGCATCGTGTAAAAGAGTCCTGTGTTCATTCAGTAATTGAAATTTACATAAGAAAAGAATAAAAAGATTCAATATTTATCTTTTCTGGATCGAGAAAAGCTAAACACCCAACAAGAAAAATTAGAAAGGACATCAACATCAACAATGGCACCGGCAGCCTCCATTAAGATGGGTGAAATGTCAAGCAAATCACGACTGCATCCCAAAAAAAGAAAGAAAAAAAAACCTCGTTTCAGGGTAAGCAAAAAGCAGAAAATAAAAGAAAAGAATGTTTTAATGTATAATACATATATATACATACAGGCGAAGCTTGTCGTGAGGCTCATGAATAGAGGAACTAGAGGGAAGGTAGTCTTCGATATTGGGTCGATCCAAGTCGAGCTGGAAGTGTCGAAACATCTGCATTCGATGCAGACCTTTTGCGTTGAAGGCAGATGTTTCGACGTCTGCGTTCAATGCAAACCGTTCAACACAGACCTTCAAACCAGACACAGTAAAATAAAATTTCAAGAAGAAGAAAAATATAAAGAAATAACCTTAGAACTAACCTTTGAACTGATCGTGGGTGTCTTTAGAAGAAGAGTTGAGAGGAGAAGATGACTTGTGACTAAACAGAAGAAACATATTTTTTTTTACGTAAGTGACGCACAATTAACTTCCTCACAAAGCTGTATTTAAGCTTTTAAAAAAGCTATTTTTACTTCAAAAGTACTTTTAAAGTTTACAGTCAAACATTCACTTTTTTCTTAAAATAATTTTTGCAGTAAAAAAAATACCTTTGAGCTTTCAAAAGCTGAATCAAACACGTGCTGCTTCAAATTTTATGGTTGTTTAATCAGCCAAATGTAGAGCTTTTAACCTATTCCCGCACAAATCCCAACAACACCCTCATTTTAATCCTACTTAAAATAATTAGAATCAGCTTCTCTACTGATTAGCAATAGGTGTATATTATTCGACTTTTCCAAAACTCTAATCTTATTTCCTTGTTATCTCTTTCACTCTCAATCCATGGAAGGCGAGAGTTCAGAGAAGAGAAACAGTGCAAGATTAGCCATTATAGAACTCGCCAACATGATCAGTGTCCCCATGTCTCTGCAGGCCATCGTCCGTCTCAACGTCGCCGACGCTATCTGGCAAGGCGGCGTCAACTCCCCGCTCTCCGCCGCAGAGATCCTCTCCGCTGTCAACCCCACCGGCAGAGGCGACCCCGAGAATCTCCAACGCATCCTCCGCATGCTAACCAGCTACGGCGTCTTCTCTGAACACATTGACCACTTCGACAACGCCTCCGTCCGTAAATACTCTCTCACCGATGTCGGTAAAACCCTCGTCTCTGATGCAGACGGCCTCTCCTACGCACCCTACGTTCTCCAACATCACCAAGTACGATGAAACAGACAAAACTTTAAGTCGTCTTATATTTTATGTACTTGAAGTTATGTTAACACAATGTTACGGGTATGTGATTAGGACGCGCTGATGAGAGCGTGGCCGATGGTGCACGAGGCAGTGATGGACTCCACGACGGAGCCCTTTGTGAAGGCAAACGGCGAGCCTGCGTACCTCTACTACGGGAAACAGGCGGAAATGAATGGCTTGATGCAGAAGGCAATGGCCGGTGTATCTGTGCCGTTCATGAAAGCGTTTTTGGACGGTTACGATGGGTTTGAAGGCGTTGAGAGATTGGTTGACGTAGGTGGGAGTGCAGGGGATTGTCTCAGAATGATAGTCCAAAAGTATCCTAAGATTCAAGGCCTTAACTTTGACCTCCCTGAGGTTGTTGCTAGAGCACCCAAAATTCCTGGTAAGATAAGCTGTTCAATTACCCAAAGTACCTTTTGTTTCCCGATCGTTCACGTGTCTGTCATACTCGTACAAAAACAGCATGGTAGAGAGCACAGGGTAGGGCCATAAATAAAAGGCTTTTAAAGCTTTGGAAGAAGTAACCAACCCTTTCTTTCTTTTTTGAGTTCTTTGCAAGCAGCTTATTTTTAAATTTATCAGCAGCTGGTTTTAAATTGATCGACAAAAAATTAATTTATAATCAACTATTAGCTAACTATTGTTAGAATCAACTAACAGCTAATACAATCCGCTACTCTATTTGCCAACCATTACCTTTCTTTTTATTGTCATTTTCTGGGTACCAAATATCAATCAATTGTTTCCAAAGATTTGCTCTCTTTAGTAAATGGGATCATATAATAATATCAAGCAATTAGGGTAAATACAGATTTTGAAATAGGGAGGATGGTGGTTGTAGGTGTTACTCACACAGGTGGGAACATGTTCAAGGCAATTCCTGATGCGGATGCTATTTTTATGAAGGTGAGTTAAGAGTTTTTTCCTCCGCTATTTCTAATACTTGAAAATCCTTCTTCTCTTTGCATGTTCTTTCCTTCCGAATAGATGCTCTGTTTCGGTTACTCTGTTTATTATATCTCATTTCATCTGCGCATAAAATGTGGGATCAATGTGTAGATGAGATGAAAGTAAGTTAACACGTGATTTCATCTTCTTTCCTTCCCACATTTGCTTGTTTTAATGATGTCCTGTCACCCTATCACATTGATTTAAAGTTCACGTTTTTTTATGTGGTGTAACCATCAGGGCATATGTCAGCATTAGTAATTTAGTATTAAAAGGTAGAAGTATGAGTTAAGATCTTGGTTTCATCTAAATTTTAAATTAAGGTTCATTAAATTGGATAGTGAAATATATGATACCCCTTTGTATAGTCCTAGTGACTCCAAGGAGATAGCGACACAATAAACACGTCAGCTTGTAGGCGAGATCAATCTTGAACATAGGAAAGCCTTCTTTTATTATTTCTCTGACCTCTCAGATCAGACCAGCGATCATCGAAAGATCAAATTACTTTCTGACAGCTATAATGAATATATATATATATATATATATATATATACAGGTTCTAGTACCCATCTTAATATAGTCCACTCTTTTTGTTCATAATTCAGTACGACTACGAGCCCCGTAAGACCTGAATTACATATGTATGTAATGATTCTTTTGGCAGTGGATTTTGTGTACATGGAAGGATGAAGAATGCAAGCAGATAATGGAGAACTGTTACAAGGTGCTTCCAGCTGGGGGGAAGCTGATAGCTTGCGAGCCAGTGTTGCCAACGCATTCGGATGACAGTCACAGAACTCGAGCTCTCCTCGAAAACGACATATTTATCATGACAATATATGGGGCCAAGGGTAAGAACAGAACTGACCTAGAGTTTAAGCAGATAGGTCTCTCGGCAGGTTTCTCTCAATTCAGGGCTCTATATATTGACCATTTCTTTACCGTCTTGGAGTTCCAGAAGTGACACCATATGCATACTGAGCTTGCTTAAAAACGAGAAAAGAAAATTGAATGAATTGCCATTCATGCGTAAGTGATTACGAAAGGAAATACTACTTGATCAGCTTCATTGGGTCGTAGTATTGGTGTAGTGTATCCATTACCAAGTAGTTGTCACAAAATAATGATCACTGTAACTCGTCTGGTAGTGACTAGAAGAAAGAATTGCTGAACTGGACCTGATTGTTCGAAAAACCGTCTTCTAGTTAAAAGTACAAAAGACAAAACATTGAAGTTCTGAGCTAGTTATCTTATTATGTTTATGGCAATCGTTCTTTGTAATCTTTCTGTGACTTCATGTGTATCAAAATTAGCACAATACTATGGATGTTGTCAATTATTACTAAGCAATGTCAATGAGTCCAAATGAAATCTTGGTGCTTGCCATCATCAGAAAAGCTGGATAATTTATTCTGCATATTAAGCCACTGATTTCCATCGATATAGGAAACATCAACGTAAGGTGCTGCCTCATCCTTTGTCAGTAGTTTCCCATAAGAAGCTCTGTTTGTGTGGTTCGCTCCAGCTCCAAAACACTCATACTCCCCAAAGAATACTGTCCTGGAATGACACATTGAAAAATATAAACGTGTTAAAGACACTACTTACAATAGATTTATATCAAATTTTAAATCTGCCATCAATGTAAAAACAAATTTTGTTTTACATTGAATCAAAAACCTTATTCGGGGAAACTTGAATGAAGAAAAAGAGAGGAGATTATTAACATCTGTAAAAGGGATAGATCACGTACTGGTCTCTAGAGGGGTCTCTCCAGTCGTTCCATCCATCTGGAGAAACAACATCAGACATGTAAGTTGTGGAGAAGATAACAGTAGCATATGCTCCCCAAGCTCGACCAAGCCACACTTTTCCACTTCCACTAATGGTACAATTCACGAAGGAAAAACCAGTTTGCTCGCTTGCTGATTGCCTTGCTTGTGCTGTAATAGATCCACTTACTCCTCCTGTTGGTGGCTTTGCTATGGAATTGATGGTACATCCCTGCCAGAATTAGCTAATCACTTTAATATCTGTCCATCACTCTATGGGCTATTGATGAGTTCTAAAACTGACTCAATTCCAGAAAGAGTAGGGTATCATTATCTACAGAAGAAAAGTCACTTTCTTTTTGGTTCAGTAGTTACACCCTAAAAGTCCATTTTCAATACAACAGTATTCCTTTTCACGTCCTAAATAACGAACTATACTAAAGTAACAACTTTTATAGGGAAGCTATAATTCAGTGGTTAAAGGGCATATACAAAGGAAGACTACACTTGGCCTGCAAGCAAAAATTTCAAAACAAGAAACATTAGAAAAAATAAAATACCTCAAAGAGTGATCTAGCATTGCCAAAAATGAAATCTATAGACCCTTGGATAAAGCATTCTTTAAAATAATGCCTTCCTCGATCATCATTAAGCGTGTCTTGAGAACCATAAAATCCACATCCATAAAACGCAGCTTGATCACCTGTTATTCTAAGTGCCACAGCTTGACCTCCCGCTTGACCTGGTGATGGAGAAGGAGCTGTGTTCTTCTCAAGAACCCCACAAGAAAATCCATCAAATAAAGGAGTTACAGATAAAATTTGATAACAACTTGAGTTATGTGTGGCGTGAGAAATGCCTTACGTCAAAGCTAATATTGTAAGCAGTGAAGTTAGGGGAAGAGACAGCAACTGAAGCGCTATAGATTGTGCCTCCAGTAGAATTTGCAGTGTCGTTCCATGCAATAGTAGTATTGAGATAACCCTGACCTTGAAGTATCAAGTTTGTTTTGTTAGCGTGCACTATCACCTTCTCTCTGCAAGATATAGTTCATTCAAGCAGGTCAAGTCTCTTGTCTGATAAATTGAAGGCAGTACGCTCATGGACCAACAAGAAACACAGGAATTGAACAGACATGAGAAACTTGATGGGCACAAGAACATAACCTGTAGGTACCGGAATCAACTATAATGAGAGTAGGAGAAGAGCTGGACGCAGGGACAGCATCAACTGCGTCCTGAACGCTGCTGAAATTCCCACAACCATGCTTGTCGACGGTGAACACAAGCGACACTTTGTAACGGTAAATCAATGCAGATTTCCATTTGTTGTTGTTGCATTTGATCCTGCGTCTTCTATGATGATGGTGTCCATACAAGGATTTTGCTGCTAGGGAGTACAGGACATTCTCTACGCCACTTTTCTCGACAATTCTGTTGAGAAAGGCAAGTCCAAAACTGTTACTAAAATTAATGGAAGAGTTTGCTTCAGGTGAAAAAGGAACAGTATAGAGGGCGATTATGAAGGAACTTAGAGCTACGGCAAAGGCCAACCAAAATGATGGTGCTTTGTTTCTCATGAGATTTAGGGGAATCTTAAAGAAATCTTATCCTGCTACTACGAGGGAAGTTTTGAGTTTGGTTGTTTTAAATTTATGGGAAAGAGTTTGGATGATGATTGGCGTGGGAGGTAAGAAATGTATGGGTCTAAGAGATGTGATGATGGGTTCATTAGCTTCTGCTTTAGAGCTAATGGTGCAGAAAAGAAACGAGGTAAAGAGGAGTGGAATAAATTTGAAGTAATGCAATATGCATACGCTAGCACGAGAAGAAGAAGGCTATTATGGTCATGATATAAAAGCAATAAAATTTCCCAACATTGTCCATCTGCTCAGCATGTGTCTTTTTTTTTTTTTTTTTGGGACAATTTATAAACATTAAGCAATAAGCCAAAAGGCCTATTTCCCTGGTGCCCAAAGCCTTCTCAGCTATTTATTTTAATAAATTAGTTAGTTGAGAGCAAGAATTTAAAATCGGACCGGATCTGACCGTCCAATTCGACCGAAAAAGATTAAACTAATCGATTTTTATACAAAAAAGGTTAGTAGGTGAAATCGAACCAAACTAATAACCAATTCAAACCTTTTCAAGTCGGACCGTTCAGTCTGACCCGATTTTTAAAACATTGATTGAGAGGCTTTGGGCACAGAAATCAGAGATTCCGGACAGAAGAACTGATCTCCAAAAGGCGGTGGATTTAGCTGATGCTGCCGTTTCAAGTACCTTGACATGAATATTGCTTCAAAACAGGAGAAACTGAGTCAATCTTCCACTTGAAATGAATTACAACTTATGGGCTCTGTCACCGCCCCCAGCTTGGCTGTGAAGTCATGTCCTTGTCTAGTTTCTTTCTTTTTCCCGCTATGTTTTAGGGCTCCAAAGTCCAAACTGTAGTCATACAGCCTCATGAAAACAGGATGGAAATAAAAAAATACCCGTAGGGTGTTGTAGCTCAGTTGATTTTGAAAGGACAGATTTGCTCCAAAATGTAAGATTTGAATCTCACGATCTGTAATGTGGAAGCAACATTCTTGAGCCCCTTGTGAGTTTTGAAGATAGGCTCCTTGTAAGCCGTGGGTTATCAACCTCCCCCTTAGCAGGCCGTTGAATACCTAATTTACATCCTTCCAGTTACTTCGTCGGACCGGAATATGAGGAGCCCTTTGGATTAGAGATTCAACCTTTTTGCCCCAAGGATGGAAATAAAAAAGTGAGCTCAAGTGCCAGTCTTGCTCAGTTGCCCCCCAAGAAAACTGCAAAGGATGCCCTGACTTTTCAGTCGAGGCTCTTTAAGGCCGATAATCATTTCTACTTCTGTGATACCTCCACGATTGCCCCCTTACTTGGATGGTAATAAAGCCATTTTCCGTTCAATCACCTTCCCAAGTCCATTTTCGGATACCTGCAATCAAAAGACCGCTTGTCCTATCCTAAAACCCTAAAGCGATTTAAATTTTACAGATAAAACCAAGCAACTGCGAAATTTTAAAATATTGATTTTTTTGTCTTCCTATCATATATTGGTGCTGGAATGCAGGCAGATGAGTGTTGTGACCTTGGGCTACATATCGAAATATTATACATTTTAAAGGTAAACGATGGGTTGTTTCATCAGTAAAATTAGCAACACCTAAACTGACTTTGATGGTCAGCACATTGGCCTTGTTTTTGGTATCACTCACTCTAGATCACAGAATGCGAAGCACTCGACACATGTACTTGTTTTGGTATCTAGGCTATACACAATTTAGGAAGAAAGAAAGAATTAAAGAAATGAAATAAATATGCCAAGTAAGACACTAGGCTTTCTTGCTCCCTTCCCGCTGGAAAATGGCTCTTCCATTTGTCTACGACACTATAGACTCCGTACTTTGAGTGAGGATTCGACATGCAGGAACATGTTTATGTAGCATTGAAGTTCCTTTAAAGGTCACCATCTGGCAGCAGCTTTTCCTGTATATACTAAGCTGTAGCAGAGTAAACAGAGGAGTCAAAATCTGGCAAGCTATAACATACATTTGTGCCCATCCGAACACAAATTTCTGCCCTGAGCAAATATACTCGCATATCTGTGGATGTAACTTCTATGTGTTCATGTTTTGTAGTGTGCTTACCTGGTCTGAGTCAACCTTCTGAAAACCAAATTTCTCGGTCCATATAGATTCTGCCTCTTCAGCGGCTGGAAGAACAAGGCTCTGAACATTCAAAAAGGACAGCAGCTTTTCGACACAGGAAAACAACAACTGGAAGTAACCCTGCGAGGATAATTAACTACCAAAAGTTAAAGATAAGCTATCCAAATATTTAAACAGTTGACCAAAAATGTTCAAAAACTTTATCAAGTGCAGAGACGCTTAAGTTGTTCTGAACAGAATGTCATCACTTGCGATTGAAGCTGGGCATGGAAAAAAATCCATAACGTCCAGCTATTAAAACAATCAAGGGAGAAACAGAAAGGGCATCATAACCACCTTGCCATGATTCCCATTACTGGTTGCAACTAGAGGAAGCTCGGCGACTGCTTGCCCAAATATTCTAAGAATTCCAGCTGACACAACAAATGAGCTGCAACAACAGATGCGTAAGTTGCTATTAATCAGAAAAATTGCTCCCCGTTGCACAGAAAGTTGAGGCTTACTTGACCGTTAGTACTGCACAGAACATTCCCCCATAATCTAGGCCTTTGGAATTCTTCCTGAGAAAATCAGACCTATACAGTTAGCATATTAGGTTAGAGAGCAGCAGACGAGAGTCTTGCAAACATTTAGCTTACCCATAAACCATCAATGGAATAAGGTCACGTCCAGTTGAATCAACTATGGGATCAAAACACTCCTGAAGCGTAAATAACATATCTCACTTCATCAATAATTTTCAAATGAAAGGTAAAATATTTCTAATCCATTGACATTTGACAAATGAATAATATATTGTAAACAAACAATTAAACTTCACAACAGTAACAGCTAGTAGCAAAGTTGTTCAGATTATGCGACTTGTGGAAATGTATCTCCACGGAATAACGGACGCATCACAATTTGCACATCCAGAATAAAATATAACCCAGCTGAAGAATCATACAGGTAAAAGGTGACAAACATCAAGTGTAACTATGTAAATTGTTGCTTGTAAGTAAG
Organism: Erythroxylum divaricatum; assembly: GCA_025434745.1. Classification (NCBI taxonomy): domain Eukaryota; kingdom Viridiplantae; phylum Streptophyta; class Magnoliopsida; order Malpighiales; family Erythroxylaceae; genus Erythroxylum; species Erythroxylum divaricatum. The sequence goes on from JANTPM010000004.1 coordinate 34,195,677, forward strand.
GAATGTACTCACTTGGAAAATAATTAGAGCTTGGGAAAGTAACAGTTTATTTTCACGAGAAGAGAGTTTGCCACTGAGAAGTCTCCATCTTACATCAATGTCACTAATGATTCCTAAACCTTTTTGCTCATGCTTCATTTTTATGACCTCCAAAAGAGAGTCTGGAAGTTTTTCTGCTCCTCGAACGATCAATTTCTGTAAAGCAGTATGGATCCTACTGCAATCCATGGAACAAAACCACCTCCCTTTTGGCAATTCCTGCAAACAGGTAATGAAACATTTTCATTTCACAATCACCAAAATAAGAACCCAATAGAATGTGAAATAAGTAGACCTCAACTCAAAGATCTTCGCCACATAACTATGCCAACTGTAAAAGCACAAACCTTTAAGTTTGCAATTTTATGGCTCCTCAAACAGCCAACATGAAACTCCTTCTCACACTGCAGAAAAGCAAAGATTTAAAAACTAGTTCTGAGTCAATAAATCTAAGAAAAGCATGAAATGGCTCAAACATGTAAAGAACATGACTTGAAATCCAAGAGAAAAAACTAATCCGAATATCAATTTCTCATTAAAGAAGCAAGCAGTTAATATTTAGTCATGTCACAGTTTGAAATTAAATAAATTACAGAAAATAGAGAACTACCTGATCACACAGAATTATTGTTCGTGGACCAAATCCAGATCTGCTGAAATCATAACCCCTACACATAGCAAAATCAAATGATTAATGTCAAAGAAAAGTTGAAGAGACCGCAGAAAATCATTATTGATTTTCTGTGGACCTGCATCATTACAAATATAACAAAGTTTAGGAATCACTAAATGTTTGCAAATTCAAATAGTTTCAGATTGAAGCGTAATTCGTACCGACATAACACACATCCAGTAAACTCAGCTTCTATGTTTCTTACAATTCGCATGCATCTCTTGGTTATCTGCTCTAAAGGATCAATACCAGAAATTCTTCCAGCTGCAACAGCATTTGAATTATATTCCACAAACTTTTCTCTTTGGAACATATTCTGGCAAAACTGACAATACCAGTCACCCTGTGGAATAATTGGTAGAGATGCACATCCTGTATAGGCAATAAATTGCTCACAATATCAATTCATGCAGATCAAAAATACTAATAGGAAATGACAATTTCCTTAGAAAAAGTTCATATGGAATCAGATGTTAGGTTTTGTTTTATTTTTCTTCAGATCAAATAATAAATTTTAAATAAGAAAATTGCCATGAATTCTAAAGAAACAAAACAAGTAAAGAACATGGTCCCACCTCTTAACCAAATGTATATGCAATCTATACCTAAGAACAACACAAGGTATGTGATAAAGGAAGTACAAGTTTTTCCTGTTTACTCCTAGTAATGGTAGCTAAGCTATAGGTCCCTAAAAATTTTGAAGTAAGCAATGTATAATTGTTGGAGAAAAAGAGCGTCAGGCCCATAATGCAGATACATAAACAACAAAAAAAGAGGAAAAACTTAATTTTACAAGTGATATTTAATAACTCTTGAGCAATTATTGTATTATAATAGACAAAAGATTAGTACTGTAAATCTTGACATGCACCTTCAAAGCAAAGGTACCATGCTTCAGCAGAATAAAAAAGTGGGGCATTGTATGAGTCTACTACCTAAATAGCCATGGTCTAGAAATTGAATATCCCTTCTTGAGTTTAGATAATTACAGCACTAAAAGTTTGAAGGAAGCCCAATCTTATGTAGTTTGGAAAGGCCCAAAACTAATAAAAAGAAAGAACAAGTTTTCCTAAGTTTTGGCCTTTAGAGAGTCCCCGTAGTGAATGATTCTTGATACAACATATTAACTGCCCAAAACCCATCATAGTTACAAATAGTTCCTTCTTTGTTGCCTTTATTTCATCCTGTAACTATTTATATCTGTTTCTCGAGATGGACAATTCACTGTATTCACAATTCAGGGCTTTGGGATAAAAGATACACCAACTACCTAGTCCATTTCCAAATATTAACTGAAACCCGACTCGCGCTCAAGAAAAAATATTAACCAAGGACCTTAACAAGATAATTTATCTTAAGAAGCATATCAATCTTCTTATGATGACCAAAAAAAAATTACAAACCTTTGTGAAAGGCCCTTGGGCATCCATCACAAAGAATAAGGTTCCCACCATCCGCACAAACAATACACAGGTCATCATTATCCTTCGCAGAATACTTGCGGCCTTTTGAAAGAGAGATTGCCAATTCATGGAGTGACACACCATTAGAGGTATAGATATATGCATAGCTGCCAAGAAAAAAAAAAGGTCCATTTTATAAAACCACATGGAAAGATACATGCATAAAAAACATAATGTGTACAATCTTACGGTTTCTTGCGAGTAGCCCAGCCTGCATGAGCTTCAAAGGTTGAGGGGCTAACCTGTGCATTATTAATTAAGAATTTTCAGCACCTTTGACAGGAGATTACAGAACCAAAACATTTAACTAGAATAAACTGTACCTCACAATTGCAGCAACAACAAAGTATTCCAAAGCCCCTTTTATAACCCAAAAGCAATTTCTGTCCACAAGAGTTCATTACTTTACACACTAAGAATGTGACAATATATAAGCATGCACAATATTTATCTTAACCACCTGCCCACGAGCATAGTATGCTACTTCAGTTCCATCAGGCAATCCACCTTCCTCAAAAACCAATTTATGCAAGCGCTGATCTCTTTAGAAAAAAAATAATAATCATGACCAATTACTATGCATAAACAGATTTAATAACAAAGAAGCAACAAATACAAGAAAACTATCGTGAGAATAATAAGAATAACAATGATACAAATATAGGGAAAGAATCTAACTTTGTCGTTATTCTCCACTGACACTTATTTTGGGGAGAGACACTTGCTGGTAGGCTTTTCAAGGACTTTGACATTGATAAAGGTTTTGACTTCCTGAAACAAGGGCCCAAAAAAAGAAACATGTAAATTCAATAATGTGTACTAAGGAAATCAAATAATAAAATCTGAACAGATAAAAATATTAAATCATAACAATGTTTATATGCCAAGGCAACTTCAGAATAAAAGCTACAACAAACTTGTCAGATAATGAATGAATTGCTAAATCTTAAACCATGATAAGGAACTCACAAATCAGCGTGATTTAAAAAAAAAACAACCTCCATGTGGTCTTCTATGGCTTAAGTTTCCTTGATGACACATGCAATGAAACACTTTTTTAGGGATTTTTGATCATATCGTAATGACCTGAAGTAGCGTAGAATTATGAAATAAGGAATGTACACAAGATAGCATAACACCAACCCAGGTATCCAAAAGAGTGTTTAAAACTAATAAGTCTTGCCAAATGATTGACAGGAAAAACCGCAAACATTTTCTTACTATGATAAAAAGTAAAAAAATCATCATCTAAGTCAGATAAAAGAAATAAAGTAGAATCTGAGATGTATATGATACTAACTCGAAAGCTTTTTTCTGTTCAGTCCTTTTTCTAGATGACATGCGCACTGGGGAATTTGTGGACTTTATTCTTATTTGTGTTTTTGCTGACCTGAATGATTCAAATGAGTACACAAATAAGGGCAAAAGTCACAAAATGACAATACAGCAATGCAATGTAAGGAAATGAATGTAGGCATAAATCATGTTTACTTGCTTTCCAAAGATAAAAGCAAAACAAGGGAAAAAATATACACTGACAAATCACAGAACCACAAGGGATACCAACTTTCTTTTGATCATAGCTGGAGTACTCTCTAGCGAGGATGTACCAATTGAAACACTGTTGGAGCAGCCCAAAGTCAAAATTGGTTCAGTTGAGCTAAAATAAGGAAAAAAAAAGTATGTTTACAAAACTGATCTCACACATATATAACTCATACATAACTCACACGATAGTAGGAAAAACCTACTATGAGGATTCATTGAGTGACTAGGAGAATATCAGTTAAAAGGATAACAAAGGGCATACCTAGCAGTTGCACTAGTTTCAAAAGTTAAGCTTCCATGGGATTCTTTGGAGTCTGCACATGAATTGCATAGAGGCCCTACTTTGCCAACATAGATCGTAGGAAAGATACCTAGATTGTTTCAACGAAGAAAGAAAAAATGACAATAGAAGGTTTGAATGAATTTCCCACAGAAATATCACAAAATTCAACCAAATAAGCCACCTTTGCATCTTCTACAAGTGAATGTTTTTTCTTCAGGCAAGCCACTAATGGCACTTTGAATTGTAGCTTCTAAAGTATCCAAAGAAGAAGACCTGCATGCATTCAATACATCAAGCAGGCTCTTGCCATTCTCAAAACAAATGTATTGTCCTGCACGTCTGTATTGTTTGATTGCATGGATCTCAAATTGCGAAGGTGGAATGACCTATACGGTGAAAGAAACAACCATCACAAAATGATGTATATGTCAAACCACATTGCAACAACAAAACATACTGCAGAAGTAAACCATACTTACTCTACGGCCCTTGCAGAGTGAACAAGAACACAGAATCCCAATATCTTTAATCATACCCCGGAGTCCAACTGCTTGGAACTAAGATTTCCGAAGGAGATAAAGAGAATATTATGAGCTGCCTTAAATGAAAAGAATCACTTGCAGGAAAACTCATACAAAAAATGACAATGTACCTTTTTGCCACCCATGTATACCACCGGCACCCCCTCAAGTAAACCAGTCTCAAACAGTTCCTTGACAGTCATCGGTACATTCTCCAGCGCAATCTTTTTCGACATTTTCAACTCCAAATTCTTCTTTGGTGGAGTCAATGCACTTCCTTCAGCTATCGTCTCAACATCAACTCTCGAAACTGTTTCACCGTCGATAGCATCAAACCCATTAACCTTAACCTCGACTGCCTCACCTTTAACTTTCATAGGGGACCCAGTAAACCGTTTCAGCTTCTTCCTCTTTAGAGAACTGCCCTTTTTAACCATCAACATAATAGGACCGTCTTCATCAGCCTCACCCGACTTGTCATCCTTAAACATACCCATCTCCACACTGCAATGAGCTCGATCATCACTCAGATTACCAACCACTTGGCTTTCTTCTTTCACATTATCAACCCTTTGTCTCTCTTTAATTACACTTTCAATAACCCCGCAATTTTTACTTCCATTGTCCAACACTCCAGTTTCCCCGTTAACAACCCAAACTCCTCTCGAATCATTATCTATACTCATTCCGTTATTACTTACTTCAAATTTTGACTCTTCAAAGCCATCAATTGATTTATCTCGTGCATCGACGTTGACACAGTCAAGTAATTCACTAGCTCTACTCTTCCGAGAATAAACAAAGTAGCCATTTACCTTATCGAACTTGATTCTCTTACTACAACTAAGAGCCTGTTGAGTCGGTGACTGAGTCACAGTCTCCCCACACTGATCAACGGCCACAGAATCGAGCTCCCGCTTCATGACTAAGAGCATAAAAGATCAACTAGAACTCGAAGGATCGAAACCCTAAGCATGAAATTGGGGCCGAAAACCACCGATTATAAGGTTTCGGCCCAGAGTGAGCGAAACAACCAGAAAAAAAACGGCGCCAGAAAAGAGGATAAAATGGAAATTGGAGGAATAAGAGGAATCGGAGAAGTAATTAACGAGTTGTTGAAGAGCAGAAAACAAGGTTTATGGATTCTGGATTTGGGGGTTTGATTTTGAATTGATTTTAAGAAAAAATAAAAAATAAAAGACGGGAAGAGCAAGGCTAAAGGAGTCGTACTCGTGTCATGTTAGGAGGTGAACTGACCAAGTAGATTTAGTGAGAGAGCGGGTGGAGAGAAAAATGAGATGAGGTAAGTGGCAGGATATGTAAATATGTTGAAAAGACACACGGTGAATTTACTTTGACACCCCTTTGGTCTACTTTGTATGATTGACATGTGAGAAAACTTCAAAACTCTGATTTATGTTAATAACTTCATAAAAAATAGTAATACTGTTATAAAAGATAGAAATAATATGGTGTACCACTAATTGTAAATGCACCATTTAATAGTTAGTGTACATATGGATT
>JANTPM010000004.1:34244047-34254601 GCA_025434745.1 Erythroxylum divaricatum
TCACACCGGTAACGGGATGTTACAATTCTCCCCTCCTAATAAAATTTCGTCCTCGAAATTTCATATACGATTAATCAAAAAGGCAGGGGAATTGATACGATCATTATATACTGTTTTCCCCCCACTGATTTCACTATAAGATCAGATTCTGTCCATTAACTGAAATCAATACAATTAATTTCCCATTTTTCCTTTTTCAAACTCTGCACTATCTTAACTAATTCCTCATGACCACTCGTAATACGTCACTTTCAGTACCAATAACACATATATATCAAATCAAATCATAATGATATTTCCGAACTCTGTTCATAAAACAATTAATGAATCCGAATTATCTTTTTGGTTCTTAACCTGCCTTACAAGTCTATTCACACCACAATCATATGAGGGCCACTTAATAACGAATTTAGTTTCCCATTTACCTTTTATCTCAATCAATGCGTAGTTTGGCCGAGGTGATACATTTAGAAGCATTTCATATATCGCTTATCAAATTGCATCTCTTTAGTGCTAATTACTAATCTCATAAGGTTTCAAAAACCTCGATAATCATCAATTTGATTCACTACCATCAACTTGGATTACTTTAATCCTTATTACAGATTCAATTCACCTATCAACATTAACTCAAATCACTCAGGGCCTTCGACTATATTAGGTCCTGTTCACTTTACTATCGGGATAAACAACTCCTTTTTGGATTTAAGACCCTTTATACACTTTTCAAATGATGTCTCCAATTTAACAATTGATATCCTCACAATCAATCTAACCTATACATCAATCTCATAACTCTATGAACTCCCAAATATCAGTTTCACATTTATTTCCAACAGTCAAGTCTGTAGGTCTGACATTCATATAACCCTTCGTTTCTACATCTAACATTCAATTACTCTTTCAATGCGCTCTTACTGGAATATAGCTTTAATTGTTCCTTGCGATTTCTCTAACAGTTCCTTTAATGGATAATACACATACTTCTTAATCCAGTCACAATTTTCATTTCCTCAATAGCTGAATCTATTTGCAATTCCTCGATAAGGTCCACATATTCAAAATTCTCAATTCGGAGTTTGCCATGCTTTCAATACACACCTGCACACCTGGTTTAGAATTCGAATCGCTAATACTTTATTTTTTCCCTTTTTCAAACTCGACAGCTTGCACTCAGTCTAACCTCAGGTTTCATAACCTTATCGCCTAATTGTTTACTTCTTTAACGAAATTCTGAAACACTCAAACGCATAGTCCTTTTTCCAAATTCACTAATATCTGAATCATTATTGCTTTACATACTCATATATACATCCAAAAAATTTCTGTACGAATAGAATCTCCAAACTTTCAAAACACTTTCCAATACAATAAATTTCAAGTCATCAAATATCAGTGCAACCATGAGATTATACTGATCTCCACGAACAAAGAATCACTTTGCACTGTATCAACAAATTGTCTCATAGCCTTTACTGGGGCACTTTGCTAAATACCGCAGAATCCCCAAATTAAAGTGATATCATCAATACTCGAATTATAAATTTCTTCAAATGTCTCTTTTTACAATCATTAGTCATTCTCTCCACACATTTTTCCTTAAACATTTTCATCAAGGGCTAAAATCAGAAAACCTTTAACAATTTCTGGACGTATCCAATATACAATCGGTCCTAAAATAACTCCAAATTCTATATATATCTGTCCTTTGCAAATTTCGCATTTTATTAATTCCTCTATCGCCATTAAATCTCCCAAAGCCATATTCGAAGAAATATTTTTCTCCACTTTTTAAATACTTTACATATATCATTAGCAATCATGGCCACTCTCCAACCTAAATACAATTGAGACACTTTACTCTTCAATAGCACAATACATTTAGGAGCGTTAAGAATTTTGATAATTTCCACCTAAAATTCCTTATACCATGCTCATGATGGATTTTCATATAACTCTTTAAATATCAAACGACTCCAATGAGGATCAATTTTTTTTCTCACAATCTTTTCTCAGTTTCATTATAACCTATTCAAACACATATTCTCATACACTAGATTCTCCACATTTTTCAATTTATTCGCAATCATTACAAACTGGGTTAATAACACATTTATCAAATCCACTTTATGCTTTACGATCATATTTACACGAAATATTCATGAATCGATATTCTCCTCAAATCACGACTAATATCTCTTTACTGTTCAATAATCCTATTGCACAGTCGGATTCTTTACATTATCATAACACATACCTTTTTGGCAACACATTTCCATCTCTGTCTATTTTCATCAATACCACTAATGAAATTCCTAATCATCAACAGTCATCACATCCCTTATCAGGCATTCTCAATGCCTTAAGAAATCAATTTTTTTCTATAACTTATAATATCACGTGAAAATCAATTATGTCTCACTTCATACAGGATATCCTTTTGAAGAAAATACCATCAAAATCACTTCATCTTTTCAAGAGATAGACGTAGAGCAACTCACAATTTAGTCACTTACGCTAATGTTGACCACACTTTCCCCTTTTGCACCTGTCCTCTATCGTGAGGATTTTACCATGAAAATCTCCTGTTTACAATCTCAATTTATTCTCAATTAATCACTATAAGCCCTTTCATTTCTTACTCTAACTCACATGAACTTTAACCATAAAAACTCTGACTGGCGGTTATCTACTAATTCACCAATTGATTCTGATATCATTCTCATCCATAAAATACATATTTTACTTGCTATGGTTTACTCCCATTATCAGGTGTGCATTTCACAAAGGCAATTCAACTGGACCTTGACAACCTTTTTCATATACCTTCATCATTGTCTTGCAATTCAATCTTTTCATTATTTCGTCCTACACAAGATTAATCACACTCAATTCCATATCACAGATGTACAATCCTTCTTGCTTTCTCACTTAACATATTCTGACTCTGAGTCATAGACCTCCAATCATAACCCCCATCACGGTAATCCAACACAATGATAATCCCTCTAGATCACAGAACATTTTATTTCCATTCACTTTGTTTATACACTTTCAATCTTACCATCTCCAACATATCTCTATATTTCCTCTATCAATCCGTAACTACATATATATATATTCACATCTAGTCCACATTCAAGGATATATTCCAATGTAACTCTAATGTCGTATTTCATAATAAGTCCATCAGTACCAATACACTAAATCTCCATTTATCAGATCGTACCATACACCTGTTCTTATTCCTTGATGTCCACAACTTCCATTTATCACACTCTTCATATCATCTTTTTCTTCACTATTTCTAACCACTTAAACCATTGGTACAGGCTCATGCATGAGACTCATATGCTAGACTGGGGATCAGTTGTCACTGTCTGTCGGTGACATGACTTAAATGCATGTGACTTGACACATTTTTTTCAGAATGCCCATGTAAGATTGTACTTCTGGGCTCTGATACCACAAATGTAGCACCCCACTCTCGTGAGACCCGAATCTGACATCGAGGGTGATATCTGAGCCCGTGACCCGCGAGAGTGGTATGCTAGAGCAGTCAATGCAGTTTAAAAACTCGATGATGCAATTTTTTCTTTTTCAAAACAGTAGAGTGTGCAGAAATCAGTAAACGATTCGAGCCCGCGATACAAAAACATTTTTATACGAAATCATTTTCGATCAAATACTATATCAATACTCAAATCAGTTTATATACATATAATCATAGCCAAATCGGGCCCAATACAATCTCAGTACTAAAATGTGGAAATACGAATTTACACATAATCCAACTTAACATTAATGCAGACGTGGACTGATCCCGACCCTTACTCTGACTCTTTGCAGTAGACATACTCCCGTTTGTCTAACGGGGTACTCTTCATTTCCTGAAAAATAGATGCAATGTTGGGTGAGTTTGCGAACTCAGTGAGAAACCATCATCGATGGTTCACCCAACTCATGCATATACAGTCAATTCACATTGTACCACATAATATCACATTCCAAATTAATCCATGCATTACCGATTTCACACATATAAGACGTATCGCCTTTCACACAAATCACATTTAAGCATTCATATATATGATGCACATGTGACACTTTTCCATTTTCATTTCGGCGTTGTGACCGAGCGCATAACATTGATCAGTGTTAAGACGCGTCTAGGGAGTAGGAGAGCCCTTTGGGTATGCACTAACTCCCCTCGAGCTCAAGGCTCGGTACAGTAACAGTATTCAAGCTTAAAGCTCTATTCAGTACAGTGGCGTCTCGGGTCAACAACTCTCATTATTTGAACATGTCATTATGCATGAATGCATATGTCCCAATTTACAATTTCAGTCAGTGATATTCAGTGCCAATTTCCAGTTCTTCGGACCGTTAGTCCGGTATTTCAGTCATGCAATTTACATTTCATTCCATTTATGCATTCATGTTTATTTTCACATAATAGCACTTCAATGTCAAGTTCTAAGTATTTTGGACACCCTTGGTCCGAAATCAATCAAAATCAATCACAAGTATCCATCCGATATCTTCACATGGCATCAGTGCAGAAAGTAAACACATAATGATTGAGGAACCAACTAGGTTACTCACCTGAACTTCCGAGCTACCTGCCTGGAAGTCTCAGCAATATCCGTGGAATAGTCGTTCCAACGGCGCCTCTATAACAGTCAAATAAGTCCCAATTACTAAAGTGTACAATTAAAACAATTTAATAATGCACATGTCTTACATATAAATGTACTATACCTATTCATGATTTTCCCGGTGCCATTTCCCATTTTCTACACTCCTTTGTCAACTTCCAAATTTTCATTCAATTGCTCAATAATAACACATTTCCAATTCGATAACATATTATAGAACTTCCCCAACTTCAATTCTAATAATCAATCAATTTATCAAGTCATTTTCGCTATGGTATTATCTCAAAATCAATATCACAATTCTCTAGATCGAATTCAATCTTTATGCTTAATTCTACACCCCAATAGCCTTTCTTTACCTTTAGAAACCTCACTATTATACCTCAATTACTTAAAACAATCCTTAGGTTGAAACACACTCATATTCTGAACTTTCTTTCGCTAATTGAGATCTTTAAAACCCGAATTCAAACTCTCATTCTTTTCCTCAATTATAGACCTCATTCTCTAGATCATAACGAATCGAACATCACCTCAATTGGAGGTCTACACAATTAATTATGCCCCAAAAACTAAATCATTTCGTTTCAGGAAACTGTCCCTCGCCGTGACCAAGGACCTTTCGCCGTGACGTAAGGGTCGCTCGTCGCGGCGTGAAACAACGCTCGTCGCGGCGAATGTTTCCTTCAGGCTCGCCGCGACGTGAGGGAGAGGCTTGTCGCGGCGTTAATATTTTTCGCTCGCCGCGACGTCCTACCTTGCTTGTCGCGGCGTCTAGGAGTTTCCTCGTCGCGACGTTTAAATATTTTTCTCGTCGCGACGTGCAGCCCTGGTTCGTCTTCTCTGATTTCCTTTCCCTCTTTCTCTCTCTAAAACCATTCTTAACTCAACTCAAACACTCTAATCTTTAACAATTAACCCCATGAATACATTTAACACAATAATAAACAACATTAAACCATTAAACTTACCGATTGAAGCTTAAATCTCTCCAAATCACGCAACCCTAATCTTCGAAACCTTCAACCTCTAACACCCACGATAAGCTTCTTCCATAACACCGAACATCATCCCTTAAGCATCGAACAAAGCTTGCACAAAGAGGAAGCAACGATCGGGGGTGGGGGAGAAACACAATCGTCGAAGGAGAGGGAGGAACGGTCGTGCCCTAGGAAGGAAAAACTTTCCTTTCCTCTCCTCTTAACCTTAGGTATTTAAAGGCTAAGCCTCTTGTCTTTTTCCCTCGCAAAACATTTAAATCTCTTTATCTTTTCACAAGTATTTCCAGTCCAATTCGTCTCCAATTTTCAATGGCTCCACATATTAATTTCTAAAATCATAAATTCTAAATTTCCATTGCCATTGCCATTTACCAATAATTTCAGTCCTATACAGCCAGTCAGTCCGCCACTTAGAAAATTTCCGATCCGGACTTTTTCTCCCGAATTTTCAGAGAAATTTCTAAGATTCACTATCGACTGTTAGTCACTCTAATACAGTTCCAATTCAATCATTTAAACCCAAATACTCCATAATTCCCAATAAATCATAATCAATCCAATTATCTCACAATTTCACAATTCATATCAAATTCAAAATCAAAAGCTGGGAAAACGTCATGAATGCATGTACCTATCAGTGCATGTGCTAAATGACTCAGTCCTCTACACAATTAAAGGCCAAATAAATATTCAGTAGATATTATGAGGTAAAATCCTAACCCGTTCTAATTTACCAATATACCCATCACATCGGTAACGGGATGTTACAATTCTCCCCTCCTAATAAAAATTTCGTCCTCGAAATTTCATATACAATTGATCAGAGAACAGGGAAATTGTTTCGATCCAATATATATATATTGTTTCCCACTTATTTCACTGCCTAACTAATTTCTGTCAAATATACTGAATCAATACAATCAATTACTCTTCTTCCTTTCTCAATCTTTACACTATCATACTGATTTCTCATAATTACTCGCAATTCTTCACTTTCGGTATCACTAACACGTATACCAAATTACAACAATATTTCCTAATCTAATCTATGTCACACATTCTGAATCTGAATCATCTTTTAGGTCTTTAAACTGTCTTACCAATCCTTAATTATGTTCACACCACAGTCACATAGAGGCCATTTATAACGAATTCAGTTTCCCCTAATTTTACCTTTATCTCATCTAAGTGTATCAGGCCGAGGCGATACACTTCGAAACATTTCATTTATCACTTAGCAGATTACATCTCTATAGTGTTAAAACACTAATCTCGTAAGATTCTAATAACCTCAATAATTGTCATCTCGACTCATTGTCATTAACTATGATTTCTCAATCCCTATTTCTGATTCATCTCACTTATCAACATTTTCTCACATCAATTATGGCCTTCAACTATTTTAGGCCCTGTTCACTCTAATATAGGGGTGAACGACTCTTTTTGTTGTAAGATCCCTTATACACTATTCGAATGGTATCACCAATATAACGATTGATATGCATGCATTCAGTCTGGACTTTACCTCAATCTCAGGTCTCTACAAACTCCAAAATATCAATTTCACATTTATCTTCAGCATTCAAGTCTGTTGATTTATCACACATCCGATTTTACCCCATAAACCATCAATTACTCTTTCAATGTATTCTTACTCGAACATAAAACTTTGATCGTTCCTTACAATTTGTCTAACAGTTCCTTTAGTAGGTATTTCCCATATTTCTTACTCCAGTCATAAATATCATTCCCTCTAAAGCTGAATTCTTTTCCGATTCCTCAATAAGGTTCGTAATTTCTAAATCCTCAATTCTGTTTTGCCAATCCTTTTTACACACATCTGATTTGGAATTTCTATAGCTAATAATACTTCCCTTTTGTCCCATGCTATCTCAACAGTTAACACTCAGAATTACACTAGGTTGAATAACCCTATTGCCCAAATGGAGATCTTCTGTCATTGAAATATCTATTCAACACATTAAATTGCATCACTAGCTTAATTCTGAAACACTCAAACGCATAATCCCTTTTCAATCCTTTCAAATTCACTAATATCTCTACCCTTATGCTTTGCATAGTCATGGATACATCTAAACACATTTATGTACAAATAGAGTCTCCAAATTTTCAAAACAAGTCACAATACAATAAATTTCAGTCATCAATTACACTGCAATCCATGATATTATACTTGTTCCCATGTACATGAAATCACTTTACACTATTTCAACAGATCGTATCAGAACCTTTACTGGGACACGTTACAAAATATTGCAAATTCTCCAAATTAAAGTGACACGATTAATACTCGAGTTGAAAATTTCTCAAAATGTCCCTTTGTACATTTATCAATCATACCATTCACACATTTTTACTCAAACATTTTGTCAATGCTAAACCAGCAAACCTTTGACAATTTCTGGACGTATCCAACATACAGCTAGTTCTAAATAACTCCAAATCACGTATACATATTTCCCTTGCAATTTCACATTTTATCATCACCTCTATTGTCATTAAGTCTCCCAATGTACCCTGTTCGTATACTAATTCACCCACTGTTCATTTGATCAAGCTAAGATTTACTTTTATGAAACTTTCAAGATATAAAATTTCCTCAACGGTGCCAATTCATCTTCTTTACTTTTCAAATACATTTAATCGATCATCGATACTCATAGTCACTATCCAATGTAAACACAATTGGGATTCTTTACTCTTCAGTAGTATACTAAACTCCTTTCGTATAATTCTCTAAATATCGAACGTCTCCAATGAGGAACAATTCTCTTATACTTTCTCAAATTCATAATAATATATTCTGACACATATTCCTACACACTAGCTTCTCCACATATTTCTATTCATTGCCACAATTGCAAACTGGGTTGATAACATATTCACTAGATCCACTTGTACTTTTCGAACATTTTTACACAAATATTTTGAACTGGTATTCTCGTCATAATCACAACTAATGTCCCATTACTGTTCAATAATCCTATTTCACAGTCAAATTCTTTACATTATCATAACGCATACCCTTTTAGTAACATATTCTATCTCTTACAGTTGAGTCTCCGTTAGGATTAGGACTCCCAATAATGACTTTTCGTTCATTGAAATTTATTTCCAATTTGTCCTTTTAGTGCTAAACTTTTCAATTGTAATTATCTGATCAACTTAATCCAATTCAAGGGAACTCTTCTTTGAAAGAAGATTCCTCACTATTTTCATTGATATCACTCAGGGAATTTCTAATGATCAACAGTCATCACATTTTTTTATCAGCTATTCTCAATGCCTTAGGAAATCAATTTCGACTATTCACGTTATCCCGTGAAGATCAATCTATGCCATAATCCACATAACCAGAACATCCTTTTTAATACCGTTCATTGAGGTACATACCAATAAAATTATTACATCAATGTACCAATTAGTTACTTACGCTAAAGACACCTCGATCTCATTTGATTTTTAACAACACTCTTTTTTTTTTGTACCTGTCCTCAATCGTGAGGAGTTATCATGATCATGTCCTTAACATATAACGATTTCAATCCCAATTGATCACTATAAACACTTTCATTTCTTATTCTAACTCATATTGAACTTTAAACTGTAAGAACTATTACTGGCAGTTCTCCACTAACTCACCGATTGATTTCGATATCAATTCTACATATGTGATACATATAAACTCGATATCTTCACTTGTCACGGCGTACCCAATATCAGATGTGCATTCACAGGCAATTCAACCGAACCTTAACAACTTTTTTGGTCTACCATAGTCATTGTCTTACATTTTAATCTTTTCATTATTCCATCATACCCAAGTATTTTCACACTCAAATCGATATCATAGATGTACAATCATTTTTGATTTCCCACTAACATATGCTGACTCTAAGTCATAAACCCTTATTCATAACCTTTCATCACGATAATCAAACCCAATTGTAACTTCTTTAGGTCACAGAACATTTTAAATTCATCCCCTTTATTCATACACTTTCAATCTTGCCATCTCTATCATATCTCTATTTTCATCTACCAATCCACAACTATAACTTTAATTCTATCCCACATTTAAGGATATACTTAGCATAATTCTGATGTTGTGTTTCATAACACATCCATCAATACCAACACACTAAATTTTCATTTGTCAAATCGAATCATACACTTTTCCTTATTCCTTGATATCCACAACTTCCTTTTATCACATTCTAACATATTCTCATTTCCTCACTATTTCTAACCGCTTAAATGACTGATACATGCTCATGCATGTGACTCATATGTTAGACTAGGGATCAATTGTCACTGTCTGCTGTGACAAGACTTAAATGCATGTACTTGACACATTTTTCAGAACGCCCAAGTACAATCGTACTTCTGGGCTCTGATACCACAAATGTAGCATCTCACTCCCGCGAGACCCGAACCCGATATCAATGGTGATATCTGAATCTTTGTCTCACGAAGATGGTATGCTAGAGCAGTCAGTACAGTTTGAAAACTCGGTAATGCATTTTAAATCTTTGAAAACAATCAAGTGTGCGGAAATCATTAAACAATTTGAACCTGCAATATGAAAACTTTTACAGTCATAACACTAAACCAATAGTCACATTACAATACAATATTAATCAATTGGGCTCTCTGAATAACAGCACAAATCTTGCGGAAATACAAATCTACATAAACATTAGAATGACTCAAATGCAGACGTGAAGCTGATCCCGACTCCAAACTCTCTCTTGCAGTACTCGTACTCCCGTTTCACTAATGGGGTACTCTTCAAACCCTGAAAAATAGTTGCAATGTTGGGTGAGTTTGCGAACTCAATGAGAAACCATCATCGATGGTTCACTCAATTCATG
>JANTPM010000004.1:34295879-34312186 GCA_025434745.1 Erythroxylum divaricatum
GCAAAAGCATCATCCCATGTTGGGATGGTGCAGTTCTAAGAGGGTTTTGTAGACGAAGCTAGTAGTTGGATGTTATAGGGTTGGTTCTTTATCATAGTCATAAGGGCAATAAAAGGGTGAGATGACTTGAGTAAGTGTGTTGTCACTTTTTGGTTTAAAGGAACCAAAGAGAAAAGTAGGAAAGAGGGACATGGAGGTTGGATGTCCGGCATCTTCCCAGGATATGCCATTGCCACCTTCTTTTTATTATTTCTTGCAATTTTCCTTTCCCCTATCTTTGATTCCCATCCATTCTTCTTCGTGCGTGGTTTCGTGGCAGCAGAAGATAGTTTTTACTCTTTAGAGAACAGTACGTTCAGTGGTGTCTTAACCTATTTTTTTGGGACGTATACTACTACTTTTCATTCTTTGGAAAGAAGTAAATTAATGGAATTATAGAGAAAAGAAAATCGTAAGTTAAATGTTTTTATCTGATGCTGTCCCTTGATTCTTCAGGTCTTAGTCACCATGGCCTACATGAAGATGAAATGTTGTTCAACAAAGTGGCATGAATCCACAGGAAAAAACAACTCGCTGATAGCAACTGTGTTGATGGGAAGCGATGAGATCTTATGTGGCCCATTCTGGTTTTGTTCGTCGGCCATTAGATCTTGATGCGTCAGGATACACTGGTGTCATGTACACAACCATACACCGTCTCCAAAGGTTGCCTCTTATTCAATATAAGGTATGCCTTTTCTTTAATGTTCTTTTGATATCTTTTTCCAGTCTGGGTGAGATTTCATGTTCTTGGTGACAACAGCGGTATCTTCTTTTATACCCCCAAATGGGAGAGTTTAATAATCCTTTTTGATTGCGTAACGCCTTTTGAAGAGAGTCATCGGATGCAAACATCAGCTTGTTACTAAATTTTCATTACAGATTGCAGATGAAAATGGCAAAGTTGAATCACCTTGATTGCATTAAACTTGGATAGCATCTAACATAAAATGAATAGAATGGAGCAGACGCAATGTTCCCAATATCGTATTTGAGACATTTATAAAATGCAAATGATACTGTTGTTCATTGTTTCTGATGTCCATCTTTCATATTTCAATCCTCCTAGTTTAAAAGCTTCGACATGTGTTTACTCTATTGGAACTTCAATTATTAAGTGAAGAGTTTGAAGGGATATAATTATCATTAATTTACTTGATAAAATATAAGAAGATTTGTGTACTGAAATAACAATTTTAAATTGGAAAATCAGAATAAAAATTCCAACTCTAGAGAAACCTGCAATATCAGTGACTGGATTCTTGTACAAGAAGCGGACAAGAGTAGGAAAATGTGATGATGAAGTGGGATGCAACATATGGGCATCTAGGAAAGTGGAACAAGAATATTATTTTGATGCCGAAACATTACTTTTTCTGCACGTGCTTTATTAAGTATTTCTCTTCCAACAGCAACAGAAGCTGCACTACAGAGTCCATTGACAAGGTTCTTGGATGTGCTTACTTGAACCTGTAATTAAAGCAGTTGCTGTAGGTGAGTCTATTGACTAAGAAATCGTATTCATATTTGGTAATTTTATCAGAAATGGCTTCCAAGTTTAACACCATGACAAAAGAACGACAAACTTTTCAGTATTGGTGAATTGGAAGGATTCAAGGAAATCATAAATCGGAAACCCTCATGTTTCCTTAAAATTACCTCTTTATGGTATGAGCTGCTTTAAGCTTCATCACAAGTTCCTCGCGCTGTGCTTCAACCTCAGCATATTTGAGGCTCATATGTAAATAGCGGTCCTGAATTTCTCTCAACTCTTTTTCCAGTGACGATTTAGCGCGTTCATATCTTTCTTCTGGGGTGGCTTCAATTTCACCTACTGATTTTCTTGAAGATCCTGTGTGGACTTTATGGCCCTCAAAGGTTAACCTGTATGGCAGGTAGAAATTTATCAAGAGAACTACAAATACTGTAACTAGAGATTGTTAGCTGTGGAAAATGGTTTAAATGTGTAGGTGGAATGTCTAGTATCCATCATCTAATCAATGAATGAGACAGTCATTTGAATAGATGGATTCAAGTATCTTCTATCCTGGAAACAGACTAGGCCTCTTAAGATTAAGATGTTGTTTAAACGAAGTTATGTTTCCTCTCATACTTACCTTTTAAGCTTAGCCTTGTACAGCTTATTCGATTGCATCGCCTTAGCCAGTTCATCTTGGAGGATACGAATTTTTGATGCAGGATCAACTTCAACAGCATGGCTTTCATGATAATGGCCATCTGTATATCCATTGTCACACTGTTGCAGTAAAGAGAAAAACAGTAAGTTCACTGAGAAAAGATCTTTCTTCCTGCAATTAGAACCAGAAAAAGTTGTAGAAGAAAATTGTAGTAGATATGCCTGAATGTCAAATTTAACAAGAGAAAAGAGAAACTGATGCCATACGTCTTTCTGCTGTAGACTTTTAAATGAATCGAAAGCAATTAGCTGCCTCCCGTTCTGATTCTTTTCTTTCATCATTTTTAGTTCCTCCTCAAGGGATTGAGCTTTTCTTCTAGATTCACTTTTCTCATCCTCGAGTTGTTTTATCTGTCGATGAAACTGTGTATTCGTTCTCATTATCTGGCTGATCTCTTTTTTTAGCTCTGTATTCTGCTCAATCAATGCCTCTTTTGCCATTATTTCAGCCTCCATCCGCAGAAGCTCTTTCTCTACAGAAATCCTGTTCTCTTTAAAGCCCTCTAGTTCGGACACAGCCTGCTTCAAGGTAGCAATCATCCCAAGAAATGAATCTTTTTCCACCTTCAATGCTTCACATTCTTCAGACACTAAACGCAATGAAGTTTCAAGTTTCTCTTTCTCAAATTTGGTGGTATTAAGCTCATTCTTCAGAGATGCTACTTCATCCCGAAGTGTTCCTATTTCCATTGACTGAACCTTCAAATTCGTAAACTTGTCCATGACTTGTTGCCTTTCATACTCTGATACTGTAAGTTTTAGTTCAAGATCATTAAGCAAAGTCTTAAATTTTTCCTCGTGGGACTTGTAGCTCTTCAACAGCTTCACCATTTTATCATTTTCAGCCTTCAAAGTTTCTTGGTTTTGCTTCAAAGCATCCAGCTCATCCATCAAACTTCGAATCTGAACCTCAGATTCCACCTGGGCGGTATTGAGATCTGATTCTAGCTTAGCTATGTTTGCACTTAAATCAGATACTTCATGCCTAGCATCAGAAGCTATTTGTTCTTTCTCATTTTTAGTTGTTGAAAGTTGCAACTTGAGTTCCCTCGCTTCTCGTCCAAGGCTCTCATTTTCTGCCAACTTCTCCAGATACTTCTGGTTTAATAAGCTATGCTTCTTGTTATGGGTTTCCAATTCCTCACAAAGGAAGTCCATTTGAGAAGTTAAGCTTTTCTCTTTGGAGGCACTGTCTTCCAAAAGTGAAGAGATCTTTTCATCTAAATTCTTAATTCTATCAGAGTACTCGACCAAATTTCTCTCCGACTCTGTCAGTTTTGTCTCTAAGTGAGTACAATTTTCCTGCAACTCCATGTTTTGCCTTTCCAACTCTCCATTTGATTGTTGAAGTGAACTGCATTCCTCCCTTAGATTTTCCACTGTACTTTGTAACTTTGGTTCTGCTTTTCTCAGATATTCAAGTTCATCGTGAGCCTCTGACAATTGATCCAGCATTTCTTTAAGCTTCTCTTCGTGATCTGTCTCTTCAGTCTCCATATCATTCCTCAACCTTGCTATCTCAGCTTCAAGAGTCCCAACATGAGACAGGGACTTCTCTATTTGAAGGGAAGTCGACTCTTTCTCATCTGTCAGGAACCTCAATTGAGTTTCAGAGCGAGAAATGCATGCTGCCAACTCCTCATTCTCCTCCCTTAGTTTTGATAACTGATTCTCCAATTCATGTTTTCCATTCTCCAACTCTATTGATTTCTTCTGAAGATATTTGTTGGCAGAAACATGAGACTCGAAACTGCTGCTGAGCAGCATTAAGTCATTTTGCAAATCATTTAGGCATCTTGTAGCAATGTCGCTTTCGCTTGTGACAATGACGATGTTTTCTTCAAGCTGGTCCTTTTCTTTCTGAAGAACTGAAAGCTTGGATTCAACTTCTGTTTGATACCTTTGAAGGCTTCCAATCTCTTCTTCTTTCAACAACAGCCCAGCCTTAAGATTTTCTATCTGTTCCTTGCTTTCCTTCAGTTCCTTCCTCAGTTCCGTAACTTCCATTTCAATGTTCAACTTCTCACTCTCAGAATTTTCAACTGAAAGATGATGCTCTTCCATAATCTCCCTGAGTAATTTCTTCTTCAACTTCTCTTCAAGATTATGTGTTTCAGCTTCATGACGGCGTACTTCAGACATGGAACTTTCCAAATATACGCCTGCCTCCATGGAACCGGTATTGGTTGCCTCAAGTTTGAGAAGCAAATTTTCATCTGTTAGCTCCTGACATTCGCTTGCTAGTTCCAGCAGCTTGAATTTCAGAGATTCAATTTCTTTGATCAGGTCCCTATCTATTTCATTTGTTGGTCCCATTTCTACGGAATCAGGATTTACCTGCCGAGATTCAGATAACTTTGCTTTCAACTGAACCATTTCCTTCTTTTTGGCAGATAGTTTTCGCTGGTATTCTTTCTTAACAGCAAGGTTCCTGTTGTTCAGATCTCCATCGCCTTTTTTGTTACTGTCTTTCAATGCCTGTTCAAATGACTGCACTGTAGCTTGCAAATTCTTTTCTGACTCTTGCAGATCACAATTCTTTGACTGTAGCTCAGAAAGGTTCTCTATCTCAACTTTCTGCTTTTCAAAAATTTCTTCAAGTTCCTGAAGCACAGAAACGAGTTCAACATTTGACTCTTGACTCCTGTTCAGCTGCAGGTAGAGATTAGCATTGGATTCTTTCAGAAACTTATTATCATTTGCCAGTTCATTTATCAGATGAACTACACCTTCATCTTGGAATGTTGAATCCTCCGCGGCAACTGATTTCACTGTTAATTTCTCTAACAGGAATTTCAGTTTTTGGACTTCATTTTGCAATCCGTCCCTTTCTGCACAAGCCGCTGATAGCTCCATTTCTAGATTAGCATGAACTTTGGACTGTTCTGAGTGTTCCTTTCTCAGTAAGTCCAAATCAAGCATCAGTTTTGTTGCATTCCTTTCCCACATCTTAGCTTCTTCTTGAAGGCCTTGGATAGCATCTTCTGCAGCTTCAAGCATGTTTTGGGAAGAAGAGGAAATTCTAGAAGAAGATGCTGGATACTCTTGAGGATCATCCTGAGAAAGGTCATCTGAATGTGTTGTCCGTGAGCTAAATGATGAACGGCTAGATGGAGAAGGGCTTTTCCCATAGCGGCCTCTAACTGCAACGTTCTGCAGGATATGCAAGTCTTGTCTTCCACTGTCATGGCCATTACTACTAGTGTTACTTATACGAAAGAAATTTTCTTTTCCTGTTGAACACCGAGCTGAATCATAGCTCCGATTTGAACCTGAGCTAAAGGAACTTCTCTGCAGATATGATCAAGCATATATCAGTGGCCTCAAAAGGAAAACTATAATATTTGGCGATATCCGTAGACCAAAGGTGGCAGTATTTAGCAAATAGACAACATGCAGCAAAGAGGTGCATACTTTGATCGGTTTCTGACATAAATTTGTCATCGAATGAAAGCAATCTAAGCACTCAATAAGCATTCTGGTATATACACTGGCATCAAATTGGCAAATTTTGGCACACAAATTTTCCAGGGTAGTTTAACACTAGATAGAACATTCAACAAATTACTGTTAACTGGTCTAGTGACATTCTGGAAGTTACTTTTCCATTTTGTCTCCTCTTAATTTTTTAAACTAGAGATACCAAAGATCCATACTTTAACCACTATCAGACCAATGCCAGGCTTTGACTATAGCAACATTGTAACTGCAGTAAACCAAGACTAGATTATCATTGCAAAGACAGCTAGTGGAAACAAGATGAAAATGACATGATTATATTTCAACTCAGCTAAGATACTTTGAAAGGATAAATGAACAAACCCTGTGGCCATCTTCGTGATTCATATTAACATCTTCGCTGGAATAGGAAGCTGCACTCTTTGTCAATGTACCATCAGACAATTCTGATTTATCATGTGAGATTTTGTTTGTTTCTTTTTTGGAAATTGTTACCTTTGATTCGTCATCACTGAAAATAGTATGCGATATATTATTATTACGAAGAAATGAAAATTTTTTAAGGCTTGAAGATTGCAAACTGAAATTGGTTAAAAACGAAACCTGACTTCTGTTCTTGGCGTAAGACATTCGATCTTGAACTGCATTTCAGAGACATCCAGACCAAATGTCAGAACCGGAGCTATAATAAGATTACTGTGCTCTAAGTTGGAAATATTTTAGTAATCCAGCCAATCTGTTATCCGACGTCCTAGGAACATGTCTGACTCATCTCTTTCCTACAGTAGCTTCAACTTGGCGGTACGGAGAATTCAGAGATTCAAAATATTGGTATCTTTATCAGTCGAAACAACTCTCTTCCTTTACTTGAGAAAAGGAAGCAATCATGTCACTCAACAGAAGTGTCAAATTTTCTGATTTAGTTACTTTAGCTTGTCCGGATGACTCCTTATTTCAGTCCAACTATATGATGATGTCAACTGGTAACAGAAGGAGAAGCACTCCACAGAACAGTTTCTTTACTTCAAATTAATACAATATTTGATGTTTTTACTTAAGGACCTTAAGCAGCTTACTATGCATGCCCAACGATATTGAACGAGCTTAGCAGTTGCTAGCAGTCTTGGCTTTATCGTCAATTTTGATTACTTACTTGAGATAGGAAGTAGAAGTCAGAATGAGCAGAAACATAGGGAGCATAAACTCACTTGTAAAATAGTGCCATGATTGCATCTCTTCAGGGGCAATGAAACTGGAACAGAAGCATTTGAACTCGTATAGCTCACAATATTGATAGTAACCTCTCCAAGAATACCAGATCTAGCTGAGCCCTGCAGGCATAAAATTTGTTCAGAGCCGTTGCTTCTAGTAATGACAGAGAGAATTCTACACGAATGTTGAATATAAGAACCAGCTATAAGAGGAGGTTTAGCTTAGATTAATCTCCAACCAACAATCAAAAGCAACGGAAAAATGAATGAAGTACCTGGGCAACAACAAGCCTGAAAAGGCAATCTTGAAGCTCCTGAGAGGCCTCGCCTGGCTGAACACATATGGACTGAGACACTGCAGCACTCCACTGGCATTTGCCATTGTGGACAGCGACTTTATTCAACTTGGCAACAGCTTTCCTGGTCTCTACAGAGATTAAAGATACAAACAACTCGTCCCATCCTCTTGGCACCTGTTAAAATACAAACATTAAATTACACATTGTCTCCGTACTTTACAAGTCACAGAAGAAACTTCTTCACCGGTTCAGTGGTTGTTATAGAAGGATAGAGTTACCTGAAGTGCCTTGAAGTTAGAGAGCTTGAAGTCAATTCTCTCCTTCGACTCAAGTGATATATTACTCCCGCTTTGCAATCTGAACATGTTGTCCTTCAATACCCTTTTTCTTCAACTCCTCAATTTGCTGACAGAAACTCCGCTAATGGCAAGTTAACTTCATCAGAAACATGTTACAGTCAGACTAACTTGAAACACATTGCTGTCAAAAAGGGGATAGCGAAGGAGAGAGACAGGATTAGCTAGCTGGTCATTGTAGAGGAGGGTGAGGAATTCAATGTCCTACCAACTTTGGGCGTTACGTTAGTTATAGAGATAGAGCATAGGAAGTTGTGACTATGAGAAGCTAACTTAGGAAGTTGTGACTATGAGAAGCTAACTATAGCTTGGAAGTTGGGGAGTGGAATAACCGAACAAGAGTTTGGACAAAGACTGAAAGTCTTTGGCAACATCAAAAAAAATCTTTTCAATCCTTAAAAGGGCTTAGGATGTTCGGTTCTCGCGAGTAGCTAGTGAGATGAAGAGTATGTAACAAGTTGAATAATAAAGTAATAATTACACAAAGTAAGTTGACAAATAATATGCGTTGGCTTAAGTATATTATAAAAATTTTGTCTTTCAACCTCCCAAAATTGCCATTGTTAGATGAATTTAGTTGAAAGTGGAGTAAGTTCATTTCTATTTTTCAATCCTCTAGACTGTTTTTCTTTTTATATAAAAAAATTTTCTCATTCTTTAAATAAGGTCGAGAGAATCTAAGTTTATAAACCTACTAAAAGCTAAAAATCGAGTAAATTATAGAGAAGAGGAGCTCTTTCAAAAAAGAAAAAGTCATAAGAAAAAAAGATTATATCTAGCGTATATAAACATCAATTCACTTAAAATGAATCTAAATTGACTTTTGGAGAGGTATTGACATTGTTGCTCCGACCAAATTACTAGGTCAAGTTTTAAGTTCTACGACTACAATAGTAGGTAACCTATTTCAAATTAGTTTTCAAAGAAAGAAAGTGTGATAACTGAAAAAGATAAAGAGGAGCTAGTTGAAATTTAAACAGTTTTCTTATCATTACAAGTTCGAATGACGGGATATTTATGGAAGCGAGAGGAAATCTAAACTTGTGAAGACATCTTCACCCGATTCGAACCTTAATCTTTTCAAAATTTTCATTTTCATCATTTGCTTTTATTCAATCGTCCAGATTAACATGTCACTATAAAATCCACCATAACTCAATTATTTTTTATCCCATTAATCCGACTCTTGTGTCAAGTTTTGGATGTCATGCCTTAGGGGGGTCCTGAAGAAGTTTGAACACTAAAAAGGGGAATGTTTTCAAGACGGTGCTGCAATAGAGTGATAAAACAAAGAATGTGATGAATGAGCCAAAACAAGGTCGGCGTTCTGTGAAACTTGAAGTCATCAAATTCTGCAACTAATCCATTGACTATATACATAGTTAAGATTGAGATTCAGTCAAACAATGTACAACGAGTTTACTCGACTTTGTTTGCCATGTATTCCGATTTGAGTACAAGTCTGTCCTTCAATAATTTAGTTATTCAAAGTTATAAAGACGTTGGTAATCAGGTGCAGATCATTCTCATCTTTCTCTTTTTCCTTGTCTTTAACTAGAAAAAATATCAATGTTTTAAAAATTAGACCGGACATTAAACCGATCGAAGGAAAGGTTTAGAGGTTCAACCGGTAGTAAACTGTTATAAAACCGGTATATAATAAATAAGAAGTAAAACTTATAAAAATAAGTAAAAATAAAATATATTATTGAAATAAAAATACATTAATACCTATTATTATATAATAAATTAATAATAAATAAATATAAGTCTAATATAAATATTAAAATAACAATAGAGTTTGTAATTAATAAATATTTTTTAAAATATAATTAATCTGTGTTTCTCTCTTCTTTGAACAGTGAAATTGATCGGTGTTCTTCTCCTATCCAAACCGTCATAACGTCAGATTTCTTCTCATCTCTCCATCTCTCTTACTTCTTCCATTTTTCTTTATCTATATATTTCCAAGATCAACTGATTAGTCCATCAAGAACCTACTTTATCTTTCCTTATTAAGAAAGCAATGACAAAGGCAGAAGGAAAGAAACCGATGAATAACAGGGATTCAATCTTCAAAACTTGAAAGTATAGATTTTTCTGTAAAATAAGAAAAATGGTGTTTGCCACAGAAACTGCATCAAAACCCATGTCAGATCTGAACCCAGAAACACGAAACAAGAGTATTGTTGATGAGTTATACAAGGCATTGGCGGAAGGCGACATGAACACCATTGGCAAGCTGTTGACAGATGACTTGAATGGTGGTTTCATAGACCTCACCGCTACGAACACATGATGAGGATGCTCACCGACGATTCAAATACCACGATCAAATTCAGGTTCGTGCCGAGAAGCATAGAGTAGAGATTAAAGAGTAGGAACTCATGAAATAAGATTTGAGCCAGTTTTATCTTTATTACATCTTTTGTCAAAAACTTGTGTTGTTGGCTTTACTGATGAAGTCTATGGTCGTGTTTGAGAACTTGTGTTGTTTGGTCGTCAGCATAAACTTTGCTGTTGGGAGCTTGTGGTTATTGGTTGCCGCAATTTTTTATAGCAGAAGGAAACACTAGCCGCCCGTGATGAAGCAACGGCGAGGCCACTAGTGGCATGTGACGTCGTTAGTGAGAGGCCATTAGCAAGGAGAAGAGGCAGTCTCGCATTGATGCGTGAATAAGACGTCAGAAGCTTGTATCGTGTGGAGGTGTCGCGAGCAGTGGTGATTGGAAGCTGGAAGCCAGCAAGGAAGACTGTAGAAGAGGTCGGTGACGACAACAAACAGAAACCCCAATTCTAAGAAAAACGATAGCGCGCATGTAAGATACGCTCAAGGATTTAAAACCGGACCGGATCGGACCGTCCGGTCTGATCGAAAAAGGTTAAGCCGGTCGGTTTTTATACAGAGAGGTTAGTAGGTGAAACCGAACTGAACCAATGATCGGTTCAGACCTTTTTCGGTCGGACCGTCCAGTCTGACCCGGTTTTTAAAACATTGGTCTTTATAAAAGCCATCATTAATTGTTTGAACCACAATCTTCGCATCCGATTCAATAATAACTTTATCCTAATTTTAAAGCTTAACCTAACTAAGGACTTCTCTGATAACTATTGTCTCTGCACTTTTAGCACTCAATCTGCCTGAAAACCTTCACGATTTTGCAGCTATAAAACTCGAATTAGAATCACGTACAACACCTGCAGCAGCCATAAAATTGGAGTTGTTTTCGGTGGCGGCGTCAATATTAACTTTCAGTCAACCCACATCAAGAGGTTGCCAACTCACCATTCTTGTCGTTGGTATTGCCGAAACAATACCAAAAGCATGAGCAAGCCGCCATTCCTCTAAGGTTCTCTGCGCGAAGCAAACAATGACATTGGTTGATCTCCACTTATTATTCCACACAAATCCATTTCTACTCTGCCAAATTGCCCAAATTATCATCAACTTTATACTATCGATCTTTCGTTGTGGGTAGAAAGAATGACGCAAACCAGTTGAGCAAAGACATTGTTCTTGGATGCTGCCAATGCTGGAGAACTCTTGACCAGATATGCTTCGTGAGTGGACAGTCGAGGAACACATGTTGTAATGTCTTATCTTCTTGATTACAAATCAGGCAACACACATTAACATCAACCCGTCGACTTCGTAACCTAAATAAGTACGGTAATACACCATTTAAAACACGTCGAACACAACTGATCACCTTTGGCGGAATCACACAGCTCTATATCTGCCTCTATACCTACTGATAACTTGGCAAAGTTGTACCCGTAAAGGAACACAAGAGTTTATAAGCGCTCTTCATTTTGTAACGGCCTTTATTCTTAAATTTCTAACACCAATCATCTCTCGCCAATCATTTACCCAATGGTATTGCCAAAATCCGTTCACAATCATGGCTAGAGAAAAGTGAGCGAATTAAATCAAGATTCCATGAAGCATTCTCTATCAAATCCGCAACTAAGAAAACATTTGAATCAGGAGGTTTTGAAGAAACAATAAAAGACTTCTCCATATCATTGAGCCACTATGAGTTCAATATTAGAATTTGAGAACCATCTCCAACCTTTTAATGCATACCCCGTTATAACAAAAAAGGGGTTTCTCAAATACTTTGCCATAAATAACTTGGATTGCTTCATAAATCTACTGATAAGAAGGATGAACCCGCAAAATAACGAGCTTGAAGAACACAAGATACTAGCGAATCAGGTTGAGTCATCAACTTCCAATCATGCTTTCCAAAAAGCGCAAGATTGAACTCATGGATCTTTTTAAAACCAAGGCCACCAAAAATCTTATTCTTCGCCAATCTCTGCCAGGACATTCAATGAATTCCTTTCTCATGATTAGCACATTTTTCCCATCAAAACCGAATCATGATACATTCCAATTCAGCACATAAAGGTTTAAGTAGAAGAAACAAACTCGTTACATAAATGGATATCGCTTGTAACACAGTTTTCAATAACAAAGCTTTACCTACCTTAGAAAGTGGTCTTCTCTTCTAGGTATTCAATATTTTCCGCACTTTATTTTTTATAAAACCAAATACTTCCTTCTTATTACTCCCTATGTAAGAAGGTAGCCAAGGTCCCAAAGACTCTTTTTCCAAAACAACAAGGATGGCACAAATAGACTCCCTTATCAAATTTGGGGTATTTGCACTAAACGTTATGGAAGATTTTGCAAAATTAATAAGTTGTCTCGATGCTCTCTCATAAGTCTGTAGACATTTTTGAACTTCACTAGCTTCTTGTGTATTAGCATGAAAGAAAATAAGGCTATCATCTGTGAAAAATAAATGAGATAAGATAGGAACTCCATTCGAAATTTTAGATCCCTATATTCTACCTGCTAAAAGTGCATGATCAAATAATCTTGATAAACCCTCAGTGTATATTATGTACAAATAAGGAAAGAAGGGGGTCTCCTTGTCCCAGGTCCCGCATAAGAATCATTGGTTCAATTTCAAACCCCTTCTGAAGAATCTTATAGTTGACTATTAAGAGACAATAAATAATAAAATTCACAAAATCACAAGCAAAACCTATTTTTATCATAATTACCTCAATAAAAGTCCATTCTATGCGATCGTACTCCTTACTGATATTAATCTTTAGAGTTGTATAATATTTCTTCCCCCTAGTTCGGCGATGGAACGAGTGCATTATTTCAAATGCAATAATGCAATTATTCTAAATGCTTCTACCTGTTACAAAAGCACTCTAAGATTCCGAAATAGTTGAAGACAATAAGCTTTTCAATTTATGAGCTATCATTTTAGTAATAATCTTCAAAAGTATATTGCATAAAGCAATAAGACACTGAATATGATATTACGATCAAATTACAAAAATATTATTCAAAACTTATTATTATTTTGTGAAATTTACAAATACTTTTTAAGTATTTATTTAATAAATTATTAAATATACATAATAAATTATAAATTATATATCTTAATAAAAATAAAAATTAGATTCAATTATGTAATGATATTATTTAAAATAAAAAATAAATGTACCAAAATAGAATTAAGTTGCAAGCCAGGCATGTGTTACCGACTACAGTTAAAATGTGCTGAATCATCAATTTTAATTTATTGAAAATGTATATATGAGAAAATATGATGAGGACCGTGAAATTGACGGATATGAAGAATACAATACCACACCCCAGGCTTCTTGTATGAATATATAAAGTTTCAGGCCTCATTGTTTTTAGTTCCACAGAACAAAAGCAACTGTGTTACCTGGCTCATGCTGGCTCTCGAACCCTTTGTCTTCTTCCACACATTTCAAAGCCACTTCAACAAGAATGTTCAACCCCAGTGAGCAGGGGGTCTATGGTCTCTTGTCCCCAAGTGTCTGTTGTAGAAGCAGCTTGTGTCTAGCCCAAGTAACCAAGCTTTCTTCAGCCGCTTCTTGTCCATTATCTATTGAATGCACACCCTTTCTTGGAACTTTTCCTATCACCATTTTCGGGCATGAGATCTTCTGTCCCATTTTGCCCAGTACCCTCTATCTCAACAACATCCTAGTCATTTAAATTTCCTCTCTCTTAGTTATTGAATGGTTGGGATGTTATTGAGACAGAGGGTACTGATCAAAATGGGACAGAAGAATTGAACCCCCATTTCCGGTACAACAATCCCATAGCTATAAACATCACGAGTAAACTGAAAGCCCACTTAAGACCCATGTAACCTCCAGTCTTGAGAAATTGAGATCATGAGTATTTTAGACAGACCAAAATCTGGAAGTCGAGGTTGGTAATTAGAGTTTAATAATACGTTCTGAGGCTTGACATCACACTGTAGTACCCTCTTCAGGCATGCCTCGTACAAATAAGCTAAGCCCATTGTAGCTCCAGTAGCAATATCAAAGTTTTATGCCAATCAAGTGAGCAAGTTATCAGATAATGAGCCGTGTTCCATATATTCATATACTAGAAAGTCTATACTTTCCATCAGTACAAAATCCTCACATGGCAATCAAGTTCATGTGGTTGATACTCCCTATTGTGTTCACTTCGGCTAGAAACTCTTCTTCTTGGTTAGCTTCATTTAATAGCTACAACACTTCATTTAAAACTCCTTTCTATGTCACCCCAGATCCACGTCTTCCTATTTCTGTCGAGAATCTATTTGTAGGGATGGCAATGACTGCCAAGTTTTTTAAAATAATTTTTTAAAAATTAAAATACATAATTATTTTAATTAGATCAGGGTCTAGGATGTTCAAACTCAAGTTTATTCAAAGATCAATTCTTCTAAGTAAAGCGATATTATATTGCTTAGAATAATTGGACCTTGTGTTTGTTTGGCCCTAGACCGACCTATTGAAAACAACTAAATTTAGGGTTATGGATCAAAATTTGTCATCCCCGTCTATTTGCGACCTTCTCAAGCTTACTATGAGTGAACCTCTTGACAAGTCCATCTGCAAGGACTTATTGTTGTATATCCAATTCTATTTATTGGTAAAAGTGAGTTTCAATAATTTTAGATATTCTTACAAATCATTGAAATGATGAACAAATGAAGTCAGGGTGAATAGCCAGTGATTTGAAGCCATATTTGAGAGAAACATTCATGTAAAGTACAATATACCCATATCCTTAACTTATATAGGTAAAGATTGTGAATGTGTATAAACTGGATGATAACCTAAATGGCAGTATAAGATGAGACATGTCCTTGTCCCCATCATACATGACCGTATGTGAAAACAGTGTAAGTAACTGTAAATGCGTACAGATGAATGATAAGAGTCAAAGACATGCACAGTCGTGTTAAACACACACAATGATGTCCTAACTCCTAAGTATATACGGGCATGTTGAGAGAAAAGGGCCAAGTTTTTGAAACTTTTCAGAAGTTTCATCATCATGATAAAAAGGGAAGTTGAGAGAAAATTGAAGTGTCTGCAAATAGAAAATAGAAGAGAATATACCGTTAAGGAGTTTGAAGATTATTATGTGACACATGACATTGGATAAGAGAAGATAAGAACATGGTACTTCACAACATAATAGTGTTACTAGGAGAATAAAAATGTCCAAACTATCAAAGATGTTCTAACGTAAAATAGTTAAAACAACTATTTATTTAATTAATACAACTTTATCAGTTCCCTTAGATTTTGAGATTTTCGAGAGAGTGTAGATAAGGAAATACCATTAAATACCAACGTTTGAGGGTATTTGAATGTAAGGTGCTTAAACATGTGCTCAAGGAGCAAAGACAAAAACTTGACTCAAAAAGGCGTTTCCTTGCATATTTATTAGTTATGGAGATGAAAAGTTTGGATTTGGACTCTATGATTCAGAAAAGCAAAAAGTCACCAAAAGCAAAGACAGTATTTTATGATCACGAGAAAGGTATAGACTTTATTAAAGGAGGCATGACTACTCTCAGTAGTTCATCTTACAGTGTCACTGATATTCCCCTATTTCGCCTTCTATTAATCAGCCCACACATATGGCAATGAAGAATATGAGCAAGCACTTGATGTTAGTTATCAGGAACAACCTTATAATGATGAACTACATGAGCTACATCCAGAAGATGGTGTAGATGAGACTGATGAGAATAATGAGAAGGGGAAGCAACCTGGTATGATGGTAAAAAATGTTCAACTTTGAAGGTCGACTGTAGAGAAAAGGTCTTCTACAAGGTATTTGAGTTCCAATTACCTTCTAGTTACTACTAAGAGGGAGCTTGAAATTGTACAATAGGTAAAGTCACATGAAGTTAAAGATATTTGGCCTATAGCTATGCAGGAGGAGATGTATTCGTTTAAGAAGAACGAAACCTATGAGCTAATGAAACTTCCAAAAAAGAATACATGGATATTCAAGATAAATAAAGATGGTGACAAACTAGTAAAGTATAAAGCAAGATTAATGGTGAAGGGATTCAACCAAAAGAAAGGGATTGACTTCGATAAAATCTTCTTAGCGATGCTCAGGATGACTTCAATTCGAACTATGTTGAGTTTAACTAATAGTTTGGACCATGAATTTAGGTAATTGAATGTTAAAACAACCTTCTTGTACGAAGAATTGGAAGAAAAGATACATGAAGCTACTAGAAGGATTTAGAGTTAAGGGAAAGGAGAATCTAGTTTGCTAGTTGAAAAAGAGCTTATATAAGTTGAAATAGGCACCGAGTGAAGAGCTTATATAGGTTGAAATAAGCACCGAGATAGTTCACTGGGGAGCTTCATTATTTTA
>JANTPM010000004.1:34321902-34351809 GCA_025434745.1 Erythroxylum divaricatum
TTTATTATTTTTATCTGGATCAAATTACGTAACTTAACCGATAATTTATTTAAAAATTAAAAAAATGTAATTAATAATTGTCCAACTTTACAAGAAATGACAAAATTGTTCGATAAAAACGTTAAAAACATATATGATATAATTAGTATACCTAAACTAATTAAATATTATTAATACAGTGATTCACCTAATCATACGTTTTGTAAAAAATAGTAGGTGAGGCTCCTTTCTATAAAGATATCGGTCAAGATTAGGATCTTATGTTATTCTTTGGAGAAGAAAGGACAAATGCAGGATTGAAAATGGAGACAAAGTTCACATGCATAATAGTGGGGAAAAAAAAAGAGAGAGAATAGAATGGTGTTTCTCAGATTCAACTAATAACTTACGGTTGGTGATAGTTTTAGTTTTGTCTTGTTTTGTTTTCTTTCAACGTTCGTACATTCAGAGTTCTATTATAATAATCCGTAGCTGTCCTTGTTTCACTTTCACTAAAAAATAAGAATTATATAGAAGTGTTCTGATTCGTCTTCACAAGCCAAAACTAGACAACTAAAGCGGTTTTTAGAGTTTTGTACAAACAAGAAAAATAAGAGATTGAATTTTAGAGCAATTGGTAAGTTGTTTCTTTGTGACCACAAGGTTGTAGATTTAAGTCACGAAAACAACCTCTCTTACCTACTGGGTGTTGGTTTATGCACAACCAATCGAATTGGTTATAATTTAATGATAATTATTTAAAAACATTCTTTTATCTTGTACGTATTTGTATGTATATCACAAGATCATAGATTTAAGTCACGAAAACAGACTCTCTTACGCACTGGGTGTTGGTTTATGCACAACCAATGGAATTGGTTATAATTTAGTGACAATTATTTAAAGACATTCTTTTATCTTGTACGTATTTATATGTATATAATAATGTCTATTAGATAATTATGCATTTCAAATGAAATTATAATGAGATTATAATAATAAAATTCATATGACATTAATGTATTATCCCTAAATGTTCATAGTAATTATTCTATTAATACTGGACATTAATAAAACGTAAAAAAAAGCACATGTTTTGTTTTTCTTTATTAAGGAAGTAATCGATTCTATAGGCTAAATTATAAAGATACTTAAGCAAACGTGTGGGTGTTTGTTAGAGAACAAGTTCACTGAACAAACCCGACATGAGAAATATATTTGAAACATTACTTGTACATCTATGGAATTCTCATTGTAATGCTTATATAAGTGATCATTTGACTTTAGGTTACCAAAGTTATCTTGTATAAGAATTGTTATGTTTTGATACTACTTATGACTTATTTAATCGTGAGTTGGTTAATCGGAAGTCATTGGATGTAGCATGAATTATATGGAGATAGTTGTGTGATCAAAATAGGATTCATCTCCTTAAAGTAATTAAGAAGAATGTTTTGCTATTATTGATTAATATTAATTTGGGAAATTCTTAACCATTTTGTAAATAGTTTACATGCTATTAATTGAATTGATAGCTAATAGCAGAGAACTAATACGATTGGACTCAAATAGAGTAGACATTAAGTTCATGTTCTATGTCTGATCGAAACATTGTATGATGAAAGAATTGAATTATACCAAAAATCATGCATGAAAATATTAGTTAAAATCACTTTTACATTCCTAAATATTTAGTTGGTCATAATGCATTGCTAAATGCCAATCTTGGTCTATGATCATAGATTGTTTAATGGAAAAACTAAAAATAAATTAAAAGAATATTTAATTTATCTAATTCAAATTATGAATTTGGATTATAATTTATAATAATTGCCATCATATTTCAGAACCTAATGGGTCTCACATAAATAAATGATCTGAAGATAGCAAAGTTATTTAATCAAGTTAGACTTGATTGTAAAGTTTGTGAATTTTTTTGATTAAATATGAGATATTTAATAAATAAGAATCAATACAAGGTATTGAATCTAATTTGGGTATAATTGGTATTTAATTAGAATTATTTGTATTTATAATTAAAGTTTAATTAAAATTAAAATTTAACTTCAATTAAATTACTAAAACATTCTAAATCTATTATAAATAGGCTTAAGCTCTAATGAAGATGGTACTTTTTGCTCAACCATCTCTGTAAAAGTTACAAAGTTGTTTCAATCCATTCTATGGATACTGAATACGTGATTAAAATGAATCAGTTTTGAAAATAGTTTGAGATATTATAAGAAAAAGATCAAGTTTTGAAATAAGGTAGGAATTAAGATCTACCTTATTTATGATTTATGTTATTCATTTTATAGAATTAAAGCAATTTTAGTTTTTGGGATATCAAGATACAAAAAAGTCTTGTGATTATTCCGCTGTGGTCGAGATCGGATTCCGACCCAATTTCCCAGCACTAAATACATTGATTTTGACTTTACAAATAAGAAAAATAACTTTAAAAAAGTATTTAAGAATTTAAAATTAAATAGGTGTTTTAAGGTGATTTTTAGAGTCTAATAAAAGTGTAAAACTAATAAAAAAGAGGTAAAGAAATATTTAAGAATATAAAACTAAACATCCAATAAACATGCAATTTTCAATGTTTTATCCAAAGTAATAAAAAGAACTAGATCGGTATTAAGGATTAAAAAACTGTATAAAAAGTCTTGGATTAGCTTTTAGGGTTTTTCGCAAGTAAAAGAAAGGACTTACATATTTAGGAATTTATTATTAAACGGATTATCCTAAAAAATTAAAAATTTTAGGGATGACATATTTAACATTATCTAATTTTTTAATTTTTTTTATTTTAGTGTCAATTTTTTAAAAGTTTTTAAAATTTTTAAAACTCTTATAATCCTAATTAAAAAGCCATTTCAAAAAATACATATAGCCAAATCTCGAAAATCTATTTTATGTGACATGAACGGAATAAAGAGGGTTTATTCGTATCAAGAAGCGATTCAATTCAAAAGAAATTCATGTTTGATCAAATATTAGAGTCCTGAGCCCGAATCTATGTTCGTTTGAGCCATCTAAGAGAATATCATTTTTGTAAAACTTCTCGGGTATCATTTTAATCTCAATTATGATAAAGAAAACACACGTAAGAGATATTTTTAATTCGAATAAAACAATAGGAGCTTGTCGAAGTTTAAAACAATAATAGGAACTTGCAAAGCAAAAGTATCATGTTATGCAATAAGACCCTGTTTAAGCAATAGGAGCTTATTAAGTGATAGAAACTTGTTAAAGAACAGGAGTCTACTAAAAAAATAAATCCAGTTAAGATAATTTAAAATAGAAGGAAACTGTGAAAATGAAAGAAACCTTTAACAAATTGAAAATAGAAAGAGCCTGTTATAACAATGAACAGACATATAATATAATGCGAAAATATAAAAGTTAAGAAAAGAGAGAAATGATATAGTCGATTTATGTTGATTCACCTTATAATCCAAGCCTACGTCCAATACCCAAGTATCCAACTTGAGTTTTTCACTATAAAAATTCAAGTAGTAATTTGACGAGTCTTTTTAAGCTCACAAGTACATATTTTTCAAGATTCTCCAACTTTCATACTAATATTATTTATCGAGTCTCTACAAGCTCACGAGTACGTATGTTTTAAAGTTTTCAAACCTTCAACACTAGTAATATTTTGCTAACTTCTACAAACTCTTAACAAATGAAGAGATGATATTCTCCATATGAGCTTCAATGGTTTCTCACAAAAAAAATTGTCACTTTTTAAAACACAAGAGATTTTGACCATGATATGACTGTTAGGAATTAGGAATATTAATGCTTCTGAAGTATTTAAAGACTCTGGCATCCGTCCGCCGTTTGCAAAATTCAGTGACTCTTCTTTAAATAGATATTTTCTTCAACTAACAATTGTTTATTTCTATTTTGAATTAATTTTGAATCTTTAATATTATCTTGACTAGAATCATCAAAATCATTAGAAAACCTTACAGATTGATCAAGGTCCGACATGAATGGTTCAAATAACTCAACTCTTCGCTTCAAAATAATGTCATTTTGATCTAAAATTTAAATTCTTCGTAAACTTAACTTATTAAATTTAATTAGGGTCAAACTAGATTGCTCACACTTTTTGCCATTCCTAGTTATGGTGAGCACTCATTGTTGATAATAAATAAAATATGAAATGCAAATAGCAATTACTGATTCGAATAGTCATGTTGCTGCTGCTGTGAGAGGTCATCCCACGTGCCTGCCTATTTAGATGGTCTGTATTAAGGAATACTGACCCATCAGTCTAAGCACCGTTTCGAAGACCGAATCATACTGCTGATTTATATATCGAAAATGGTATAAAACAAGGAGTTCTGGTAAAACAATTGAGTCTGTCACGTCGTTTCAATAATTTAAAAAATGGAATTTAAATTTTTGTCAAATTTTTAGCTATAGTTCGAATTTTAAAAGTAGCAATAAAATGTTTAAATTTTTAATTTTTTTATTTATAGCTCGATGTTAGTATTTTCGTTAAATTTAAAAAAAGATCTAAATCAGATTACGTAGTAACGACAATCTTATTAATGCAGTATACTATAATGCAAGAATAGTTTAGAGTGTCAAAAGAATAAACAGAAAACAAATTATAGAGGATATCGAGAGAACAACAGATAACGTCGGGTTAGAATTGAAGAAAATTGAAAGCTTATATATTTTATTTTCCATTTTTAAAGTTTAGGCTGTAATCGAAAAAAATTAAAAATTTGAACATTTTATTACTACTTTTTAAAGTTTGAGTTATAATTAAAAAATTATAAGCAATTAACCCTTTTAAAAATCATAAAATTTTTTAATAAAACTTTTATAGATAATTATTATTAATTATTAATTAATTCATGTTTAGTTAATTCATATAAAATTTAAGAATTAATTTGAATCGTTATTTTATAAAATAGTTGAATTGTCGTATTAATAACATTTGATTGATACATGTAATGATGTTTATATCGTTTATGTTTTACTATTTTTATTTGATTTTAATAAAAAATTCAAAATAAGTCAATTATAAAAATTAGATTAATCCGAACCTAATTTAGCATATTAAAATAAGCTTAATTAAATTTAAATTCAATTATGGAATGATTTATTACACCCCAATTGAACATATTAAAATGATTTTAATTAAATTTAATTTCTGACAACTCATATGATTATATCAAGCTAATATAATAATTAACAGTAACTATTAATCAATAAAGCTTATGGAATAATTTGGATTGTCCTAAGCAGAAGTCATGTGATAATATCAAATCAGTCGTTGAAATGTCTTTATTTCATTATCTAACTACTGCTTGTTATTGATAAAGCAAAGACACCTTTACATGATCAAATCAACATGTCGGCTTAAGACTAAACTCCAGACCAAATGATCAAAACTACGTCATTTCAGATCAAAACTACGTCATGTCAATCCTTATGGACCTATTTCTACGTAAATTAAAATTAAAATTAAAATTAAAATTAAAAGTTATAGCAGCCCAACGTTGGAATCGACCTTCTTGACAAACTTAACATTTGTCTTTCAATTGTGTCGGCTGAGAAAAGTCGCTACAGAATCAGTCTAATCAGCTATTAGAGATCAACTCAACATTTAAATTTAATTATCGGTCCATAATGATTTCTAAATCACGGGATCAATTCACCTGTTCTCGTTTTCATGTGTTATTCTGAATTATCAATTTATCTGTTTTCGTTTTCGTGTACCATTATATATTCTTCTTCGTCTATCCATCTATTAAGAAAACAATAATCCTTTGCCTTTAAATTACATGTTTAGTAATTAGTACAATTTATGATAGTTATATTTATATTATTTAAAATTACAATTATAGTGTTTAAAATTTTATTTATTTTAATGAAAATGATAGTAATAATTTTTTGTATTGATTAGATTTTGTAATGCAATAAATAAAAAGAAGGGTAATTTTTGATAAGAAACGATTAAGTATAACGCCGTCAGGCTAAACTCGAGTTCAAATTTTCTTTTTAAGAACAAACCTCAATTAGGTTTGAATATTAGAATATAAACTTAGTCTTAAATTTGATTTAATTTGTTAATTTTAAACTCGAACTAATTCAACTTACTATAATTAGGTAGACTTAAAAAAAAATTTTATCAAACTTACCTAAGATCAATTTGTATTTTAATCCGGCACAAATAATTGAATTCAAATTCAACCGAATACGTTAAATTCGAAAGATCAAACTAAATCTAAAGTTATTTATTATCAATAGTTGAGTATGACACAGAAAATTACCATTGTTTTAAAAACTAAATCGGTTTGATCAATTTAACAATGAAAACTTTGAGTTAATTAATTTTTTAGTTTGGTTTCTAATTTTTCAGTTTGATTTAGTTTAATAATTTTTGTTGTTAAAAACTAATCAGTTTATTAATTAATTAACCAATTTTTTAAATTAATTAGTTTTTATAAAATAAGTAATTTTCATTTAACAATCAATTTTTTAATCAAACTTTAATTTTTTCAATAAATAAAAATAATTTTTTCAATTTTTAACTAATTTTATGATAATTTAATTACGTTCTTTGAGATTATTTTTGGTGAAGTAATCTGATCATCAGGATTGGCCAAACGTGTAAAGGACAAGCAGAGGCTTGCATGTTGGGAAGTGAGTTGATTTGTAGGGTATAATGTTGGGCTTCAATTCTGATTCATGTGAAGTGACCAATTCAATTTCTTGTTTCCAAGTTTTCATGTGCAGCTTTTGAAGGTTGATCGTTCAACCACACAACATAAAACATAAAAGAACACAAAATCTTCAATGTCTGCTAAGAGTTGGAGAAGTCATCAATTTTAACAAACAGATTGTCAAAGACGACATTTTTCATTTTTAGGCTATTCGAGCAGACTCTAATCGCATATTTGGGAGTCATGTTAGTTTAGAGTAGCCCGAACAGGCTCGGGCTACATCGTTGGGGTCAGGCCAGGCGACAGACCCGGCCCAAACTGGGTCGGCATCGTCCCTACTGCCAACTTCCAACTGACTATGAAAATTGATTCCCAAGACCCAACAGCATAGGAAAGCTGGACACTAACTACTCAACCGGCCTACAAAAATATGAAAAGCTTCTCAAACTTCGTACTAGCCTCAGTTTAATGCAAAGTGAAGTCCCAGAAACCTGTCAAGGACATATTTATATTGAATACAAGTCGTAGGAGCAGGGAAACTATGTTCGTTCCGGTTCGATTTAGGAAATTACAGAAACCCCAGAAAACTAACAGATGCAAGGTACCATTTAGAAATTTACAGTCGTTAGTTACAAAACTTACCAGTGATGCGAACTCATCATTTCATAGGCATGAAACATAAGCAAGCGAAGTCGATAAACAGTTTCGTGAACGAACAGCCTCGGTAACCAGCTTCTGGTAATGGCACCTTGTTCAACCAAAATACGCCCACAAATTGCATGACTAATAAGAATTCTTGACACCCTTTGCGGAAAAGAACCTGCTGAACCCTCTTGAATGCTTTTCTGGTGTTAGGGTCGAAGAGGTTGAAGATGAAATGGACTTGGTAGACCTGTGTTTCGGATGCTTGGAACTGATAGGTGATCTCAAGAGGTTAGTTTCTGCATCAGATAAACTACATTGGTGATTGTATAAATCCACCGGAGACTCTGCACCTGTTCGGTGCAGGTTGACAGAAGCAACAATATCTATCTCAGTCTGATCAAAGCCCGTAGTCGTAGGTTCGTCTTCACCCATTTGACCCCTATCTCTCTGTGGAGATCCTGTCGAGTCTGTTTGAGGGCGCAATGCCTTCAACTGCCTTCCAAGAACAAATATGGTCTGTTGGCACTCAGCCAACTTTTCTGCTGCAGCTGTTAGGTCTTTCTCCTGTAATCACAAAATTCCTATATTAGTTTTTGTCATTAAGTGTTTCAGAAAACAATATTGGTACGAAACTGTGAAGGATTACTTCGGGATATAGACACAAGTGCAAAGGACGAAACTTCCAAGGATCATTTAAATGCATTCTACATGCAATATTCACTATCAAATACAATAATCTACTCTTAGTATGCAAACATAACACTGCAAACAGATATATTGGAGCCGTAGAATGTTCTTTTAGGAGATAACTCCTCTCTATATCAAAAACATCAACATACGATAGTTTATGATGCAAAACGACGTATATCCAGTTTTTTAATTTCTACACTAAGTATGCCTTTCCACAGCAATCTTAACATCAGATATATAGAAAGGAAAGATTGGTCTCACTTGTTTGGCCTTGAGGTCATCATTAGTAGCTGAAGAACAAACTGAACAACTTTCATTCCTGGCAACGATAATACATTCATGTGTTAGAAATAAGATTGGATAAAGACATAAAGTTTCAAAACATACAAAATATCTTCCATAGCAATGTCGATATAATGAGTAGCTGAAATTTAGCACTTAACCAATCTCGACATACTATTGTCACACAATCACCATGGATGTGCTCAATGATGTAATGACCCAGTTTGGAATAAATCAAAAGATGTCTAAATGGCTAAGTATCATAACTTCCTAAGATTAAATTGAAACCAAATTGGTTAGTTTGAACGGACCAATACCCTTCCTATGATTTGAAGAGAACGATCTGTTCGGAAGGCAGGTTAATAATCAGAGAACCTTTACATATCCATAAGTTTGCACAAATTATTCTTCAGAATTCTGTGCAATCACCTTCCATGAGAGAACCAAAATTGTTACAGGGAGGCCAAAATTTTTTAGGTTTTTTCAAGCTTGGAAAACTACAAATTTAACGTTGAACCAAAAAGATAACTAGACCTCAAAAGTGAAAACAAGGCATTCCTAGAAAATGAAAATAGTATCAGTTTGGACATGAACTAATGTTAGTGCAGTTAAAGAGTAAACAAGAAGCTTACTTTCGTAGCTGATCCTGTAATTCATTGCATCTAGTCAAGGCATCTTGATGGCTCCTCTTCTCCTCTTGAAGTTCACTTTCCAAACTTTCTACCTTGGATCGTAGAAGGTTCACCTCAACTTCAAGCTCACTTGCACGTGTTTCAAGTGCCCTGTACGACTCTGCCATACATTTCAGTTGAGTCTCAGCCAAGCTGTTTGAATTTTGGGAAGATGTTAGTTGTGACTTAATTTCAGCCAGAAGCTGCTCAGTTTCACATAATTGAGACTTGGTCTTTTCTAGATTTTCAGTACATGTGGATAAATCTACAGCCATGTTCTCCTTCTCCATCTTCAATTTTTCATACTCCTCCAAAGAAATCTTGCATAAGGACCCATTTGGAGCATAGCCGGATATTAAATTCCCATCATCAGGCACCTCAGGATTAGAGGTAGGACTGGAAATGTGATCACAATGATTCTGATATCCTTCTGACAAATCCTTGTCAGCAACCTTATTTTCTGGTAATGCAACCTTGTCTATGCAATCAGCAGCACTGATCTCTGTTTCACAGCCTTTAAAACCAAGGACATTGAATCTGAGCTCACCAGCTTTGACCAATACATACGAGAGGTCAAAAACAAAATCAGTCAAACATGAGTCACTTGATAAAACTTTGTTAAAGGTGACTGAAAACTCCTCAATCTTTCTGCTCAAAGCATTTCCATCAGCAGATATATGATGAACTGCCATCACTTCTTTGCTGAGGAATAGTACGAAGTCATGAATTTGAGAAATGGCAGTTATCAACTCCTGGCTCAAATTTTGCACAAATTCTATCTTGTGATCTTTGGACAAAGTCATCTCTTTCTCTCCTGTTATTCCAGCATCTTCAGGGCAAGTCTTGGCGTTGCATGTTGCATCAGAATTCAATTCATCAGAAACACAACCACCTGAGTTCTGTTGAAGGGAATTGCATGCATCTTGCACAATAAGCTTAACATCACCCAAGATTTTCCCCAAATCCTCATCCTTTGACACGCTCTCGAGTAATGTAGAGATTCTTGATTTGAGTTTATTTAGTGGTTGCTTGTCTGCATCAGATCTATAATTCCCAGGTGATAAATCAGTTTTATAAACCTGCACATCCAAATCCTGATGCCCTTCAGACTCTGTATCTTTACCATATGAGACCTCTCGTGAAAGATCATCATTAACAATTTCAGATCTCTTACCATCTGCGGCACTTGTATTTAAACAAGCTAACTTCTCCATCTCCAAGAAGTCATCCATAAGCTCCAAATGCTTTTTGTTTTCAACCTTCCTTGCCCTCTCACCATTTGTTTCCTTTTTGAATTGAGAGAGCTCAGAGATTAATGATGTTCCACAAGAATCTGCACAACTTCGGTCATCATCATTTCCATCCTCCGACAAAGAGGTCAAGCTAGGTGGATTGCTAGCATTTTGGCTAGAGTAACCTTCAACAGCTTGGACAATAGATTTTGGGGAACTTTTCTGTTGATTGCTAAAAACTTGTGCTTCTAAACTATGAAGCCTGCTTGTTGTCTTGGCACATAGATTCCTAGAAGCCTGCAGTTCGCTGTTACGCTTTGCCAGAGCTTCTTTGAGCATTTTTGTCTCTTCCTCCATCGCCAGCAACCTTTCTGTAAGAAACTCATTCTCTTTCTGGAATTTCTGTGAACTTTCAAGCGAAAATTCAGTTACTGGGGAAAGATGTGGACTAGCAGGCTTAACAGGAGACCTCCTTAGCCGAGAATCTCCATAATCTCGTCCTAAATTCTCAACTTCTAGTTTCATTTGGGCTAGTGCAGCAGGCCCAGGCAACTTTTTCCGCACAAGACCACGTAACCTTTGGCACTCTGCTTCAAGCTTAGCTATTTTTTTTACTCCGTCCATGTGCTGCTTGTTAGCTGCTTCAGCAGATCTCATGCTCATATTCTTTTCTTCATTACGAATCTCCAGCTCTTTGGAAACAACATGGAGTTCATACTTAAGTGAATTTATTTCCCTTTCACAAGATTCAATATTGTTTTTCAAAAGCTCAATTTCAGCCTCGGCTTGTGATTTTTCTTCATTTACTTTTAATAGCATGTTAGATCGATCTTGCAGTGACCTCATAGTTGCTGCATTTTCAGCTGCAGATCTAAGGAGTTCTTGGTCCAAGTCGGTTATCTTAACCTCAAGTTCCATCCTGATCTTGTCCAATTGTTTTGCCTTGGTCGTAAGAACTTCTTGCAGCTCAAGTTCATGTTCTTCCTTCAAATTTCGTATCTGGCGCATGCACTCTTTAAGGGCACCATCCAAATGTGATGCTCTATCTTCCACAGTGAGTTTTGATAATGTCACTGACTCTAGGTGATTTTTTAATGCCAAAGCCTCTGCTTCAGCCTTTTCCCAACCTGCGAAGGAAATGATCCCATGGGATGCATGTGAGTTATACACTAAAGCATTGGTGTTACTATTCATGTCCAAGATGTTGAGACCATGCTTATACCTGATACAGCCTCTTCAGCAACTTTAGCATGCTGTTTAACAAGGTTGTCCTTAGTTGTCATCTCAGAATTTGCTGCAGAAAGATTTTCATTTAACTCTTTAATTTGGTCCTCCATTTTCTGAACCTGCTCCTCGTATGTCCTAACTTGATCCTCTAAGCTAGTTAGACGAGTGTAGGATTCCACAGAAATTTGAACATAATTTGCTTTCTTGTAGTTGTCCTATAAGAATGGAAGTGAAAAAGAAAAAGATAAAAAAAATTAAGAAATACGACCCGAAAACGTGTAATAAACAAAAAGCAAATC
Source organism: Erythroxylum divaricatum (assembly GCA_025434745.1). NCBI lineage: Eukaryota > Viridiplantae > Streptophyta > Magnoliopsida > Malpighiales > Erythroxylaceae > Erythroxylum > Erythroxylum divaricatum. The sequence continues at coordinate 34,333,623 of JANTPM010000004.1, forward strand.
AAATTCAAGTGAATGTATACAGGTGCATAGCAATAATGCCAGCCCCCCACCATCCATGTGAATGCACAAGATTGGAACTTTAATAAAATCGAGACAAGAGTGGAGGTGACCAAATCTAACTATGCAAGTAGTGGTTCATGACATAATTCCAGAATGCTCCTTCTAGTAAGCAAGTCCCATTACTAAGCCATCGTTGAGAAAAGATAGACATAAAAAGCAATCAACAATGGCAGATACTAAAGGCAGCAGAAATGCCAAAAAAGAGTAAAAAGAGTAAATAGGAAAAGGAACAAACCTTATTATCACCCTGTGAACCAGTTGAAGCCAAATTGGTATCAGCCGCAGAAGCAGCAGCTTTCTCAGACTTGTCAGATGATTTCTTTTTCCAGGGCCAACTCCGACGGTCCATCTCAGACTGCAATTTGTAACCCAAATAAGAATATTTATAGACAAAATACAATAAATATTAATGGACGCTTGATAACAAAAGGGTCTAAAAGATATAATCCTCAGTTATATCTCAAAACATGAACTTGAATTTATGGATGATTCTAAGGTTCAGACGGGTAGAACAACCTCAAAAATCACAAAAACCCCTTTAGTGAAGCAAGCCCAGAAAAAAAAAAAAAAAGAATCCAGATTCATGCACAATGTTCAAAACAAGATCATAATGTATACTATTTAAGGGAATTCTTAGTCACATCAGACATTTTCTCAAGATAATCCTAAGTCGTGCATTGTCAAAGATATACGTCTCTTCATCAGACCAGGTCAGATGCTACTCAGTTAATAATTAACATAAACAAACATAACACAACCTGAAATTGACTACCCTTTGTCTCCTACTGCGCAATTATGCTAAGAAACACCACTTTATGACCAATAATTCTTTCTTTTCCCTTAATAACAGATAAGTAAGTGAGGTTAAACACAAAGAAAAGTACTAGTTTCCGGCATTCCAAACACGAAATAAGTAGAAAAAATACAACTTCAGTAGACTTTAGTAATTTTTCACTCGTATCAGTCCAAAGTTTATAGGATAGAAGCCTAAAAACCAGGTCGGCGACGTTTTAATGGCTACAAGCCTACAACCAAGATGCAACGGCGGATTTTTCTACGGCCAATCAAGACTCTTAAACTCTAAATTCCCATCAATTGATCAAAATAATTAAACCAAAACTTAAATACTTATATCAGAAAACAAAATTATAGAACATAATCATCAGGAACTAACGATACAAGAGGTGGTAAACAATGGTTCTCAAGGTGAGATTTTGAGGGAAGATGAAGAGAAGTACAAGTCCAGAACAAAGTATATCACTTTCTGTGAAGTAAGACTGAGACTTTATGATACCGAACCACACCACAAAGAGAAGGATATCGAAATCACGACATAAAAGGAAAACCCATTTTAGCAAGTAAGCGGACAATGGTCAAGCACGTACGTATGTACTTCAATTGGTGAATCAGAACACGAGAACCAAACTCTGCTTCGAACTTTTAAAAAAAAATGGAAGAAACCCAGAACGGAAACACTTAACTCCACCGACACCAACTCAAGACAGAATCTCTAAAAACACGAAATGGGTTAAAAAAGAAAACAAACTGTTGGCTCTCGAAAAAGTGGAAAGAAAAAAAGGACGACACGTCTGCTTTCTTCTTTTTCACTGATGCCCGAAAACGATACAAGTCTCAAAAGTTCAGTGAAGATGGCAAATAGCAACTAACTCACCGAAAAAAATGTGGGTCGGAATAAGTTAGGAGAAGAAGAAACTATGTGACTGGATTGATCCTCTACTCTCAATAATGGAGATCTAAATTTACGACGGTTGGCTATGGACTATGTGTTTAAAGATTAGTGTGTGATTGATGAGACAACCAAATGGGTTTGTTTATGGTGTTGGAGCGGCAAAGTCAGCTTTCAGTGGCCGGAGAAAATGGGCCGACGGTTGTGGATGAGAGAGAGAAGTGAAAATATTCGATTCGAGGTGTCACTTAAAAGGCAAGACATTTAAAAAGAGAAGATAATCGTGGGTGTTTTCAGAAGATAAGTTGTGAGTGATTAGAGAAGATAGTCGTGAGTGTGTGAGTGAACTGAAGAAATGAAAGAGAGGATTTAAAATTTGATATGTACGCAACTGACGGAAAATCATCTTCCCGTAAAAGCTCAAATTTGGGCTTTTCTGAAAAGCTCCAAAATTTAGCTTTTCAAAAAGCTGTATTTTAGTTTTTTTAAAAGCTATTTCTACTTCAAAAGTGATTTTGAAGTTTGCAGCCAAACACCCATCTTTTCCCAAAAATAGCTTTTGCGGTAGGAAAAAGTGCTTTTAGAGTCTCCAAAAGCTGAACCAAACAGGCACTAAGACACATCCACGTGATATACACTGATCAATACACTATTGTATTGCATACATCAAAAGACAATAAAATCCAGCTTCAAACAACACAATATGCAGACTAGAAGTAGATGGATTAATAATTCACATGATAGGCACATGGTGCATATTTGGTTCATGAATGTTCATCCGAAAGCCACTCTCTTCATCAGCCATAAAAGAAACACAACTCAAGCATCAGAGGCAGAAGAAATATAGACATTGCATTTTTCACATTTCATTCTATTCAGTTATCTGTGATTGTAAGAATAAAGTGGGAAAAATATCAAAGAGTGCTAGGGTACTTACCAGTAAGTCATATGCGAGGTTTGAAGGTTCTTTGTAAGTGTTTCTAAAACACTCAATCTCTATACAAGTTCTCTTCTTCTTCTTCATACTAGTGGAAACCACATCAGTAGGAACCTTGGATGTAGATAACATTGAAAGCTATCGAACAAAGTAAAAATCTTGGTCTTCTTTACTTTCTACATTTCATATCATCTGCAAAGTCAACTTCTTTATTCGTCTTTGTTTGAAAAAGACATCAGTACAACACTTATATCTTAATAGAAGTGGTATCAGAGCATTTGGAAATCTCTTGAGGCATTTTCCTGACTAATGGAAGGACAAAGATCACCAAGAATTATCTGTAAGTAAAGGTCTTTTATTTCTTTAAACTACAGTCACAATGGTAGGAAAAGAAATGGATGTATTTACTAGAAAATAAGACCTCATCATCTGGAAACTCCAGATGCAAGCTCTTCTTGAGTCCTATGATTGCTATGAGGCTATTGAAGATCAGTATGATCTTGCGACTGATCTAGTAAAGAGACTTAAAATGTAAAGACTTGCACACTACAAGTTAATGCTTCACTTATCATTAACAGTGATAAAAAAAGTGCAGAATTGTAACACTGCACAGAAGCTATGGATCAAACTAGATGAACTTTATGCAAAGAAGTGTCTTCCTAACCAGATACACTTTTCCACAATCTTGTTAACTATAAGATGAATACCTCTGCCTCTTTAGATGACAATTTAGACTATTTCTTTAAGTTAGTTCAAGACTTGGAAGCTACAGATGAAAAGATATCTGAGGAGCATCAAGCTGTAGTAATTCTTAAGGCTTTACCTTCTGAATTCAAAGCATTCAAGAAGGTAATTAAGCATGCTAGTGGAGAATCTCTCACTGTTAAGAGGGTGTTAGACTCACTAATGGAAAAAAATAGTAGATATTAATCCATTTAAGAAAGAGGTAGAAGTAACATTTGTAGAAAATAGTCATGACAAAAAGTCTTACAAAAAAATAGCAAAAAAGGAAAGTGGAAAGGATAAGCACACTAAGGAAGGTAATGAAAAAAAAGAAAAAGGGAAAAGGAAAGAAGTGCTTTTACTGTGATAAAGAGGGACATTTTGCAAGGGACTGCAGAACGAAGAAAAGGGATAAGGCTACAGAAAGTGGAGATGCAGGAAATGTAGAAAAGCTAGAAGACTCAAGTGGTGATGAGATTCTGGCTGTCACTGAGGATAGTGAAGACCTGAGTAAAGAATGGATTTTTGACCTAGACTGTATAATGCATGTGACACCACATAGAGACTAGTTCACTACATTTCAACCAGTTACTGCCAAGGTCAAAATGACAGATTCTGTGCAGTAAAGGGTAAAGGGGATTAGAAGTGTCTCCATCAATATGTTTGATGGAAAGAGAAGCATACGCAGTAATGTCAGATTTGTGCCTGGAATAAGGAGATATCTGATTTCTAAAAGCTTGTTTGATAAGCAAGATTTTTAGATCAAATCAAAAGATGGACTCAGAGAAATCCTAAAAGATGGTAGAGTCATTATTAGAGGAATTAAAAGGGGTGGGATGTACTATATTATAGGCTCAATTGAAGTTAATCAAGTTACTGAGAAGGGAAATGATGACCTAACCAAGCAATGGCATGCAAGGCTAGATCATGCAGGGAATAAAAGCTTGTTCCACCTCTCTAAACAAGGATTAATCCCTGATCAAAACCTACAGAAACTGGAATTTTGTGAATCTTGTATGCTTGGAAAGCATCACAGATCCAGTTTTCAGAAAGGAGCACAGAGGGCCACAGAGATCATGGAATATGCTCATAGTGATATCTGGGGGCTAACTCAAGTACTTACAGCAGGAGGAATCTATACTTCATGACTATTATTAATGAAAAATCGAGAAAATGTTGGGCTTATCCAATGAAGAGGAAAGATGAAGCATTGGAATTTTTCATAAGATGGCATACACTTATGGAAAATCAAACTGGGAAGAATTTAAGATGCCTAAGGACTGACAATGGATTAGAATACTGCAATAAAGAGTTTGAGGAGTATTGCAGCAAGAAAGGCATCCTAAGGCACAAAACAATGAGAGCTGCACCTCAGCAGAATGGAGTTATTAAAAGACTCAATTGGACTCTCCTAGAAAATACCAGGCGTATGCTTCTTTCTTCGGATTGCTCGCATTCTCTATGGGGAGAAGCCATTAGGACTGCAGCCTATCTAATTAAGAGGTTCTCCACCTCAGCTAATGATTACAAGACTCCACACAAGGTTTGGAATAGTAAGAAACCTAACCTTACTCACTTTAGGACTTTCGAATATGCAGCTTATGCACATTAAAAAGAAGGAAAATTGAAACCTAGAGCAATTAAGGGAGTTTTCCTAGGCTATCCAAAAGGGGTTAAGGGATGTAAGATCTTACTACTCCAAAAGGGAGGCTACAAAACTATCACAAGCAGATAAGTCATCTTCAAGGAAGATGAATTCCCTCTACTGAACAAGAGCTCCTCAAATTCAGACTTTCAAAGGAAAATTCAAGAGAACTTAGGGTCATTAAACCAATCAATCCAATTTTATGTGCCAACAGAAACTGATGAAAGTGGCATTACTCAACCCCCTGATGTGCAGCCTATATAAGGCATTACACATCATGAACAAGGGATAGAAGAGACTGAAGGGGTGGGTGAAGAAGAAACCTCACACATAACTTCAGCTGATGTACAAGGAAACCTACAAGGCTATCAACTTATAAGGGATAGGCAGTCAAGACAGAGAATCCCTAATAGGAGGTATATTGATCTAAACTTGGTTGAATTTGCATGCTTTATGGATGAAACTATAGAAAATAAGGCCCTAGAAACCTATGAAGAAGCCATGAGAAGTAAAGATGCAAAACAGTGGAAAATAGCTTGTGAGAAAGAATATTCTTCACTGATGAAAAACATGACATGGACTTTAGCACCTAGACCTCCCAAAGTTAAACTAATTGAGAACAAATGGTTGTTCAAATTGAAAGAAGGAGTGACAGAAGCAGAACCTAAGATTTACAAGGCTAGGTTTGTAGCTAAGGGATTTAGATAGAAGGAAGGAATTGACTACAAGGAGATATTCTCTCCAGTAGTCAAATTCAAAACAATTAGGCGTATTTTAGTTCTAGCTACGTTATATGACTGGGAAATCCATCAAATGGATGTTAAGATATCCTTCCTAAATGGAAAGCTTGAGGAGACAATCTACATGAAGCAACCAGTCAAATTTGAGGAAAAAACTAAGCTAGATTATGTCTGTTTATTACAGAAATCCCTATATAGGCTTAAACAAGAACCTAGGCAATGGAACAAGAAGTTCCATGAAGTTGCTGCTAGTATAAGCTTCATTAGAAGTTCATATGATTACTTCCTATACTTTAAGGATCTAGGAATGACTAAAGCAGTCTTTATGTTAGTCTATGTAGATGACCTTATCATTATAGGGAAGGATCTGAATAGAATTCAAGAAGTGAAGTCTGATTTATGCATACATTTTGAAATGAAAGATTTGGGAGGAGCTCAGAAGCTCCTAGGAATGCAAATAATTAGAAAGAGGAGGGAAGGAAAGCTATGACTTGTTCAAAGGAATTATATGAAGAAGATTTTAGCTCAATTCAACATGGAACAAGCTAAACCTAGTTTTGTACCCCTAGGATCTCACGTCCAGATGATATCTGACAAGAGTCCTAAGACTGAGGATGAAAAGAAAGCAATGGCTCACTATCCGTATGATGTAGGTGTTGGAAGTATTATGTACCTTATGCTATACACAAGGCCTGATCTAGCCTATGCCATTAGTATCCTAAGTAAATTCATTGCCAATCTAGGTTTAGAACATTGGCAAGGGCTCAAGGGTGTTCTTAGATACATATCTGGAACAATTAACTATGAACTATGTTTCTCTAAAGTAGAGCTAACTAAATGCAATTACTTGTCTTTATGTGATTATGTGGATGAAGATTATGCAGCAGATAAGGATTCAAGAAAGTCAATTTCAGCATATGTTTTCACAATATCAACAAACGCAATCAGCTCGAAATCACGACAATAATCAGTAGTAAGCCTATCTACCACAGAAGCAGAGTATTATGCAATCACTGAAGGAGTAAAGGAGTTGACTTGGCTATTAGGTATACTAAAACAAATCAACACAAACATCACAAAGCCAGTAATTTACATGGATAGTAAGAGTGCTTTATACCTAAGTAGAGATCTTGTGCTCCATGAGAGATCCAAGCACATAGATGTGTGATTACACTTTTTTAAAGACAGAATCACCAAAGGGACCTTCAACCTGGAGAAAATAATAGGAGAAAGAAATCCATCAGATTTCGGGACTAAGGTGTTAACTCAAAAGAAATTCATTTTCTGTATGGATTACTTATAGATTAGTGAAGCCCCTTGACTCTGAAGGAAGATCCATCTGATCTCACTGGTGTGGCGAAAATTAGGGTTTCAAATTTCAAAATCACTCTCAGGTTTTTGTTCAGAGTGAAGATTGATGGAGTAGGAGGGAATAATGTGATGGGAATCACGTTTACTCCATCAACCAACACTCAGAAACATTAAACAATAGCAAAAATTTGAAGAACAGAAGGAGTATGAGAAGAGATGTCTGAAGGTCGAAGACAGAGAAACTCTGGAAAGTTCATTCAGAAAGAGACACATAAATCAGATTAAGACACATCCACGTGACATACACTGATCAATACATTGCTGTATTACATACATCAGAAGACAATAAAATGCAGCTTCAAATAACACAATACGCAAACTAGAAGCAGATGGATTAATAATTCATGTGAGAGGCACATGGTGCATATCTGGTTCATGCATGTTCGTTCGAAAGCCACTCTCTTTATCAACTATAAAAGAAGCACAACTCAAGCATCAGAGGTAGAAGAAATACAGACATTGCATTTTTCACATTTCATTATTTAATTATCTATGAGAGTAAGAATAGAGTGGGAAAAAATATCAAAGAGTGTTAGGGTACTTACCAGTGGGTACTAGGAGAGTTTTGAAGGCTCTTTGCAAGTATTTCTAAAACACTCAATCTCTATACAAGTTCTTATCTTCTTCTTCATAATAGTGGAAACCACATCAGTGGGAACCTTAGATGTAATAACATTGAAAGCTATCAAACCAAGTAAAAATCTTGGTCTTCTTTACTTTCTGCATTTCATATCATCTGTAAAGTTAACTTCTTTATCCGTCTTTGTTTGGAAAAGACAATAGTACAACACTTATATCCTAACAGATCTTTAATTAGATAATTATTAATTAAAGGGTTTTTTTTTAAATTAAGGTTGAGAAAATAAAATTTTATTCGGTCTAAAGATAATAAAAAAATTCAATAAAGGATATGGTTAAACAAGCTACAATTTAGTGAAAAGGTAATCTCTAATTAATGTTGGTCGATTATTTATTGGGCCCGTGATAGGAAGGCCTACTTAGGTTATTATTAATAGCTGTTAAGATACTACAAGAAAAATAGGTTTTAGCGACAGAAATACCGACGAAAAGATTTGTCGGAGAAACGACCATAGGTAAATTTTGGTGAAAAAATTATAAATCTGTCGCAAACTTATTGACAGTAATACAATATTCTGTCGCTAAATTTATGAAAAAGTCAAAATATTCCATCAATGAAATTAGTGATGGTAAATTGTCAATCTATCTCTAAATATACCAACAAAGTTACAATATTCTGTTGCTAAATTCACTCCTATAGACAACATTGTCTGTTGCTAAATTTCAACGAAGTATTTTAATTCCATCAAAAATTTAACTATTATAAATTTCAAGAACTATTTCTAACTTCCTACCCGAGTTTTCTGTTGATAATCTTTTGATTTTTTGTACATTTAATTTCTGTTAATAATATAACATTAATTGATAATATAAAGTTAAAATTATCCTGATTGGTAATATAATAAAAAATATAATATACACCAAAAAGTATCTTGAAAATAACTATAAATTAAAATTTTATACAAAAATTTAAGAGTAGAAAAACATTAAATACATTCACTTATCTATCTAAAGTATGCAGTTGGTAAAGGAAGATGCTCTGATTGTTGCAATGAGATCATGTCTCTCCCCTTCAACTCATCTACCTCATTACGAAGCTGGATTATGTATTTTATCAGCCTCTCTACTGTGTTCTCAAGATGAACGACTCTCTTATTTGATATAGATCACCTACTAAATTTAGCTATAGTGGATGTGGAGGATTGCGAATCGAAAATCCTTCCACGACAATCCTTACCATTCACTACATCAAGATATGTCTGACTCTCATCAACAATTTCAGATTTCTGAGACCATCGTTCAATGTTTTCTTATATCCGGTCCTATCATTATAATTGTTTATATTGATAAGTGATAATTTTTAAGAATTAATATTAAAGTATATATTTTACATGCATGAAGTTGTTTGCATCAGGTGTTGACAAAGGTCACACCATCATGTTTTTTAGTGTGGGTGTACAAAAAGAGTTGTCATAGTGTAGGCTTCCTGCCTATAGACTTTTTTTGCATAAGAATAAATTGTTATGAGTGAACCATAATTTACTAAATTTTTGACAAAGTTTCCTCTATTTTTATGATATTTACCCCCTGTTAAACAAAAAAATTTACTTAACAATACAGTCGTTAATGGCACTAAATAGTTATAACATTATTATTCTCCATAATATACATATTTTCGTTCTAAATTTCATACATGAAATTACATTGAAATCAAATTTTATAAATCAAAGGACAAAAATTAGAATATAAGTGTAAATTTAGAAGTTTCTCTATATGCTCCTGGTGGGTCATAGATCCTCCATTTTGTACGAATAGATTCTTTCCCTCTGGTCCTCTATGTATGTTTACAGAATTACGCTCTAAAATGGACATTGCCTCAAGTGATGCACAATACTGCTACCAACGACTGCGTATTTCTTCAAATATATAAGGAGATCGTATACCATTCTTGTGTATTGAACCAAGAAAATCTCTATATCGTAGACGAGCTCACCTCTCACATACATTATAAATTATAGTATCAAATTTTGAATCCCAAAAAATTCTTTTTGAAAAAAATACTATAAGTACTTATAGACTACAATATTTATCTAATTAATGTATAAAATTAGATAAAATAAAAATAAATAAAAAAATATTTTTGTACCTTAAACTCCTTAAAAATCTTTTATCGCCTGAAATATATTCTTCCATATATAACTCTCAAGTTCTACCATCTCCTTGAACTTGGATAAGATATTTCTGGAACATGTTCTACATGAAACCATATATCATTTTCAAATTAAAACATATAACTTAAGTATAAACCTATGGTGTTATCATAGATGCATTACAAAATTTTTAGAACTTTACTCATAGATTGTTGACAATTGTGATGCAAGTTCTTCCATCAACTCTCTTAGCTTCAGGCTAAAGGTCATCTCCTTCATCCCAAACGTTTGCTTCTGATATCTCTGTTAGTATAAGAGTGGTGGATGGTATACCAAGGGTGTTAGGTGGTGTAACAGTAGGTAGGAAATGTGACTCTATAGGGGTTGTAAGTGGGAAGGTGATACCTGATCTGGATGTGCACTAGTTAGATGTGTAGCACCTGATTCTGTAGCATCAACAGAATGTGATGCTTCACCTAGACATACACTGTCTCCTTTAAATCGCGATAACCTGAACTTAGGCTGCATCATATCTTGTTTTCTCTTCTGTGGCATATTTATAAGTTGAGATTCACATTTTATTGATTATTCCACTAATAGAACAACATAAATTAAATATATAACAATATATTATTGATGTAATAGTAAATTTATTCATAGAATATTCTATTACTTACACAAATTAATCGCTATCATCACTTAATTGTAAATCAAAATCATCATCATCTTCCTTTTTTGAAGAATTAGAATCAAACTCAGGATCCTCTTTAAATATGTTGCCCTCCTCATCCTCTCTAGATGAAATTTCAACATATTCATTATTTGGAGCTTTTAAAAGCCCATTATTGTCATATGTTATGCATGCATTTATTTCATGAACATCTTTCTGAAATGCTTCACTTTCAATTTTCTTATTTTCTCCTTTTCCATGTAATTCAAAAATACCTCTAGGTTTTACTGTGCAAATGGACAACTAATCTGACTTATCTCATCATAAATTGAGAAAAGGGACATAATACACTTAGATTGCTTACATCGCTAACACGAAAGATTCAAATTGTCTAAACATTCTTCGCTGGTTGATTTCAACTGGATTGTATTAGTTGTGTACTTTTATTCCAACATTAGGATTTGGATCAAACAATTCGTACTTAAATATCACACCCCATTTTATTAGCAATGCAGATACTCAATTTCAAAGATTTTAATAATTTTACCATAGTAATCCATCAATTTTTCCTATATGCAAACCTCACCATTTACTGCTACCATGATATTCTGTATAAAATTTGTATTCATTATCAAAATATGTCAGATACGATTTAACAATTCGCAAAGGTTCTTTCACAAGATCCCATTTGAACTTGTTCTCTATTGTGTTTTATGAGCCCTACACAAAAAATTTATCATATTAAGTAGTATAATATCATTTAAACACTTTGACATGATAATTCAACCATTTCAATTATTGCAAGTGAAAACTTACATATTTCTCGAACTATCGAGGATGTGTCTTTCAACTTCTTTATTGATATCATTTTTTGTTGTTTCGAGCATGAGATCTAGTAACCATTCCTTGTATAATCTAAAAGAAATATTATATATTTTAGTTGTGAACAACACTAACTTCGAAATCTCTTGACAATTTAATAAAATGTAACCATAGGTAGCCTCTATTTCTTCTTTTATTAACATTCTTCTTATTGAACATCCATATGTTAGTCTTGGATATGTGAAAATGGATAAGTTACAATGACAATCAACCATTTCTCCCCCTTCGTCGTTACGAGGAACTTTTCTTTCTTTTGTGTGCATATATGGCTCAAAATAATGTGAATAAAATGTACTTGCTTATTCTACTACATAAGCATTACACATCGAACCTTCAACTATAGCCTTGTTTTTGACATTTTTCTTCAAGTAATGCAAAAACCTACATTAAAAATAGGGTTATTATAATTATGAGATTTAAACAAACAATAAGTTTTATTAAAATATAACTATAATTACCTCTCAAATGGATACATCCATCAATATTAAACTAGACCAATAATTTTATCCTCGTATCTTAAATGTATGGGTAGATGCTTCATACAGTTAAAAATGAAGTAAATCACTTGTTAATATAGAAATCACGTATATTATGTAAGATACACAAGAAGGGGGGTTGAATTGTGTAAACTTTTCAAAGATATTAGGAAATTCTTGAATTTCTTTACAAAATTCAGATGATCACAAAACACTCTTTACTAAAGTTGATAAGTAATGCAATTGAAAAAAATATTATCTACTCTTCCAACAACAAAAAATTAAAAGATAAGGGTTAGAGAATAGATGCCACAATTTTATACTGGTTCACCCTTAACCTTAGGTTATGTCCAATCCTTAGAGTTTGTCTGAGATTTCACTATACTCTTCAACTTTATAAGTATTCTTTCTACACTTACAGAGCCTCTTTAGGTCTCTCTCACAAAGTATTCTTTATCTGCTTTTTTAGCTTCTATAGACTCTAGCCTTTCTTTCTCTCTCTAGGAAAGATATTTTTGATCTTCACGTTATAGATGTATTTGCTCTCTTTTTTCAAACTTTGAATACAAAATTTCTCTAAGTATTGTACAATCAGATTTTCTCTCTTGTAAAAACCTTATTTAGTTTACGACTAGAACTAGTATTTATAGCCCAAGTCTTCAACTGTCTTCTTGAGAAACTGCTTCTTGAATCTTCTAGAAATCGTTATTAGTTGAGTTCTGTAACTAACTCCAACTAACTAACTAATTGACGTTCTAGAATAACTTCCTTTTGTATTGCCTGGTATTATACTTCTTCTAGTGTCACTTCGTCTGGTATTGCGCTTCTTCTATTATCATGCTTCTTCTGGTGTCTTGCTTCTTCTGTTATCATGCTAATTCTAGTGTTGATGTGTATCGTCTATGGTGACGTGTATCATTTGTTGCTAACATATCGCCTATTACTGATGTGTATCGTCTATTGCTGACGTATCATCTGGTGTTGATATATCATCTAGTGTTGATGTATCGTCTAGTGTTGATGTATCGTCTGGTGTTGACATATCGTCTCATATTGATGTATCGTTTGGTGTTGATCAAGCATCTTTTGGGTTTGACTAAGTGTTACTTACATTTTTTTGCTCACTTAACAAACTTATCAAAACAATTCATACATTTCTAAGATTATTATTATTTGATTGTCATCAAAATTAATAGAAGTGAAGTCTTCTTGACTTAACAAAAGAAACTTGGAGGAAAAATACCTTCCAATTAGCACAAGATAACTGGAATTTCCCTTTATAGTTGTTCCGTTTTAGTCAACTTTATTTCAGATGATAAACTTTTGAAAAACAAATTTATTTCTATTATTGTTTCCCAAACCTTATTCAATAGGAACTCAAAATATTATTGGAATTATCCTTTACATAACCACATGACAATCATGACTTTTCATCCAAAATAATTTGTACTTCCTCGTGTCCACATACCTTGCCAAGTTCGAAACATAACCATCAGGAAACTTTAAACTTTTCAAACATTTACACAAAATTTCCTTTTATTTTTGTGTCTAAAGTGTAACATGCTTTTGGATATTTAACGGTGCAAAAATCTTTATTTAATTCATTCCTTCTATAAAAAAGTTTCAAATCAGCTCGTGATTTTACATTGTCCTTTGTCCTTTGTCCTTTGTCCTTTGTCCTCCCTTCAATATTCATTATGGTGTTGAACAAATTGTCAAAAATATTTTTTTTCAATATGCATCACATCTAGATTAACGGGTATCAAATTAGTTTTCCAATATGGCAAATCCAAAAGATACTTTGTTTTCTCCAACCAAAATTTTTACTAATGCTTTTACTAACTTCTTCAGCTTCAAGTTCTGTAACTTTCAGTAACCTTAGTTTATCAATCTCCTGCAATATCTCGTCACCAGTTTTGTAAGGAGGGAGGTGTTTGTACCTTCTTATTCCTAATAAAATTTTGGTTATTGCATCTAAATGGATGATCTAGAGGAAGAAATTTCATGTAGTTATCAAACTAAGATGTTTTTGGCTCAGTTAGGAAGATCAAAAGCATCAAAATCATTGCCACAGTAAGGACAAGCCTATTTTCCTATTGTGCTCCATCCAGACAACATAACATTTGTAGGGAAATCACTAACATTCTACATCAAATTTGCTCTCAACAAAAAATAAATTTAAGAGACACATCATATTTTCCATACCAAAATCCCAAATATGATGTAATTTAAATCCCAATGGTTGTAAGAATACATCAATTTTATGCTTTGAATTTGTAAGCCCTGGCACAATCACCGTTAAAAACATATATGCCTCATTCATACACTTCTATGGAGGCAAATTATAAGGAGTAATTATGATTGGCCATGATGAATATTATTGACCAGATTGACCAAAATGTTGGAATCCAACTGTCGAGAATCCCAACCTAGCATTTTGACTTTCAACTGCAAACTTAGAGTGGGGGTTATTGAAATATTTCCATGCGAGTTCATCCAATGGACGACTCATTATTCCATCTTCCTGTTTGTTTTCATTACGTCATCTCATGTAAGAAGTAGTAACATTAGAGACATAAAGTCTTTAAAGTCTCGAAGTTAGTGGAAAATAATACATCCATTTCTAGAGTACTCATTTCTACTTCATAGAATGTTTTCTAGGTTTGAACCTAGATTGGCCACAAAATTTGCACTATTGTAATTCCACATTATCTCCCTAAAACAACATATATCGTAAGTTGCAATAATCAATTCTTTCAACTGGTAAAAGAAATACCCTTAATAAATTTGTTCATATTATAGAAATTATCAACCATTGTATGATTAGTAGGTAATGATTCATTATATCAAGTAAGAATTTTATCCAAACTGCGATCAAAAATATTCCCTTCAAACCTTATAGTCAATAATTGAGCAATTGAAGATAATTGAGTCATGGTCTCACAATTTGGTTATAATTATGGTACGTGACATTATTAGACCAGATGAATCAAGAAAGCAAGTTCTCATTGTGCTCATGTAATTTTTCACAGATAAGCCTTATGGGAGTTGTATCACAGGTTTCTAGTATATATACCATCCTAGGGGTTTATTATGCAAAGAATTGTCATATCAATTATGTGAATTTATTATGTTAAAACTAAGTTTGAATTAATCACATTGAAGTTCAAGCCTTTATGTTTTAATTTAAACAATTCCCAAACATAAATATTTAGCCAGCCTAAACAAATCATCAATCATTATTGGAGATAAAATTGCAAAGATCAACACAAAATCGATCACATTATAGACATTACTTAGTTGAATGAATTAAGTTGACAGACGGACAATCACAAACTACAAAGAAGATGGATAAGGTTGGACAATTATCGATGCTTTTCAACACAGAACACAGCCTGTAAGAAAGACGATAAACAATTAGCTAGTTTTTCATAAGTTTTGAATTGAGCATAGGTACAGATATGCGAGTTTTAATTTGTGTATTACATATTTTGTTTTCCTTCTATTAATGTTTTCATATCCTACATCTTATAACAATTTTTCACAATATCATATATGGACAAAGACAATGTCTAAACCATCACATGATCATATTGCATTTTTTAAATGTAGACATTATAGCATACGTGCCCATCTATCATCTTCCAAGTCCCAAACAAAAGGAAATTCATCTATGGATCACATTCTAAACATAGAGGGTACAATACTTAAGGAAAAAATAGGCACAATTTTTATACAAGGTCATCTCAAAAGAGCTTACATCCTTCTTCTAATTCATATAGTCCTTTTTATCATTAAAATGTTATGAAACAAACTCACAAGCATTATAGGTCTCTTTATAAGCATAACGACATAAAACTTGCTCCCATTTTGTATCAATCCTTATGAGAAACAAAAAAGCATCACATTTTCTCTAAATCACTATGGGTCATAATTTCATGAAAAGAGTATATCATATGCTAATCATTTATTAGGCTCTACTATCACACAAAGAGAACTCCAAATCCCATTTAATATAGACCTTAAAAGAAACAAAAAAGCTTGGCATTTTCTCTAAATCACCATAGGTCATATTTTCATTAAAAGAGCATGAAATATGCTAAACCATTTGTTAGTCTCCACTATCATATAAAAGAACTCCTAATCCCTCACATGTAGCAAAGAAAGATTATATAACCCACATCCTCTAACTAAACCTAAAAATGCATATAAGTTATAATTTTAAAGGTCTTTCTCATATGTAGTAGCACTTTCAATTCTCATCACGTGAAATGTTATTTTATGGTGATTATAGACATATCTATAGAAGTTTCTCTTTGAAATAATGCTTATGAAGTAAACCAAAAAAGATATGGGTTGAAAGAAAAATTAAGAACTAATCTCCATGGACCAAGTTTGTGTGGGTACCTAGAATTGATTTTTTTTAATCTAGTAAGACCAATTATCGATGCTTTTCAACACAAAACACGAACTGTAAGAAAGACAATAAACAATTAGCTAGTTCAATGAATTAAGTTATTTTTCTTTCTAGGCTTAAGGTTATTTAGGAAAGATTACACAGAAAGAGCTTAACTTTTAAATTAAGATAGAAAGAGCTTAACTTTTAAATTAAGCTAAAAAGGACGCACTAATATATTAATGTATAAAAGGGCTATAATTTCGCTTAAATTCAAATCCTAGGTGACTTTATCATTTTTAATGTTTGTATGCATCTTATATGTATTCTCAAAAGAATGAAATTCAAGTTCTGGAAATTCATAATCAGAGAACATATCCATATAACAAAAGAAAATTTTCATGAATGTTTAAATCCTTATAGGATCACTCATGTACTTTATTTAACAAATTCAGTTTTATAAAACAATATCTTTGCATAAAATATTAAGATATTCAAACCAAAATTGATCTACACTTAAAACTTTGTTGGCTATTCAAATTTTCAAAAATAGTGTAGGTGTTATGATCCTCTAACTCTAAAAATACACATAACTTTCAATGCCTCTTTTTATGAATATGAGCCATATTATTTAGAGAGAATTCTAAATATCTTCCTAGGTGAAAATTCTAATTATATGAATATATTGGAAGAGGTGATAATCTTTCAAAACTAAAAGTAATTGAAAAGTTAATATAGAATAGACAAAAAAAACTTTTTGATAACATCCATATAATCTTTGTTCATCTAAAAAATGAGTCAAAATCATTATTAACTACATACTTGCCTATGTTAATACCATTAAATGAAATAATCATGTAACATCCCGTCACCGATAGGATGGGTACAGTTCATTGCATTCATATGTGGCATGTTTATGCATTATTAGATATGTATAATTGGTAAATTGGCAATTATTGCACTGGCATACGTATGTACATACATGTATGACATTTTCCGATAGGATCGTGTAAATTGGGATTTGGAGACGATTAGGTCAATTGAACTGTGAGAAAATCAATTGGAGATAATTAGGTCCTTATTAGGCTCGAGAATTGAATTTGAGTTAGAAATGAGATGTAGGAAATTGAATCGTGAAATTGGGGTATACAATCATGAGTTTTCTATTTTTGAGGATTTATAGAAAATTTTCTGGAATTTTTGGAGTAATAGGTCCGGACCGAAAAATTGACTAAATGACTGATTAATTGGATTTTCGGTTCCGAAATTGATTATCCAATGGCACGGACAGATTAGAAATTTGATTGGATGAATTAGGGTTAGAACCATTGAAATTTGGGAGAAATTAGAATTTGAATTTGGATTAAGGTTGTTCGGTCTGGTCTAGTGGCAATTCTATTTGCCAAACAATGCCTTAGAGTTTTGGTTTAAAACCTAAACCCTTTGATTTTTGCCTTCCACGATGCTTCTTCTTCTTTCTTCTTTCATCGTGGATTTTGCTTGGAGTTTCTTCTTGATTCTTTGGTGTTGGTTGCTTTTCCCCCTCCACTCTTGATTGTTTCCCTCTTGGTTGGTATTGGAAAGAGTTGAAAATGAGTTGAATGTGGGTGTTGCCGTGGGTGTGTGAGAGTTGGATTTGGTGTGATAGTTGGAGATTTGAGGCTTTTAATCAAGTAAGTTACTTCTTTCTTGCCCTATATAGTTTGATTTGTTGAATTATAGAGTTAGATTGATGATTAGCTTGAATAATTGAGGATTTGGAATTTAGGGTTTCCGATGATCGTTTTTGCTTGCTTTAGTGTTGATATTGGTTATTTGATGAACTAGAGGCTAAGGATTAGTTGTTTGAGGTGTATCTATTTATTTGAGAG
>JANTPM010000004.1:34416637-34426753 GCA_025434745.1 Erythroxylum divaricatum
CAAAATGAATATCAAATAAATGAAATATGCCTTGCTTTATTTATTCATAAAGTCTGTACAAGACTATGAACAAAACGTGCTAAAGGGGATTGCCTTTAGGGCACTACTCTAACAATCTAACGGTACTGGACATCCATAAGTCGACTGACACTGGTGAACAAGGCGACTTATCAGTACCGAGCAAGCATAAGTCGACTTACAGATGGTACAAGTCGACTTACCGCTTACAGCTTGTGGAGAATAAATGAATGAAGCCTTTGTGAAAGAAACTTCAGTACCTAAGTTGAATCCAGTTAATAACAAAGGAAAGATGGATCTTATAGTAGTTAAAGGGACAAGATCAAAATATAAATTTCATACATACATCTCATAGATTTGTCTTCAAACACTTGGACACAAATGGTTCCAGCAGACATCCCCATGCCTCGTCTAGTTCACCGTTAGTTGTCGACGAATACTCGTATCTAATATGCCAAACTGAATACATTACTTAAAAAGACGGTAACAATACTAATAAATTTATCCAAGAAGCTTCCAGACACGTTACCAAAGGTAGTGGTAGTTTTTCATGATGCAATAACTCGGAGGAAAAAGAGCCATCTGCCAAAGAAACAGATATTTTCAAGCATCATATGCTTGTGCGTTCCATCTGTTGTTCATATGTTAGTCAATGAGATTGCACACCTCTTGCATCCTAGCACTAAAACCAGTGAAAATATCATTGTTACATCAAATAGCATTCACTGTGATAAATCAACACAATTGCAAAATTATCATCAATGTGACTCACTTTATTATAAAATTTTTGTACCTGAAAGTCATAAACATCTAATAACCTTCAAAAGAGAGATTTTTTATTTTGCACACACGAATGCAAAGTGCTTTTTTATCTTATGGTTTTTTCTAAGATTTTCCCTCTCTTGAAGGCTTAATTCTTGAAGAATGTAACAACAGTCGTAAAGAAAGACAAATATGCTCTACATTTGCCTCTTTATGAAGATCTGTGTATCAAAAAATCTTTGGCTATAGATCTTGTTTGAGGTCTAAGTTATACGGGGAAAGATTAATTAGTTTAAATTTCTAAAAGGTAGGCTTTGAGGATTGTCGCCCAGAAAAGAAAAGAAAAGCTTTGAGTCTCGACTAGCATATCTGAAATCTAAGCTACAATCAATCTTTGTTTATCTTTGCCCTCTTATGAAAATTTGTTATGTAAACCACTTAATTGGTATATAGGCTAGAAATCTATCGTGTAATTCCCTTGAGGCTTATCAGTGAAATATTTCAGGAGCTTAAGAGTTATAGCTAGAAGAACCTTTCTCGATTCATACGGTTTAACATGCCACATGCCTTGGATTTCTGATATCCCAGTGTGCCCTCTAACTAAGGGTAGCCCGAATGGTATTAGAGTCATTAGTGTTATTGACTGTGACTACAGTATTCTTGATGAAAGTAAGGAAATCTTTTTATATGCCATGAGCAAAACCTAGTGACCCAATTCATCTTTCTTCAACCCGTTCAATAGTAAATCTTCCTTCTAATGGCAAACAAAGTCTTTCTAATAAAATAGAGAATCTAGCAGAAATCACACATCTCCCGAAAGAAAGTCATAACTAAGATACTTCTCTTCCCTTGTTAATCCACATAGTATATCTTCTCACAAACGCTCTTGGATCAAAACTATTCATACTATCCTTACTACTAATTCTCATCATAGCCCCTGCTTTTTAACATCAAGTTGGATGATCCCACTTTATCTAAAAGAATTCAAGTCAAGAACAACGTTTTTTTAGAAATTGTACCATCTGCCTACTTTGTTACATCGCTCCCAGTTGAATCCCTAATACATTACTAAAAAAAGACGTAAACTTGGTAACATATGTGCCTATCTATGTGCAATTTTGAGAGGGCTAAAATATGCATTTCATACCTATAATAACAATTGATAATATGTGAATTTAGAAAAAAATTTTAGAATAATGATTGTGATTTTGAAATCAATGACCCTTATTGGAAGCTCATTAACGAGATGAGTAGCAGTTGATATTTTGTTAAACAATAATGCTCTTTTGATGTTTAAAAGGTGACTTTTTTTCAGTTAGTCGTCCTATTTGTTAAAGTGTGCTAACACAAGAGAATTTATAAATGATACTTTCTTTTTGAAAAACAAAATGTGAAGAAAACGTTTGATTAAAATAATCTTTAGAATTATCATAATGAAACTAATTAAAACTCTGTAAACATTCGGGTAACAGAGAAACGTAACAGAAAAGAAATGAAGGAATGAGTGTCTGAATCATTCATCATTGATAACGTAGGAAGTGAAATATATACAGTTTGCCAACCACGTTAGACAAATCGTGGGATTCTCTGTAACTAACAAGAGAGAGAAAAGAAAATAGAAATATGTATAGATATTTACAATTATGTGTGTCTCTGAAGTTTCTACGATCTTCTAGAAGCAAGGCCTGAAGGCTGGATGTTAGATTTGTTGGACGCATTTGTGAGCTTCATATCCTAACAGCCCCCCCTTAAGGTGGAACCGCGTCAAGCAGGCCCAGCTTGACTAGTGTAGTCGAAAAAGTTTAAGAGGAAAGGGCCTTGGTGAAGAAGTCAGCTAACTGGTGGGGCAGTGGTGATGAAGCCCTCTTTGACGACATTCCAGACTAAATGACAATCGATTTCCAAATGTTTAGTGTGCTCGTGGAATACCGGATTTGTGGAGATGTGAATAGCAGCCATATTGTCACAATAAAATGGAATGGGAGTGGTTACTGGTATGTGTAGATCTCGAAGGAGATAAGTGAGCCATCGGAGTTCACATAATGTGGAAGCCATGCTGCGATATTCCGCCTCTGCCGAGGATCTACTGACAGTGTTCTATTTCTTAGTTTTCCAAGAGATGAGAGCGGAGCCAAGGAAGATGTCGTATCCAGAAAGGAATTTTTGGGTGAAATTGCAGCCTGTCCAGTCAGAGTCACAGAAGGTGCATAATGGGAGATCATCTTGGACTGGGTAGAAGAGGCAGCAGTTGGTAGTCCCTTTTAAATACCGTAATGTATTTTTGTTGTATTTTCGTTTGGAGAGAAGCATGCTTATTGTGGAGCGGGCAATTTCAATGACTATAAAATATTTGGCAAAACCGAGGTCCTTGATGGTGAAGGCTGAATGCAGAAACTCTTTGATGAAGTTAATCAGAAACTTAAAAGGCCCCAAAATTAATAGTCATCAACATACAAAATAATGGTGAGGAAGGAATCGATAGTACCTTTAGTGAAAAGACATGGATCCGAAGTAGATTGTTCAAATCCGAAGTGTTGGAGTTTAGGTGTGATCTCCTTTTTTCACTGGCGTCCCGTCTGTTTTAAGCCGTAGAGTGATTTGTTTAATTTTAAGACCTGGTCGTCATGTGTGGTAGGGTAACTGGGAGGTGGAAGGATGTAAAGATCTTCATCAATGTGGCCGTGTAGATAGGCATTGTTGATGTCACAATGATGGATGGGCCAGTTGCGGACAGCAACAAAAGCAAGCAGAAGTCGAACAGTGGTGAGTTTGGGCACCGGTGAGAAGACGTCAGAGTAATCAACACCCGCACGCTGATTAAACCCCTTGACGACTAGTCAGGCCTTTCTTCTGTCGATGGAACCATCAGGATTGCGTTTAATTCAGAAGACCCACTTTGTAGTGAGAGCCTTTTTCCTTTTAGGTAACGTAGATGGCATCCATGTGTGGTTGAGTTCCAACGCATCCAGTTCCAGGTGCATGGATTCGACCCATAAGGGATCCTTTTGAGTTGTATCAAATGATAGGGGTTCATAATCGATAGACACGTTAGCCATAAAGGAAGAGTATGGGGCTGAAAAATGAATGTTGAATGTTGGATGTAGGATCATGATGAGAGAAAGGTGGGAGTGGGTGAATCGACGGATGGGTGTTGACAGCACCTGCGAGCCAAGGAGGGAGATCAATGTAATAATCAGTGAGATGTGCTGGTAAATGGGTATGTCGAGTGCTTCTGCAGATTGGAGCTAGTGGGGACGGTGGGTATGGGGTTGAAGGTGCAGTAGAAGGATCGAGCAAGTTGGGAGAGATAGTGTCTGATAATAGAGGTGAGTGAGGTTCTCTTATTGGTGAGGATGAGTCCATTGGGTCAGTAGTATGGGTCGATTAGGTAGAAGAATGTAGAGGGGATGTATGTGGGTCTATGTGTAGTTGTGTAGTTGGGCTTTGATGAGGTATTGAAGTGATGAGAAAAATTGTGGACTGACTGGTAAGTTCTGTGGGTTGTGAGTGTGGTTTATAGGGAAATATGGTTTCATAGAAGGTCACGTCTTTGTTGGTGAAACGTTGTTTTGTGTCAAGATTCAATAATTTGTAACCTTTTTGATCAGGTACATATCCAAGGAACAAACATTTCTGGGCTCGGGGTTTGAGTTTGTCCTTTATTGGATTTGTGTTTGTGGCATAACAAAGACATCCGAAAATTTTAAGGTGATCATACTTTGGTACCCTCCCATGCAATTTTTCATATGGGGTCTGCCATGATAAAGTTTTTGTGGGTAATCGGTTTATAATATATGTTGCTGTCAAAAGGGCATTCCCCCAAAAATATTTGGACAAGTGGGTTTGGAATAAAAGGGCACGAGTGACTTGTAATAAATATTTTTGTTTGTGCTCTACGACTCCATTTTGTTGTGGGGTGTGGACACATGTTTTTTGGTGTATGATTCCCTTGGATAAAAATAGTTGTTAGCATGGGTAGTTAAGAAATTCGGACCCATTGTCCGTTCGTATGGATTTAATGGGGAAGGAAAATTGTTTTTCAATAAGGGTGATAAAATTTGTTAAGGTATCGTGAACTTCGGCCTTACTTTGTAATAAGATAGTCCAGGTGGCCCTGGTTACTTCATCAACGATGGTCAAGAAATACTTTGAGCCAATTGAAGTTGGTGTTTTGTACGGGTCCCAAAGGTCTATGTGTACCAATTCTAAAGGTTGTTTACAAGTAACGGTATGAGCTGGGAATGGTTTCCTAGATTGTTTTGCTAATGGACAGATATCTCAAAAATGGTTAATTGGAACTTTATAATTAATGTCTGGGATATGTAAGAGCTTGTTCCTTGATACATGACCAAAACGAAAGTGTCAAACATCAAACGGGCTCGATGCATTACAAATTATTGAATCATGTAGATAGAAGTCAAGTGGAGGACCTTTAAGAGCGTTTTGTGGTAGTAAGTGGCGCTGATTGAGTTTGTAAACCCCTCTATCGGTTTCGTAGATCGCTATTATAGAATTAATCCGAAGGTCCTAAAAAACCACCTTATTAGAGACAAAAATAACAGCTAGTTTGTTTTGATTGGTCACTTTGTTTACAGACATGAGTTTATGGTGAAACGAAGGTATGTGTAAGACGTCTTTCAAAGACAGTCCGTTAGAGATGTGAGCGTCTCCTATGTGAGCAATGGGTCGGTAAGTTTCGTTTGATAGGGTGATAGGGTAGAAGGAGTTGGTTTCGGTGTGGCTAGATAATAGTCGGAGGTTGGGATTCATGTGGGTGGAGGCACCTGAGTCCACCACCCATGAACCACTATCATTTTCAACTTTAAAGGACTCATTATAGGTTGAAAACGTACCTGCAAAATTGTCTGTAGCTGTGTGGTTGGCTTTTACATTTCCCTTTTCCTCTCATGAATTTCATTAGCTCCTGAACCTGTCGGGCAAGAACATTGATGTTCACATCCTGATTGTTGTTGGAGATATCATCTACTGGACTGTCCATCACTGCCGCTGCATACTCTGATTTGCCTTTGTCTCGTTTCTCTCGTAATTCCTTATCCCAGTCCGGGATGCCATGGAGTTGGAAGCAGGTCTCAATTGTGTGTCCCTTGGCATGGCAATGTTCACATTGTTTGTCTTCTTTCCTTTGAAAAGTCCTCTGTCTATTTCCACCTAAATTTCCTCCGGTGTTTTCCCTATTCCTACTTCCGCCTGTATTGTCTCTTTTAAGAGTTCCATTTGTGTTCCCGATTCTGCTCATTAAAGCCACATTCATTTGACTACCCCCATTGTTACCAATAGACACATTCCTTTGTTTTTCTACCGTTAGAATCATGGAGTAAGCTTTATTTACTGTGGGTAGTGATTCTATTAGCATAATCTGACTCACAACATTAATGTATTCCTCACGCAATCCCATCAAAAATTGCAACAGTTTCGTCTTGTTGTCTATCTCCAAATTGTGTGTGGCTACATCACACTTACACTTCTTAATAGGTATCAAACATCCTAAGTCATTCCATAACTTTTTGATTTTTGTAAAATATATTGCAACAGAATCGTTCCCCTATCTCAATCTATTCATTTCTTGCATCAATTGATACAGGTGTGGTCCACTGCTCTCTCCATATCTACTTCTCAATTCCTCCCACAGATCCTCTGCAATGGTAGTAACTAAAAACGAGTTGGCTATTTCTTTAACAAGAGAGTTTAAGATCCACAAAATTACCATATTATCGGTTGTTATCCATTTCTTGTGCAGACTCTAATCTTCAGGTTTTGGGCAGCTCCCGTCCACCATGCCTAGTTTTTTTTTTGGCTTTGAGCTCAATTACCATGGAGCGGCTCCATGACAGGTAGTTGTTTCCATCTAGCAGAGATGTGACGAGTACAGATCCTGAGTTGTCGTTGGAGTTGATTTGGAGTGTGTCTGTGGCTATTGGTAGTTCAGGTGCAAGGGCTTTGCTCGAATCATCAGCCATAGCTGATAAAATTTTGAGATTTGAAAGTAGACAAGTTAAGGTTTATGTGTGTATTTTTTTCTTGTTTGCTCTAATACCATGTAAACATTTAGGTAACAGAGAAACGTAACAAAAAAGAAATGAAGGAATGAGTGTTTGAATCATTCATCATTGATAACGTAGGAAGCGAAATATATACAGTTTGCCAACCATGCTAGACAAATCGTGGGATTCTCTGTAACTAGCAAGAGAGAGAAAAGAAAATGAAAATATGTGTAAATATTTACAATTATGTATGTCTCTGAAGTTTCTACGATCTTCTAGAAGCAAGGCTTGAAGGTTGGATGCTGGATTTGTTGGGCGCATTTGTGGGCTTCATATCCTAACAAACTCACATCATATTAAGTTTTTATTGTGTTGCAAAAATTGGTAAAACTAGTATTGATATCAATTTTATTTTTTAAAAGATAAATTTAAATTATTCAAGTATGTTCATTAATAAATGAGATAAATCACTCCGCATCATAAATATTTAAAACCATACAAGGACTCAAACATAATTATAAATAAGGGTAAAAGAAAGAAAGTTTTCTATATTACTTATAAAAATATTGTTGGTTTATATTCTACGAGCAATTAGTTTGGTTGTAGTTTAGTGATAATTATTTAAAGGCATTATTTATCTCGTGTAACTTAGATATATATGATAAAGTCCATGAGATAATTATACATTACAAATGAAATTATAATGAGATTATAATTATGATATTTATATTACATTGATGTATTATCCTTAAATTTTTCCTAGTCATTGTTTTATTAAGATCGGACATTAATAAAACGTAAAAAGACTAGCACACATTATATTTTTCTTTATAAAGAAAGTGGTCGATCTTATAGACTAAAGCATGGAGATACTTAAACAAACATATAGGTGCTTATTCCAGATATGAAAAATCCATTTGGAACATTGTTTTTATGTCTATGAAAATTCTCATTGTGATGATTTTATAAGTGATCCTTTGACTTGAAGTCTTCAAAGTTATCTTATTAGAGATTGTTATGTTTTGATATTACTTATGACCTATTCTAATCATAGCTAGCTTATTCGGTAGTTATTAGATGTGGCATGAATTATATAAAGGCAGTTAAGTGACTAAGATAGGATTCATCACCCTAAAGTAATTAGAGAGAATGTTATGTTATTTTCAATTAGTATTAATTTGGAAAATCCTTGGCCAAGGTAGAATGACATTTTGTGAATAGTTTATAAACATCATCAATTGAATGAATAGCTAATAGCGGAAAATTAATATAATTAAACTCAAAATAGAGTAGACATTAATTTCATGATCTATGTCTAATCAGAACATTGTATGATGGAAGGAATGAATTATACGAAAAAATCAAGCACAGAAAAGTTAGTCAAAATTATTTTGACATTTCTAAATATTTAGATGGTCAAGATGTGTGCTAGACGTTAATCTTGATTTATGATTATAAATTGTTTAATGAAAGAATTAAAGATAAATAAAAATGAGTTTCAATTTATTTAATTCTAATTTTAAATTAAATTTATAATTTATAATCATTGTCAATGTATTTGAAAATCTGATGGGTCTCACATAAAGAACGAGTTGAAGATAGGAAAGATACTTTAATCCAGTTGGACTTGATTGTAAAGTTTGAGAAACTTTATGATTAAATATGATATATTTAATAAATAAGGATTAATATGAGATATTGAATCTTATTTGGGCATAATTGATATTTAATTAAAATTATTTATAATTATAATTAAATCTTAATTGAATTAGAATTTAATTTCAATTAAATTACTAAAATGTTCAAAATTTATTATAAATAGGCTTAAGCTCTAATAGGACTAGCACTTATTATTTAATTTTCTCTGTAAGAGTTACAGAACTCCCTCAACTTGTTATGTAAATGTCGTTAGAGGTCAGATATTTGTTCAATTATGGTAATTAAGATGGATCAATTTCATAAACGGTTTAAGGGATACTATAAGAATATGATCAAGTTTTTAAATAAGGTACGAATTAAGATTCATATTTTACTATAATTTAATTATTAATCATTTTATATAATTAAAGTGATCTTGATTTTTGAGAAATCAAAATACAAAAAAGTTTCATAATTATATCATTGTAGTCGGGATAGAATTTTATCTCGTTTTCTCAACAAATATAAGCACACTTATGCTTTGCAAGTTTACAATCATTACAATAAAAAGAGGACTCAACAACTAACTCTTCAAATGATGAAAAATATCAATTTAAGAGCAAGAAAAGGTGAGTGACCTATAGGAATGTTAGTTTTGACCCAGCTCGATCAAATTTTAGCTCAAGTTGACCAGGCCACGGGTCAAAATTGTTCGGCTAGCGTGGGTCGAGGTCGACCTGGCCCAGTCTGTGGCCCGACCATAACGTCAAAAACATCATTTTTTAATTGTTAAAAATATATATAAGGTGGGTCGGGTTAGCCACGGGCCGGGCTCAGGTCACTCCCATTGACATCCGTAGTGATCTGAAAGATATTGATAAAACCTAATTTGTTCTTTATTAGATATAACAACTCATAAAGGAATGATGTAGGTAAGGAATTCTTAATTGTTCTTCCACGTTGGTCTTCCAAAATGTAAAGCATATCCCTCTCACCAGAACGTCTAATCTTCCTTTTTATGCCATGTTCCTGAAAAACAGAGTGTAAAGGAAAAGGATATTACTTGACAACTGAAATATGTATTGAACTTTTTGACATAAATAAGGTTGACAAATAATTTAAGAACGTTAAGTACCTCCTTAATGTAAGGGAATTGTTTATATAAATGTACCCGTAGCCTTCTACTGTGACAATGAACACACTAGTTGCGGTTATCTTGTTGTAACTAAAGCAAAGATTATAGAAAGTGAAATATTTAAAAGAATAGGTCATGTGACGTGTCGCTCTAAAAATCAATAATATCCATATTATTGAGGGCTTGCAGCATTGTCTTTTACGCTGTGTTTAGTTACTGTCTTCAATATGCAAAGACGGAACGAGACAAAAATTTAGAGACGGAACAGAAGAAAAACTGAAGACAGTGAGGTGTTTGGTTGTGATAGACAGAACAATGTTCCAAATGGATTTAATAATATGATTGGAAATATGTAATTCATTAATGTGTTTGGCTGTAGTGAACAGAACATAAAAATAGTATCAATGATGAAAATGTCCCTGCAGTATAATATGATTGGAAATATGTAATTCATTAATTATTGTAAAACGAATGATTCGTATTGGTAAAAAAGTTAACAAATAATAATAATAACAATAACAATAAGAAAATAATTTCGTATAATAATAATAATAATAATAA
>JANTPM010000004.1:34430484-34445550 GCA_025434745.1 Erythroxylum divaricatum
TATCTTAATACAGTCCAAATCAATCCGAAGTTTCATTAAACCAATTTACCCGAAAAATGCCATGAATGCATGCCAAGCTCCAAATAGAAAGCATAAAACGTACCGACTTTCTTTAATATTCTAACCCCTAAAATGGGGCGTTACATCAAATTAAAAATTTTAAAAGAGATCAAATATTTATTGGATTATCGGTGCATAGTGAATGCTCAAAAAGAAAAAGAAAATACAATAATATATGTTGCGAGCATTGTAAAAAATTAATAAAATAAAATAAATAGTGTT
The DNA here is from genome assembly GCA_025434745.1 of Erythroxylum divaricatum. Lineage (NCBI taxonomy): Eukaryota > Viridiplantae > Streptophyta > Magnoliopsida > Malpighiales > Erythroxylaceae > Erythroxylum > Erythroxylum divaricatum. The sequence continues at coordinate 34,430,767 of JANTPM010000004.1, forward strand.
GAATTTTTTGTACCAATAGAATTATGGTGTGAGGGACCTATATTTTGAAGAACTAGGATGTATGTAATTTTGTTTATGTAAATTTCCTTCAATTTTATCACCCTTTTTGTTATCCCTATCATACCCTAACCTAAGCCTCATTAAACCTTGCATTAAAAACTTTTGATTTTTGTTTCTGGTTTACTTAGAATTAGTGGAGCTATGATTTTATTGCAAGCCTATGGTTAAGAATCTTATTATGCATTAATTTGAGAGTTCTTATACTTTTTACCGTAAACTCTTTGACTGCATTGAGTGAATCCTTGGTAAGGATGTAAAATTTTGCACTTTTGATTTCAAAAAGATTATCTATGTTACTGCTCTTAATATTGACTTAGCAAGGTTGGTTCTATAATGACTTGAATCTAATTGTATATTAATTTGGTTGATATGATTTGATGATTTAGAATGTGGATAGACATGTTAAGGTTAATAAGGGATGAATGTTTATAAGATTGATGATTGAGATTATGATTTGCTTGAAAAAAAGCAAAAGCTTAATTGTGGAAATGTTTGATAAACAATTATTTGTCTATATTTATATACTCATACCTAATGTGTTTTGGTTGTTATTTAAGAGTTTAATAATGTTTTTGGTATTTATTTAGCCTCAAATGTGTGTAGGTGATAATTGTCTTCGTAAACTAAAAGGAGAAGAATTCAAATGAAATTGTAGCATAGAACGGAGATTTGAAGCAATTGTGGACTTACACAATCGTGTATAGTGACTTTGTAAGTCTTTGTAAATGTGTAGAGCTTTAACAACTTAATTCCTGCCTGTGTGGAGTTACACGGCAGCGTATGTGCCTATATAGTCTCTGTGACCACCTACACAGCCATGTAAGTGATCATGTATATCCCAAAAATCTTAGTTTTTACTATAAAAGGATATTATCGAAGGCAGATTAGAACAGAGGAGTTTACAAGCATTTATAGTCATGAGAAATATAGAGAAAAGGCAATTATGAAAAGAGAATGAGAAAACATGAAAAATACGTCACAAGATCTTATAAAGAGCATCGCTCAATCCAAATTGTAAGAAGATTTATTACAAAAGGCATATTTATAATATGATTTACTTGTTTTCTATTTGTTCTTCTGAATATTTGTTATTGATTTTATTTTCTACATGTAGGAAGTAAATTGTTTATTGTGTGATGAACCCTAAGTTGTGATGACAATATAATTTAATCTTTTATTTAATGTAGTTTTATTGATTGATCTATTATTATTCAATTATACGTTATATTCTTAAACTAATATAATTGGAATATTAGTTCATGATTTGATTTCAGGTGATTGAGATTGGAAAATATTTTTGTGAGAATAGATCTATCATAATTAAAATGGGTTGTATACAAACTCAAAGAAATGTCGGTATAAATCTTCTAGATTAAGGTCAAATTTAATAACAAAATTCACTAATCAATAATATAATCTTAGGAATTTTAACTAGAAAGAGATTTCAATTAATCAATTAAGAGTTAATTGGTAATAATATTGACAAAGATATTAATATCATATAGGAATTTCTATTATTCAATAATCAATAGTTTAATTGCATAACAAAATATTAGTATTTAACAATTCTTAGAGGAATTCATCACTTAAATATTGCTTATTTAATATTAACTTCTCGTAATATTTTCAAGGATAGCAATGAGTCAACTCTTTTTTTTTTAAATAATGTTCTTAAAATTAAAAGTGTAAGATGTCCTTTTTTAATAGATTGACTCATTAAAAATACCTAGATTTAGGCTTATGAGTCAGCCTATTGTCATCCCTAAATATTTTTCTTATCCAAGTTCATTATTATGTCAATTTTAGTTTAATTTTTATTTAAATCCACAACTTGACTCGATGGTTAAATAATAGAAAAGAGTCAACACTTTCAACTCTCTAAAACACATATAATTGATAAACTCAGAACATCAATGCCTAGAGTAAATGCCTACCTTCGAGAGAAGATTACCAAACGAGTTTCAAACATGTCCTCCTCGCTTCCCAAAGATAACATTATTTAAAGGGCCTTGTCAGCCATCGCTTGCTAACTTCAGAATGCATCGTTAATTAAAAGTTTAGTAATTACATTTTTTGTGAAATCGACTCATTCTTGCCAGCACTAGCTACAGCTATACCATACATTTACTATGAAAACTTATAAATCTTTATAAACATAATTCACAGAGTGTCTCGCTAAAAATGACTGCTTTTATACTTCCATTCACAACTAATCACAAACTTGAATCTGAGACCCTTCCTGTTCTTTCTCACAACCTAGTTACTAATATTTAAGCAAACACGTATTTAATTACCTGAATTTCAAACCGATGAATTGTAGAACTAAGAATCCAGCAACCTTTTACAAGTCAAAGCTGCGGAACGTCTTACACATTTTTTATCTCTGGCATCATTCAGTATGGTCGGGTCGATCGTGTAGGGTCCAAGCTCAGGCGATCGGTGGACTGATCGGTCCATCTTTCAAAGATGGGTCTCACATTCATTGGATAACTTGGGGCCCGATCCACGCATCCATGGCCCAGGAGAAAACCTTCCATCCAGAAGTAGAAGTCTACATAAAGGCTTAACCCTAGCGTTCATCCCATATATAAGCTATAATTCTCTCATAATAGAGGTACGTAATCATAAACCTAGTTCTCTCTTTTTTACAGCGATCTCATCTTCACCAAAAGACTAACTTGAGCGTCGGAGGGGCTAATCGGGACACAACCTTCGACGTGCCTTCTTTGTTTTGCAGGTATCTTCACGTCGGATTTATCACAGAAAGCAGCCAACTCATGGATCCAAACGGCAATGTTCAGTTCCGTCATAATCCGACAGAACCACGCTAGTACTGTCATTGCTTTTCATCGGAGGTTTTCAGGCTTACGTTGTAAAAATAGAGGGTGCTGGTCACTTGTTCTTTCATTAAAGGAAGGTTTGTCTTGCGATGGGTGTAAGTGTAACGTGCAAAAAAGAGAAGATGGGGACTTTGCAGCATAAGAAATGCATTATTAATATAAACAAATGCCTATGAAAATCTCGGAGAACGCAAACGGGCAACTTACATATGTCGCCTTAGCATTCGTTTTTATCAAGATGTTAACGATGACTTTCACCAAAACGGTGAACTGATGCAGTCTAATTAGTTCATCAGAATACCATGCAATTATTGGATAAAACATGAACTAGACAAAATCTTCAACCCTAACGAATCTCACTCAATTACATAAAAAGAAACGCATATAATAAGGTTAATTTCAAAACAAGAATAGAAATTCACTATAAGTGTTTATCTTTGATACGAATTATATTCTTAATACAATAGGAAAAAACAAGAAATCATCCCTTACAAAATTCGTTATTCATCCGATATAACCATAAACGATGTTTATTATGATGTATTTATACTTCTTGAAAAGAAAAGAAAAAAATCTTAACTACGTAAAAGGTCTTTAAACATGGGTCTTTTATCAAAATAATTAAAACTCAAACTAATATTTTTAAAAATACAGCTCATTAAACCTAAAATAATTAATGGTTAATTACCAAAAAAATCATACTTTCTTCAATTTTTCATTTACAGCCCGAACTTTAAAAAGTAGTGATAAAATTTTCAAACTTTCAATTTTTTTTCAATTTTAACCTAAACTTTAAAAAGTAGCAATAAAATGTTCAATTTTTTTAATTTTTTCAATTCTAACTCAACGTTAATGCTTCTATTAAGTTTACTAAAGTAACTTGCTACTTGTTTCAAAAACCTTAACTATTGATACACTTCAACCAAAATTAACACAACAAATGAATATAAATAAAATTATGTCGTTTAATCACATAATTAAAACAACATTGTTGTTTTAAAATAACTTAAATCGAATTACACAGTTTCGATGGCCTTACATTTTAATTTCAGTTTTTCTCTTTACTTTTAGTTTGTTCTCTTGACACTCTCATCATTCGATTTTCATATCACACAATCTCAATGCCCTCACACTAAAAGCATCAAAAGAACGAACTAAAACAATAAACTTACTATTACAATACACTATAATACAAAAATAATTTGAGACGTCAAAAGAATAAACAAAAAAAATTTAACTAAGGGCATAAGAACAATGTATCCAGCTAAAATTGAAAAAAAATTGAAAATTTTATTGTCATTTTTTGAACTTGAGATTAGATTTAAAAAATTAAAAATTTAGATATTTTATTACTAATTTTTAAAGTTTAAACTACAATTAAAAATTTAACAAAATTTTAAATTTTTCTTGATAATTAACCTAAAATTTAAACAAACCCAAAACTCAAATAGTAGCCTGCCAAAAGTTATACTTTTAACGTAAAATAATTAATTAAACAAAAATAAAATTCTTCTTGCACATTCCACCAACTTGTCATCAACATAAGAGATTTCATGATATCTACAATTCGACCCATATAAGATTCCACGAGCGTCCAAATAAAAAACGATGAAAGATGCAGAACAACCATGAGAACGGCTGGAAAGTTAAAAAGATACATATCACGACTGTACCAATTCCATACCCCTCTTCTAATTCAACTTCTAAGGCCTTATTCGCAAGTAACTTTAAAGGTAGCTCGGAGACCTAGTTGGCCGAAATGCAGACTTGCACTATTGTATTACCTCTTTTATCTTCTTAATCAAAAGCATCCCCCAGTATTTAATTATCCTCTGCCGTTGAATCCAGAACCTGTTCCTAACAAGGCACCCTACCGGAACACAATCCATGAAGTACGCCACGCCTAGCAGCATACCTTGGATGACATTATAGCATCCAATCTGCATGTTGATCCAACTTAGGTTTATTTCTCTAGAGAGAAACCGAAACAGCAGCTACTAAACATCCAGTTTGTGCCCCCTGAAAATTATATGCGAGAGCATTCATGCCTGTTGCGCTTCCAGGTTTACTAAGTCAAGGAGCATAACCAATTCCTGTCACCAATACATGGACCTGATAAGGAAGCTTCATTGATATGATTCCAATTATCCAACGGAGTGGCTCGAGTAGAAGATTGTGTATAGCATAAGATCAAACAATAAGTACAAAGTTTCCGACTAGTTTCAAGATAACCACCATGCGTATTAACTTGATGAGCGAGAGGTAAGTACCTCCAAAATCTTCCCACAATCCTTCCTAATGATACGATGGTCAAGGGCTTCTGCATGTCCCTTCTCAAAAAGTTTCCATTTTGTGTTGTTCAATCAAGCCAATTGTCAACCAGCATAAGTATATTTATATGCCCATGCTTTCCTCGTGACATTATATTATATATATATATATATATGTATACATACCAAGGGACGCTGCAACCCAAGAAGCACGTTTTAGTACTTTACATCCTGGATTTTGTAAGAAGTATGGTCACCAGCCAAAAAAGTTGACAGCCTGCAACAAGTGTCATCCAATTTGGTCAATAAGACGAAGTAATGGAAATTATAAACCCAGGAAGTCAAATACCAGTTTTGCTAATTCTTTGAACTTAAATTACCAAGTAATAGCTGGGATCTAAACAGCCAAGCAACTTTAAATTGCATTAAAAATGCAACAGCACTTGCACTTTTATAAGATCGTGGTACCAAAAAGTTGGAACGTCTTTTCACTTAAGCAGCAAAGTAAACTTTGATCAAAAGCACTTGTATGCTTCACATCACAAATAAAATGCTGGTGTGATTTCAGGAGTTGAGCAACACTAAAAGATGGCAGCTCTTGCAGAATCAACCCATGTGTTGCTTCATCACCAGTCGCAAATAGGGGTTTCTTATGATCTCTCTCTATGATGGTAGATTTGGGAAGTCGAATATCACTAACAGTGGCACTAGCAGCACCCAAATTTAAGTAACTGCTACCTACTCTCTTCAAATAACGATGGGAACCCTGTGTTCCACGACCAACACCAGCAGGGGTGAGTATTGGTTGAGAAAAATCCATCTCGCAAGACACTTCAGCTCTAGGACGGTAAGAAGCAACAATGTCATCACTTCCAGGAGAATGAGCTAGGGATATACAAACTCCTTGATCAGATGTCTCAGGAATCAAGGATGGCCTACATTAAGGTCAAATATAATTGTTAGAACAATCGATTTTCCAAGTTCATCATAATCCAAGGAATCATCTATCATTTTTCTTATTTTTATTCAATAAGAATGTTAAATTGAACATCATAGCACACAAATCCAAATGAATTTTCTGTCTTGGAACAAATGCTGACACCAAAAAGAGAATTAAAAAACAAATAATCTTGTTTTTCAACGCAAGGCCATCTGCATAAAAATACTCCCTCGCACCTTTCCTCGTTACTATTGAGATTCCATTCACATATGCCAGCAGAGGAAGCAGATATCACTTTTCTAACACCCAAAGGAATAGAGGAACTGCGTTGAAGAGTGTGGATGGTGTGAATTGGTTTGGTTGAAATCCCAACCCTAGTCTCTATAGGTTTGGCAGTTTGGCGCATATCAAATACCTGAAGCAAACCATTCTGCAGGGAAGAAAAAAAAAAGATGCTCAACATGGCACCTGATAACAATTACAATAACAAGGCACTCAAAGGTCAGACCTGTAATCCAGCATATATGTGATTTGGATAGCAAATATCCCATGAACATGACCAAGAAGCAGCCTGCAAAATACAATTACAGAACAAAACCACGTGATATTACAAAATACAATTACAAAACAAAACCAAGTTATCAAATGAAATGAGCATGGTAAACAAAGACTATGCTAAGCAATATATGTCTCGTTGACAGCTTAATTGTCAACTGAACTGAAGTTCATCCTTTTATTATTAGCAAAATTGATTTATGAATACACACAAGTGCGTTTACATTCTTACACTCATAGCGCCCTTTTCTCAAAGTGATAACCAGCATTTCTGCATAAGTACATGGTTCTACCAACCAAGAACGTAAAATCATAAGGTCTCAACAACTGAAAACTCAAAAGAAATTGAACCACTTACAGGTAAATCATAGGAAAGAACGACATTGTTGCTTTCCAAGCTGTCAAATATAGCAAAACAACTAAATTAATTGGAAAAAGTCAAAAAGGAGGGGAGAGAAGCATCCCTAAGCAGGAGACGTAAAGAATGTTGTCAGATCTTCACACCTGAGAACTGATAGTTTCTTGCCTATTGAAGCCAAAAGTGCAAGGTTTCCATTAAGAGGGGAAATGTGCAGGTCCTTAATCATTTTCATGGCAGAAGGAAGAGTGATATCCTCATTTTCATGTGGAGGTAACAAGCTTGTCTGCAGAGAAACACAAAAAGTTTTCAACCTAAGAAAGCAAAATAATGATTTCAAAGTCAACTCGGAATATCAAAAGCATTACTTTGGTAAGTACATACGACCCCCCTGTCCCAGACTGCCTTCTTGCAAGCAACAAAATTTGACTAGGGGCGTCTATGTCAAATAGACGAGCACCTTCCACTGGAAGTTCTATCTGTAATCACCACAATACAATGATAAGAGTTACATACATACTGATGCACAAGTATTAAACTTATGAGTTTGCATACGTCAGTTAAAATGTACCTGAAACAACATGTTTACAAGTTCTCCGTCACATATCGAGAACATTTTACTAATAAAATGAAATAACTTCATAAAGCAGCCACAACACTAGGTAGAATACTGTACCACATATCCTTAGCCAAAGCAATCACAAGGAAGCACAATCAAATGCTAATGAACAACAAATTAGTTCAGGAAGACCTTACAAAGTGATCAACAATTTTCCCATCTTATCAACTATAGTTCAAACAAACAGCACAAACACATTACTAGTTAAGATTAAGGTTTAGCCCAGATCTCGACCTTAAACAGACAATGTATTCCAGAAACAGGACCCTAATAGAAACGTTCAAGTATTATAAAACCAAAAAAGAAACAAATTCCGTATTGAAAATTTTCATCTCTCTAAAAAGACCAGCTCCCCTTCACTGTGGGTTCGAAGTCTCAGCATATTTTCATTCTTAATTTAATTTCTCAAGAAAAGAGTGAAGTAAACCAAAGCTTTACAACGGCAACTGCCATGAGATAAGGTGGTCAACAATATCAAGTAAGTACAAATCTATCACTAACAGTGGATGCAGAACTGAAAATTTCAACCACAGTGAGAGAAAAATAAATGCTTTACCTGCAACATAAAGCTGCTCAGATAGTCTTTTGAACAGAACTTTGGTGTCACCCCGTTCCCTGTAAGGAAGTGAAGCAAAACAAAACAAAGTGATACTTTTTGTTCAAAACTAGGAGAAAAGACAAATTTAGGAAATCCGAGAAAGATTCTTTCTTCGATTTTGACAACAAAAGTAACACTGTTATGACAAATAAGCACAACTTAAAGATGATTACCAGATAGAAATTGTCCATGACGAACTGCATCACTTGAGATTGATCCAAGAGGCCTATGCAAATCCCCAACCAAATGCTCCAAATAAATTGTCCTCTGCAAAACCAGAAGTTATAAAAGAACAGCCTCTTTTTAAAGATGGTAAATCTGCTGTCTTCAGCCGAACAAAGTCAAGATCCAAATTAGTTTTTCATATGCTTTAATTCTACTGCAACGTTCGATCATAATATGCAATGATCACGTCCTTAGATTACCTCTGATAGCTGGCTGACTTTTAGCTGCAACTCGGCCTCTTTCTTTTGCCAGTCAGATTCTTTTTGACACCAGTCAGCATCCTTCAAGTCAATAGGAAAAATATTGGTTTTCTTAGGAAAACAAACGACAAAACAACAAGTACATCAGACTCACTACTGTATTACAGGGGAAGAAAGTAAGAGTGTCTTTCTTCTTTCACTGAGGTCAGTCGAATGTGAAAACTGAGAGTAACTACTTAACGAAAACTTAGATAAGACATTATTCATAATACTCGATCAGTAATTACCCACCTTCTTCTCCAGAAAAGCACATTTATCCTCGAGGAACTGAATTCTCTGCAAATATTAAAAAAAAACTCATAAACAAAATTACCTTCCTTTCACAATAAGTTCATAGAAAATGCGTCAACCCACGAAATCTACAAAGTACCTGCTTCGATTCTTCATCAACAACGGCAATCCTAGGTGCATAAAGTTTCCTTACGCCGTTCAAAGAACATTTCCTATTGCATTGAGGACACTAAAATCAAAAAGAAAAATCAAAACTTGAGTCAGGAAACACAACTATCCAGTCTTAATCTAATAGCAAATACAATTAAAAATCAAAAGAACACCTTGGCTGAACCTCGCTTTTGCCTTATCCATTTGTTGATGCAAGATAAACCAAACACATGCCCACATGGAAGACAACTACAGTAGTAACCAACCAAATCGTAGTTACTTGAATCTTCAATCTTGTTAAAATACTTGAAGTTTCGTCACTAAACCGTTAGAATTGAACATTGTTTAAACATGAATAACGGTACGAACCAGATATGATGACCACCCTCGCCGGTCCAAGGCTCCATGCAAATAGGGCAAACAACGCCGTCAGATTCAGCACGACTGCTCTCTCCAGAATCTTCTCCATTTAACGAAATTCCCTCTCCCCCAACTTGCCCCGTCTCATCTACCTCTCCGCCACTAACACCCGAAACTCGACGCGAACTGGGATCATTATCTGGAACCCCAAACGAGTTTAGATTCCGAGGATGCTCCCCATATTCCGCGTCTATCTCGTATATTGGGTCATCGTACTCATCATCTCCGTCCTCTTCTCCACCGGAATGAGTTTCGGAACCGGAGCTGTTTCCTCGCTCGCTTCGTAAGAATTCATCGACTACGTACTCAAGTTCTTCTTCGTAGTCGCCTTCAATGTACGGTTCGTCGTCGTCTACAATGTAGGGTTCCGCCATTGAAGCTCTGTAGAGTTGAAGCGGTGGTCTAAACGGGGAGGCTTTTCGCGAGGGAAGGTGTACAATAGCTCTTGGCTACTTTATACCGAAGAGAAGCATCTCTTGTAGCCGTTGGATTAAGAAACGGTCAATAGATTGTGTAAAGGTATGTCACAGTCTTTTATTGAAATGTTGACCGTTGGATGAAGCATATCGAGATTCGTTATATAAGAGCCGTAGTACCCAATGTGAGACGGTGGATGCTGGATAACGTGCAGAGATGTGTTTCATAAGACCTTTAGCCTTTGTTTGGATGGAGGAAACCAATTGAAAAGAAAGGAAAAGAAAATATATTTTTCTTTTTTTTATTGTTTGGATAAAAATAAGAGAGAGAATTGAGAGGAATGGAAGAAAAATTTGAGTCATTTTTATTCTTATCTTATAATTTTCCTCCTTTTTAAAAAAATGCAAGATTTTCTTTCCTTTCCTTTCTCTTGTGTAACTAAGCATCTAAACAAAGGCCAAGACCAGACGCCACGAAGCACCGGAAGATCTGTTGCTTGTTCCAAAATTAACCTCAGTAAATTAAAATTGGGTGGATGAGCTTTTACGAAAAGAGAGAGAATCGGGCATTTGAGGAATGGAGAGAACAAGGTTAGAAGACTTTATTCAACATATCCTAATCTTTTATTAATACAATTTTTTAAGAAGAAATTTTATAAAAAAAGTTAGCTAACTGTTTAATTGTTATTTTTTAAAAAAATTGAAATAATTTATTGACAATATAAAAATAAAAATATTTTTTATTTTAACTATATTTTATTTTATAATAAAAATTATATATATATATATTATTTAAAATATATTAAAGCAAGACATAATATATTAATTATTATATAATTTTAAACCACACGAAACATAAATAAAAATAAATCTAATCAAATATTTTATATAGATTATAAAATAAATAAAATTAATATCAAAAATAAATATTAAATTATATTTAAAAAGTTAAATAATATTATATAAATTCTGAAATAAACATAAAGAAGATTTTATAAGTATTGTGAAAATTATGTGTAAAATATAAGGACAAAAGTGACTAAAAAATAGACTCATTAATTAATTTAAAAAATTTATCTAAAATGTATTTTTTGATAAGGTTCAGTCTTTTGAAAAATTTTATTTTAACTATCAAAAAAATTATATCTATTTAAAAAATATTTTTTATTTTATAATTAAACATTTTTCTTAAAAAAATCTTTTTACAGTAAAAAGTAATTATTACCCACCAAATGTCCATCCAATCATACAGGTAGACTATTTTGCTCATGCTGACTGACTCTTCGAGATAAGTTTGGGTTGTCAAGCTTCGTTTCTTCGGCATTTTGTATTCTAGACAACCTATGATGTTGCATACTAGATCTTTTAATTAAATACTCATTTTTATTTAAAATAAGTATCGTTTTAGAAAGATGCACATTTATTAAGAAAGTTAGTGAAACATTTAATATATCTTTATTAATTATATGTTGAATTGTTTTGAAAATGTAATCTGTATAATTAGGATGTGAGAGAAATTAGAGGGTAATTTTAAAAATAAAATTATAAATATACATGAAAAATTATAAACGACATTTATTTTGAATAATTAAAATTTGTCTAAAACGATTTTTATTTTAGACAGGAGAAAGTAAGTGCTTATATTAAAAATTAAAAGTTAACGGATGATATAAATGCTTATTTATTTGAGGAAATTTAAAGCGATCAGCAGTAACTATGACGTTGCCGCACTACGGGAGTAATTCTAGTTCTAATTTTAGAACGTCATATTTGATGATGTTATACAAAGATTGCTCCAAAACATGCGTCTTAGGACATTCTTGAATTGAAATTCATAAATGAAATTTGAAGTTTAAATTATGTACTCATATCGAATTTTATAATTGTTAATTAATGGTACTGTACTTTTTATAAAAATAAACGACGATGAAAAAAATTGAGAGAATGACCTCATTTAACAAATAATTTATCAGCAAATTTTTAACAGTTTCAAACCTTTTACTTGATTGATCATGTCAAATAATTGATAGAAATATTTCACAATCATATGATTGCATTGCTATTTTGTTCTAAAAACATAACTGTCAAATAATTGATAAAAAGGTTGATAGTATCCTTTAATTTATAGCTATTTTGTTCTAAAAGCATAACTGTCACTTACGTAACAGGAATTGCCATAAGCATGGCACAACAAGTGTAACACCCGTGAAATTTTTTTTTGTTTTTATTATTTAATTTTAATTTTGTGGCATAAGTATAGCAAGCATGACATTAGATGTGTCACGCATATGATTTTTTTTTGGTGTTTTTTGTTTTTTAGCATTTTAATTTTAATTTTTTATAAAACTTACAAGTTGACCTCTAATTCCTAATACCAATATTTTAAAGATTTGACTAGAAATTAAATCAATAGGATAAGAAATTTAAAGTTTAAATTTTCAGTCGATATTAAACAATCATAATATTAGTTAAAGAAATAATAAAATTAAAAAATTTGAAATGTGATTTAATTAAAGTGTCCTAAAGAATTTAAAATTAATTTAAAAATATATTATTAAATAAAAATTAATTAGTTTATTTTAGTTTATGAAAATTGATTTATTTATTAAAATTGTTTAATTAATTTATAAATTATAGAAAAATATTATATTATATTAAAATTTTGATCAATTTTATTATTATTATGATTATATGTTCTATGTTTTTTATTAGAGTTATAATCTTAATTTTTGTAAAATGAAATATTTAAAATCTAAATTTTTATGAGAATATTCAAAGAAATACTAATATAATACTCATGTCTATATAATTTTTTAGGTCATACTCTTATAAGTGATTTTATACATAAACAACTAATTTTATCGAACATATTTAATAAATTGTTGATGTTACCTACTAGTCGAATTAGTTGATATAATCGCTATCAGCTAACAACTAATGCAAAAAATTGATTGCAAAATAAGGCCCATGGCCTTGCTTGGTAAATGTTTTATTAGTTATTTTTAGCGAATTAAAAGGTTTTAGTTATTTGATGATGTCAAACTGCTAATAATTATGTTTGATAATTATCTAATTGGGTTAATAGATTGATCTCAATCCGCTAATTTTGAAAACACTCGTATTAGTAATCAGTTGATTGGGTTGGCAGATTGAACTCAATCTACTAATTTTGAAAACGCTACTATAAGGAGCATTTTCCTCTACCGGTTAAGAAATTAACGGACTAAAAGACAATTATATCCAATAGTTGTTTTTTAAAAATTAAAATTGATAATGATAACAAAAGGTAAATACAAAAGTTGGGAGAGCCTTAACACTCTCCGTCAAGAATTAACACCATATAAACAACAATGTTCAACTCCTAAATAGTCACACATAGTTAAACAAAAACGACATCGTTCTAAATTTATAACTTTACTAGCTCCAACATTGAGTTAAATGGGTAAAGAAATCCCAAAATCCAAACAACTCCTTTCTTGCGTTACTTGATTAGGATTGGAAGTATATGGCGATCACCACCATCCTAAGGAACGCGGAGGAGTGAGTTTTGAAGAAGTTCAGGAGAGTAGATGGATGTAATACAAATCCTTCATAAACTAAGTTTCTCTTCTTCATATTTCATGTCCGATGCAAGGTGATGAGGCTTTTCTTCATGTCTCTTTCTGTACCAGTTCATCAGTTGAGTGTCTCAAGCAGATGGGTTTACAGCTTAACCTTATACCGAAGACGCTGCCCCTCTATCCCCTGGAGGTGAGTCCCCCTTCTGATGCTTTCCATTTCCTCTAAGAATGTTAGCTTTGAAATCTCCCTGCTACTATTAGCATGCATATTTCTCTATATTCTCCATAAGCTAGCTAATTGGGATGAGCACTCCTCGTTAGAACTTGAGGAGATTATTTACTATTTGACTTTAATATAAACACACTCCATTACATGTTGTTGACTTCTATTGATGTTCTGGAACATAAGTAGGCCCATATTTCCTTAATGTAAGTCGCAAAAGAAATTAGGCTGAAAATAGAATAAGGATGAGAAATAGACTTTAGTCTAATTAAATATTGCAGTATCCCTGCGTATTGATGTGTGCTTAGGAACCAAAGACATTTGTGTCTTATCCAAGACCAAATGTCCCTAAAGAAGAGACATTAAAGAACAAATGGTCCTTATTCGCTTGTACGGGACACAAACCACAATTGAACTTAGAAAAGATAGTCTATTGATAAGATACAAATATCCCTAGCGAAGAGACACTCAAAGAACAAATGGTCCTTATTCGTTTGCCCTGAGTAACATAGGACACAAACCTCATTTCAATTTAGAAAAGATAGTCTATCTATTCTACTAAGCTTATTTAGGGTAGTGAGCCATAAGATGAATTAAGATCTAGGCAATAGCTCTTTATACCAAACCACGTCATACCATTCCACTTTAGCATTTCTCCAAAATAGTCATTCCCTACAACTTTTTGCTGTAAATAAATCATGTGGTTGGTTTCTCGAAATATATATTAGGGATCAGCAAGTTAGGAGAATAGTTGGGTTGTAGGAAGTGAAGTTTCCTCGGGAATTCCATCCACTGACCCCACCCTAATGAAGGATTTAACCTTAGCAGTTGAAAAAAGGTGGCTCGATAATTGAGTGGCAATCTGATTACTAATTAGTTGTAACATCTCGTTACCCATGTGAGGGATATAATTGTGAATTTTGAGAATTTATGAGAAATTAGAAAAAAAGCACATCATGCATTATTAATTGTGACATGCTCATTTTTGCACATTCATATAATTGTACATGCATTCCTTGACATTTCCGGGTACAATTGAATTATTAATTGTGATTAAAA
>JANTPM010000004.1:34447550-34458071 GCA_025434745.1 Erythroxylum divaricatum
TGACATGAAGTCGGTAGAGTGTCAGTTTTGACTGTTTTCTTTAGATAGTATTTTGAGCATAACTTTTTCATTTCTAACCCAAATTAAGCGTTTTCAGTGGCGTTAGAATCGTTAGACCATGAGGAATAAATGTCCTTAAGAAGCCGATTCGTTTTTCCTTATTTTCGAGTTACCCAAATTTGGGGTCAGTATGGTGTCAGTATTGGGTCTGCTATGCTTGTGTGTTTCCGAATGTTGGGCCTCGAAGACGGGGTCCAACAAAACTCGTCCTTCCATGTGATATAAACTTTTAGATAGAACAAAATGGCTTTTATTATATTTAACTGTCAATCCATATATAGAGCTAAATTGATTCAAAGAAGCCATAAGGAGATTGACTAAATCCTCATCAGCCTTAAAGAATAAGAATAGGTCATCTACAAAGCACAAATTTACCAATGATACTTTCTTGCATCAACTTTGATGTTTAAACTTTGTACTTCAAGAGAGAAGTTAGAGCTTCCATACATAATATAAAAATATAAGGTAAGATGAGATTCCCTTACCTAAGTCCCCCTTTTCCATGAAAGATATCTGTAGGAATTCCATTGATCAGAATAGCATAATATGGAGAAGTAATACAAGTTTTAATCACTTTAGTGAACACACTTGGAAAACCCATCACTTTAAATAGCCTCAAGATAAAATTCCATTTTACACTATCAAAAGCCTTCTTAAAATCTATTTTGAAAGAACAATTTTTTAGAGCATTCTTCCTCGAGTAGCTTCTTAGGAGTTCCTGCACTATAGAGATGTTATCTCTTATTTGTTTGCCCTGTAAGAAAGCACTTTAATTATCAGTAACCAAGGATCCCAAAACAATTTTTATTTATTGGCAATAATCTTTGTGATCACTTTATATAAAAAAATTAGAGCAAGTGATTGGCTTGTAGTTCTCCAAAGATGCTTGATTGCTTAGTTTAGGGACTAAAAAAGTATAGGGTTTGTTTATTTCCTTTAACAAAATTCATGAAGGGAAGAATTCTTTGACAACTGCTTTCATTATTGGGCCAATCTTAGGCCATGCTTTCTGAAAAAGAAACAATTGAAGCCATCAGGTCTTGGAGCCTTTTTAGGTTTCATTTGGAAGACAACCTTTTCTATCTTCAAATTATCAACAATTCTAGTTAATAATGGTTTCTACTAGGTAGATAGTTTGTTATGAATAAAAAATTCCAAGAGTTGAGTGTGCACAGTTGTATTTCGAGAATTGAAGAAATCCTTAAAGAACCTCTCAACCTCTTTCAACAAATCCTCCTATTTTCTTATCTTTCTCCCATCTTGCATGGTGATTTCCTTTATAGAGTTATAATTCTCCCAAGCAATTATTGAGTTGAAGAAAAATTTAGAGTTTTTGTCACCTTTATTGAGCCATTTTATCTTGGCCCTCTGCTCCATATCACTAGCATAATTGTTTAGAGCTTGCAAATAGTCTATCCAAGCAGTTTTCTCCTGAGATAGGAGGGAGCAATCACTAGGATTATAGGATATAATATATTGAAATTGGGAGAGCTTGTCCCTGGCTACTGTAATGTCTTGAGAGATGTTCTCCCCTATCTATTTCTTTGGTGACTTTAAGCCCTCCCTAATTATTTTAAGCTTTTAAACACATTTGAATTGGAGAGTTTCTTTTACATTTGCTATCACACCATTCCTCAACTAGTCCTGGAAACCTTCTACATCAACCATGTAATTGTCGAATCTAAAAGGAGAGCAATGTTTCACCTTTAAAAACAAATCATCCACCATCATTAAAGTATGGTCCGAACACATAGGATCTAAGAAAGAAGCCTTACTTTCGAGGAATTGTTGTAGTCATGCCTGATTAACCATATCCCACTAACTTTTTCCTAAGAGACTATCCATTAGTTTGCTTATTACTCTAAGAAAAAGAAGTGACTAGTTGCCTTGAGGTCTAGTACTCCTAACTGATCAACACAATCCTTAAAATTAGGAGAGTAATTTCTTAAGGAGAAATGTCCTTCTGCTTTCGTTCTAAAGAGAGTAGAATTAAAATCACCTGAAATGAGTCAAGGTCCTACTACTTTTCTTTGAAAACTCAGTAAGCTCTCCAAAAAGTCCTTTCTTTGAAGAACATAGATGAAGCCATACACTACCAAGTCAAGGAAAGATGTATTATGCTCAACAAAATTCCACTTTATGTGAATAATCTACATCTTCATTTCTAGCACCACAACCTCTACAATTCGGGGATCAAAACCAACTATAATTCTGCCATATACATGAGCTTGATTAATAGAAAGAAACCGTCACCCATTACCTAACTTATTAAAAAACTTAAAATAGAGATAAAGATAGAGATAGTGATATAAATTTGACTTAATTTATACAAATTTTAAAAAGTTACTCATTAAATTAAAATTTAGAATATTTAATATTAAATCAAAATTTTCAAAAAATTACATACTTTTTAAATTTGTTATCTGTAAATATATTATATTAATTACTTTTATATAGACTCAATATTTAGGTCTCTTTTTATATCAATATTTAGTATATAATATTATTATCATTTGTATATTGTGTTCAATTCAATTCAATTTAATTTAAAATTAATAAGTCAAATTTAAATTAATTATTTTTATCTACGTTTAAATTTTAAAAGATTAATATAAAAAGTTTTTAAAATAATTTTATTTTAATTTAATATATTAAAATATAGTTTCAATTTTTAAATTTTAAAAAATTAAAATAACTAAAATTATGTTTCCTCAAATTAAAAATTAAATCGATATCATTTCTATAGATTCAATTTCATATTAAGCTTGTTGGTGCTGCATTTGAGGAAAAACTCCTAGTGTAATCTCAAGCTTATTTTTAGTAACATTTTATTGATCTCTCAAGTTCTTCGGTTGGCCCTTTGTGGTGTAAATCCAAGAGGATCTCAAGAAGTTTTAAATCTAGCTCATTCGTTATTGAGAAGTTGTATTAAAAGAGCCTTCAATTGTCATAAGACTCGATGAAAGATATCGGAGAAAATGATAATATTGACTTCTTTTGCTCTATCTAAATCCTTTTGAAAATATTCAAAGAAATACTAAGATATAAATAACTAATACTTATGTCCTTATAAATCTTTTTTTTACTCACACCCTAGTAATTTCTATAAAGAGTATTTTGCTCCACAACTGAGAAATTAAGGGACAAAAAGACAATTGTGCCCTAAAGTTATTACAAATTACTTAAGATGTCATCTTTTATTATTGCTTTCCTTTTACCGAACACTAGTACTCTAAACACCTCTAAGAGAGAGAGGTGATGAGAGAGAGATAGAGATAAAACTTTGTTCAAACCCTTGCAATTATTATTATTATAGTTATTAACTTAATTTTTATAAAATTAAATATTTAACATTTAAATTTTTACGAGAATATTGTAAGAAATATTAAGATATAGTACTTACTTCTTTGCAAATCTTTTTTTTCAAATTTATGTCTTCATAAATTTTTATACATAAACTATTAATTTTCAAATAATTAATTAACAGTTAAGTAATTGCGAATATTTGATCTGAACTTCTGAAAAGCTCAACAAAAGAAAGGATAAGGGTAATGAAGCTATAATTAAACTGGTTTAAAGTTTGATTTAGTTCATATTCACATCATTTTCATGACCCCTTCAAGTTTATACCAAAAGACAAATTCCATTCAACAGAATCATAACTACAGTAGGACGCGTTCAAAAGTCAAGTGTGGACTTTAAACAGCTTCTTTGTGATTCAGCGCGGTGAAAACAAAGTTTCCGTCATGATCTAGAGCCTGAAAATTTACATTCCTCTTCGGAGCAACATTTTAAACATTTCTTCGCTCCAACTTTCATCATAATCTTCATCCCTCTTCTGGGCAAAAGAACAGATAAAAGCATCCGAGTTTTGAAGCAGGGATCAATCGTTTCCGACGGTGTAACAACCCCAGAAAAAGATGGCAAGTTTACGATTTCCTTGATCCTTTTTAGATCGTTTCAGATACGAATCCGTTTGACTTACTTTCAAATTATTGGGTTAGGTTTGCATAGCGTGTTTACTGCCTCTGTTCCTCGTCCCAATCGTGAATCTTTTGCCCCTTTTGTTCGACTATATCGTGGTAACAGAGTCTTCTCCGTACGCCCTTTTGTTAATGATTGAATTTGATATCAAAGCTAATGTCTTGTCGCTTTTGGTGAATAAAAATTGTATGATGAATGCTTGTTAGGGGAAAGTGTATGCGCTATTTGGATGGGAGTATAGGAAACCAGAGAGGGCTCCTCCTGCCTGCCCTTATAAGCCTGCAGCTAAACAAGAGAGCGGCAACAAAGTGAGTAATTGACTTTGATTTTGGTGGTTTATCTGAATGTTTTAGGTCATTTCTTAGAATATTATCTGGTCTTCCACTTAAACTGAATCGGTGTCCTGTAAACTGACTCGTGTGCGTTGTAGACTGAACGAAGTATTTTCGGGTTAACATATGATTGACTATTTTCAGTTGAATATACGATTCTCTGGCGATTTAAGGACTTCGTTCTCTTAAGGTCTAAGAATTGTCACTAGGGTAACGAAAATATTGGAACTTCTAGCCTTTTGAAACTGGAAAAGAGGAGTTCCAGAAACATCACTTGGAAAAATTGCTGGATAGCGATCTAGATCAAAACTGGTTAAATAAGAGTGATACTTTCTAATTTCTAGCCGAATTTGGGTTCTTTCATAACTTCCATGTATAAAATAACTGATTTGCAATTATTTCTTCATATGCGAATAGTCACAGCACTAGTGATAACTTTCCACCCTTGAGTTTGATCATTGCTAATGGAGATTCAACTTCTTCAGAAATTGCATAAGTCCGCCTGCCCCTTCGGAATTTTTATTGCTCACAAATCCCACACAACAAGGCTGTTAGGCAGAGCAACTTCCTGCTAGAAACTAGAACTGGTCAAGATGTCTTCATCTTTATTGGCAATTCTTGCTGCCTCACCATGATTGTTCCAAATTCTCCTCCCCGCCAATCAATAATACTAGGGTTGGCAATAGGCCTGGCTCGTATGAGGCTTAAGCTGCAACGAAAACATCATTTGGGTATAACTGACAAAAACAACATTGTTGTTGTTATGGTTAGTTATACCAAAATGACATTGTTTTGGTAGGCCCCCCTGCAGCCCGAGCCCAACCCAAAGTTTGGTTAAACCAACATGGCCTGTTGACTTCAGGTCAGGCTGCCACTACCATCCCTACTGCCCATCATAGTCAAATAATTCTTCCATAAAGATTCAGAATGATAATATCCTTTTTTGTCCTGCAAATGCCTATTTATACTAGGAAATATAGGAGAATGATAATATGCTGTGTTGTCCTGCAAATGCCTATTTATACTAGGAAATGTAAGTTATAGATTCTGATTGAAATATCCTTCCAGATGGATTCAGAAGGATAATCTGTTGTCTTGTCTTGCAAAATCCTGTTTATAGTAGGAAGGACAAGCCATCGATTCTAATTGAAATATTCTAGCCATCAACTATTATAAGACTTAATAGGAAGTAACATGAATAAAGGAAATATCAAACAAAATTGATTAACTCTAGACTTGTTCTTGACATCACTTCACGTTTTGCCATCAGTGTTTATAGAAATACTGAGCCCTAGAGGACTGTCTCCCTAGAGGAAGTGAAAACAACTCTATTTTAGTTTGACTTAGCTACAGAAAATAAATGGGAAACATGCTAAACATGGGGATTTGATTGGTGTAGGAGGCAAGTTGAGTAGCTAATTTAATAATTTTGTTTGAAGTGAATTTTTACCTACATGTTTGTGGTCGATGGGTAGGATAAGTGAGGGGTTCAATATGACCCATTAATCTGAAGCTCGTCTGAAAACGGTCATTATTTGAAACTTTTAAGGGTCTGTGCTGGGAGAAAATTCATTCTAGTACAAATGATGTAGAAGGGAAAAAGAGACGAGTAATGTAGTAGTTTAATTTTTGAGTGTTCACGCTGTGGTGCAGCTTTGTGCCTTCTATTAATTTTCTATAGGTTCGGCTTCCTTTCAAGATTGGTAGGAAATCGCAATTGACAAGGTGCAAGTATATTTTAGCGTAGTTTCTCATAATCTCTCTGTCAATTCATATATGGTTTGTGGAGCATGGATAGACTTACAGTACTAGTAACCATTATGATTTGCCAGCTGTTTCTGCGTGTCTTTTGCTTATTGCATTCTTCAAATAATGATCTTTTTAAGGAGGACCTATAAATGCCTTGCGTGGTTGTTTATTTGTTGTTGTTTCCTCTTTTCATTTTCATTCTCTTCGTTTATGGGATATATCGATGTTGGTGCACAATGCAAGCACAAATAAGATTTAAGCTTATGTTTTAGCAGGTGGAGGGAATAAATGCCACTGGGGAACAGGTGCCTGTTTCAAAAGCTGTTGCCCCGGGAGATTCTAAGCAGGATTGAAGTAGGAAAGTTCACTTTCCAGCCATGAATGCCTAATGTTAATCATCGTGACTCGCTATCTCATATTTAACTATCTTGTAAGTTGATGGGAGTGAAACTGTTGGAATGTAAAGCTCATCTCTGCATGGGCATAAGGTCGGTTTCATACAAACAGAAATTGCTCAGGGGATGCATTGAGAGTATTATAATACTGTGGGGTTACTTCTGTGTAGGAAGACTAATTGCTTGAGGATAAATGAACAACGCATTATGCAAGAATGGACTACTGAACAATTTTAAGTGTACTTGCTTGGACCAAATTTGAGCTCATAGATGAAGCCCATCAGTAAATTGAAGAAGTTAGAATTAAGATTTTGGCTTTGTTTGGTAGATAACTAATGAATTATTTTTTTAGCTGATTGGTTGTTATGAGCTGCTTGACTTTTCAAATAGCCATGAAGGATGTTTGGTCATTGGTGGGTGATTTTTTCAATAGCTTATTGAACACAATTGAACACAATCAGCCATTGACGAAATTTTCATCAATATGCTAACATTTTAAGTATTAAAAGTTAAATTTACTCTTTATGCAATGATAGGTAAGAAATATTTGTAAATTTTTTTGTAAAATTTAATTTTTGTTTTATTTTATTACTGTCAATTTTTAAATTTTTGTAAAATTAAATATTTAATCGTGACCTTATAATTTTTTAAGTCATATCTTTATAAATCATTTTTAATTTATTAAATAATAAAATTCATACATACTATATGAAAAATACTAATAAATGTAACTTGTTATATCATTCATATTAACAGAAAATTTAACGCTGAATTGTTATTATTATTGTTATTATTATTATTATTATTATTACTAGTATTGTTATTGTTATGATCATCATCATTATGATCATCATTATCATCATTATTATTATTATTATTATTATTATTATTATATGTTCTATATTTTTATTAAAATTATAAATTTAATTTTTTTAAAATTAAATATCTAAAATATAAATTTCTATAAAAATATTCAACGAAATACTAAGATATATAATATTTATACCATTATAATTTTTTAAAGTCATTTTCTCATAAGTTATTTTACACATAAATAGTTAATACTAAGCAACTAATTTTATCAAACATCAAATGACAAACAGTTAATACAATTCGTTGATCAAATTAGCTGATAGAATTAACTATCGACTAATAACTGATAAAATCAATTAATAGTTAATGCAATTAACGGATTGCCAAAAGAAGACCTCGGTCGGAAAGAGAACAACCCTAAGAGCAAAAGTAATGTGATTCTTTGACCCAATTCAGTTCATCCAAGGTGGAGTGGACAATCTTGAAGCATCCTAAGTAGTGCAAGTTGCTGGAGTTTCCGTGGCAGCCAAGCTCATGGATTGAATTCTTGCAATATTTTATGAGAAATACGTCCCTACGTAATATATTTTATAGATTTGACAAAGACTGCCAGCAAATGACAGACGAAAAACAGGTCAGCACTTAGGACCATTCTTTGCTTGAAAATGACTAAGATGGTGGAATTTAATGCTATTTTTTAATTATATTTATATGTGAGTTTATTAAAAATAATTTTTTATTATATAAAAATAAAATTAGATATTATCAGACTTTCTTAAATTTTCTTTTATTATAAAATTTTAGATTAAATATAATAATAATAATAGCGAGGGTTGTTCCGATGTCGGAACTTAGACACCGTAGACTTTCCAGTTGACCAAGATATTAGTATTACATAAAAATCATATATCTCCCAATCTAGACGAAAGATATAACTCATATACAGCTTTGTTTTTTTCTAAAGAATTATAATTGGTAAAACAAAAAGTAAAGCATGACAGTAACCATTCAGAATTTGTTGAGGAAAGAAACGAGTAAAAAGTCTAATTTGATGTCAATAATTTGAGAAGTGTACCATTTATTCGATTTGCTTTTGTTTGGGAATCAATTAGTCACTATACAAGACCGAAGAAGACAAGAAAGAATCGTGGCTTTGGATACGATTTTGAGTGCCCAACACCAAGCGTGACTTGACTAGCTAAACCCAACACACTAGACCAGAATCCATTTGTTCCCAAAATTCCTATATTTTAGATCATGATAATAGGTCAGTAGAGTTTTGGGCCCGTCATAATAACAATTTTCGATACAGTTTTAATATTATGATGACATTATCATTATCGAATCCTTGCAACATAATTTTGGTATTTAACTTTTATATATTATGATTTATTAGGAAAAAAAAGGTTTTAAATTAGATCCCTACTTTTTTAATTGAACTTAAAAACACTTTCAAAGTTAGACTCGCTTGTGTGGAAGACGGACAGCAATGAATGAATGGCCTACTTCTAACGATAACGTGTTGGATTGGATAAGAACGACCTAGCATGGAAGTGATGACCTCCACAAGAGTTGGGAGCTGATTTGTGGTTGAATGTACGGGATGTTTTGCGTATCTTTCATCAATTGCCCTATATGTAAAGTTAAAGAGGGTCGAAAATGACTTGACCTGGTCACTCTCTTTTTCACCACTTTCTCCGGTTGTCTTAAAACGTGAGCTCGCTGCTTTTACATGACTCTCCTTTATCATTTATAAATTTACTATACGAGCCTGTATCAATATAATTTTTGTTAGTAGAATTTTTCTGATAAGACAATTATCTATTATTTAAAAAATAATTTTTTAAAAAGAACTTCATATAATAGAATACTATTTGATAACATAAAAATATAAAGTACTTTTAAATTTAAGTATATTTTATTTTGTAATAAAAATTATTTATGCATATAAATACTATTTAAAATATATTAAATAATATGCAAAGCACAATGTATTAATTATAATATAATTTTAAACCATATGAAACATAAATGAAAATATATCTAACCAAATCTTTTATATGGATTATAATATAAGTAAAATTAATATCAAAAATAAATATTAAAACATATAAAAATCAAATAATATTATATAAATTTCAAAATAAATTTAAAGATGTATTTGTGGATATTGTGAGAATTATGTGTAAAAACATAAGAGTAAAGGAGACTAAAAAATAGGCTCATTAATTGATATGAAAAATCTACCTTAAAAAGTACCTTTTTGAAAAACTCTAAATTAGAGCTTCTTACAACTTGTATTTTAGTTTTAAAAAATCATTTTTATAAAAAAATTATTTTTAAATTTTACATTCAACACTCATTTTTCTTAAAAGCAATTTTTATGATGTAAAAAGGTGCTTATTCATCATTTAAAAGTTGAATCAAATAGGCATTTATTCAAGTTTTAACAGACATTTCGATCTCTAACATTACTATTTGTATTCTAATAAAATAGATTGAAAAGGGTTCCAATCTCATAGATTTTAAAAGGACTTGAGAAAAATAAACAAAGATAAAGTATCTAAATGCATCTCTCAATGGAATCCTTATCCGCCCACTGCCTAGTTGCCCACGTCGTCGGCGATTCAGTTCACACTCCAAACAGTAAACGAGAAAGGTTATAATATATGCAACATTCGTCCTTTTTTGTATTTTTTACGAAAATACAATTTCTGTAACTTAAACCTACAACTTTATAGCTATAAACTCACCCCGTACTTCTTAAAAGTGGATATTAAAATATGTTAAGTGCTTGGAATGAACAGTAAAGCCTTTCATTGTTTATCTCAGGCTTTCATAATCCACCAACCGACCGACCTGTTAATCATGTATTAAAGTGGTGCAATTATGGATAGTTCATAACAAACACAGGGCCCTAGGATTAGGTGATACGGATTATTATATATATACAAATATAATGAAAAATTTTGTAGTTTTTATTTTTTATATAAGTATTAAATAATTTAAAAAAGTATATAATATATATTGATTGTAAATAATACATAAATTATTTTTAAAGTTGAAAAATGAATTTGAGCGAGAGACTAGTAAGACTTTTATAATAACTCCTTGTTGTTATAAAAAATAGAAATAATATGGTGTACCACTAATTGTAGACGCACCATTTCATAGTCAGTGTACATATG
>JANTPM010000004.1:34495375-34529865 GCA_025434745.1 Erythroxylum divaricatum
AAGCCTAGATATAAATACTTATGTTTTAGGGTTTTTGGAACACAACTTTGATCATATTATTTTTTGTGAGCCGTCGGCCATATTGAGAGGAGAAAATCCTCTTGTTCTTTTCAACTTAGGAATTAAACTTCACTTATCAATTGAATCGGATTATGGCGTGATTTTGATCCTACCATTTTACCCATTATCTAGGTTGCTCGAGACAAGTACTTCGTGAGGCCTAGTAGGTAAATTTGAAACTTTGTATATAAGATCTAGTTTTCGTTAATTCGAATCTATCCTCTTCTTTCTTCTTTGAATCCGAATTTTTTTTTACATCTTTCAATTCTGTGGAGCGCGTTACTGCCTTTTACAATACTGGGTTGGACCCTCCAATGGTACCACTGGATAAATACAACCTCATATCTCTACACTTGAGCATCCTTTACTTGCCAGCTCAAACTTGGGTTTGGACCTTCTTCCTTCGACAACCATGAGGCGTTATTATACAAGCTACACTAAACTCTTACTGTCAATGCATACTTAACCGAATTCAAGGCTCTATCAACTCGCGTCTAGGGGTTAAACACCACTAATATGTTGAATTGTCTCCTTTTTGGTTTAAAAGGATAAGGTGCGACATGAGTTGCTTCTCCTTAAATCTCAAAGTCTTTCTGATGCCACGGGAATAGCCAAACTTCTTGAAGACAAAATTAACATAGCCCATTCTTAAACTTTTTGTTGTCTAGCTTCCAATTCCAACAAATCTGGTCCAAACACTAGCAAGATTGTTCCTAACATTTTATAAGCCTGGGATAAAGTGAAAAAAAGGCCCTAATGAATCGACAATATAAAAATATGTAAATTTTAAAAGTATATTTTTATTTTTGAAATTTAATATTAATACATAAGTGACTTAAATTAAAAGTTCTTATACTTAATAAAAAATAATTATCATAACAACAATTAATAACATATTATAAATGTCAACAATAATGAAATCATTAAAAATAGTAGAAGCAACAACAAAATAATAGTAGCAACACTTGAATAGAAATATTATAATGAAAAACACCAAGATAATTGTACTAACAAGCACACAGGTAATCATGAAAAATAATTTTTCACACGTTTTTATGTAAAATCATTAATAATAGTATCAAGATCAATATTGTTCAACGTATTCTTCTTATTACATGAAATAACTAAATCATTCAACCTTTCTTGTGACATTAATGACCTTAAGTAGGTTTTCAATAATTTTAACTTTAAAAACTTCTAGTAATTGATGTTATAGTTACAAGTACAGTTAATAGAATTTGATAAGCAATTGAAACATTTGGATAACAATCTACAACTTTAATAAATTTAAGAATATTGTCAACAGATAACATTAACTTATTTGGCAAAGTTATTTGTAAACTTTTAATTTTAAAAAATCATCTAAATCCATATTCAACATATGATCATGAGAAAAAATAGTTGTAAAATCAGGGCAAAATTCTCTTAGATCATTATCATCCAAATACCTCAACTTTTTTGAATCAAATAAGAATCCAAAATACTATTAAATGTTGTTGATCGTTTAAATTTATTCTTTAACAAAGCAATTGTGATATCTACAATAACTAAAAGTGTTAAAAGAGAGGTGAGTCATTATGTGCGATGGATAAAGATATGACAATGAATGTATACTTTCTTTGAAGAAAATATCAAATATTACAAAAATGTCACAATAATTATCTTTTTTTTTCAATTTTTTAACATATGCTTTTAGATAAATGTCCATCCATTCTAGCTTAATTACTTGTGGGGCTCATTACAACTTAATTCATCCTAGATGAGACCTTATCTTATTTAAAAGTTAAAAACTTTTTAAAAATTATGCTTTTCAAAACTCATTAGCCCCACACGAGGGGTCATCGAATTTTTTTATTTAAAGCTAGCGCTTAATTGAAAAGTCAAAGATTGAAATTCCAAGTATATATTAAGATCAAATATTATTATATTAATAAAATATATTTTTTTTTATAAAAATGTTAACATTTATGTCAATTGATGGTTAGAACCAAACTCCTCTTTAGCTTTACGCAATAAAGCTTGAAATTCAAATAAGAAATTCATCCATAAACTTTTTCTTTTCAGTTTCTACAAGAAAAAATGCCAAGAAACCTTTTGGTATATATAAACATCTTGAAGTATATTTATTGACTTTTCAATTTTTACCCCTTTTAATGAATAGATAACTTTTAAATTTTCAACTCTTTTAATAAATAAATAAATAAATTTATTAATTTATAACTATTGGCGTTGGATATAATTTTGTTAACTTTTCCTTGTTCTTCCTGTGCCATGCACTTACAAATTTGTCCCTTTCTATTCTTATTTGATGATTCGTCTATCACCTTATGGTTACAAGTACAGATGACCTGTCATTATGGGGTATTTTTGCCAATTTCTTATTCTTTCTACATATGTGACCTATGATATGTATTTTGTGCTTGAAATTGCATTTTCAAGGGTTAGATAAACAAAGCAACTTCAAATCCTGAAGATGTGGAGGGAGCTTAAGTTACTAAAGCTGTAAACACCTGAATCTATCAAAGAGTTTATAGACTTACGAATATTGTAGATTAATTAAGACTATTTGGAAAAGACTTGAAGATAAAAAGAGTTGCCGTTGAAGTCATTGTAAGTATGCTTGAGATACTTGAGACCAAAATCTCTTTTTTAATTTGTTGTTCGATTATTATATAAAGAAACAAAAAGAAATCTAATAAAAAGAATTTTACAGAGATTTGACCAACTTGAGTATGTATACTAAAAATAGATGATTTCACTATAACTATATTGGTCAAAATAAAGGTTAATTTTTTTTCCTTTTTTAAATATATAATGGAGAAAAAACAAGCCTAAACAGTACTCTTTGGAGTTAAAACCCTACACATATCCTCAAAGAGGATATAAAGACATCCTGAAAGAGGAGACTGTGAATAAGTAACTTCAAAATCAAAAGATTCCGCATTAATAGCTAACCAGTCAGCGCACCGATTTTTCTCACGAAACACATGATAGATACGAAAGAGTCTTGATAGCCTATATCAGAGAAGTATTATAGGAGACCCTTGAACTTAAGGAGGAAACAATATTAATGACTTCTAAAATATCTACTTCAAGTTTAATTCTCCAATAACTCATATCCCAAAACATGATCAATTATTTGCGAGAACAGAAACATTACTCGCAATGATTGAAGGATCCCTTGTCGACGAGATACTAAATCGGTTAGTTAAGCCCACTTGAGGATTACAAAATGACTTTCATTTGCAAGTGAGAGCGATTTTGATTCCTTTCCAAATAGAGAGGCCAAGCAAGTAATTCCAGTTTCGGCTACAACCCACAAGCCAAGGTCGCTTGTACAAAAAATGTACTAAGATCATATCAACTAATTACAATCAGATAGGGACCTACTACTCTTAACAAAATCCTACTTGCAATTCACTAATACCAACCGGCCAATACCAAGGTGAGTAAACAGTTAAAGTAAGTTCATAAGCACTCCTATCAAGGAATTGGCGTCAGCTCCAATTAAATCTAAAAACCCAAACAACAAAGTCAGCATCTGTCTTGTTATGAAGAACTTGTACATCAGCACCATTACGTCCCAAAGCAGTTACAAGCTAGACCAGTTTCAAGAGAGAAACAGAAGGGTATGGCTGAGTTGGGTTTTAAGAATGTGTTGAAGAGCTTCAGCTGGCAAGTACTTGCCAGCAGATGGTTCATGGTGTTTGCTTCACTCCTGATCATGTCTGTAAATGGCACTAGTTACATGTTCGGTCTATACTCTGGTGAAATCAAGTCATCGCTAGGGTACGATCAGACCACACTCGATACTCTAAGCTTCTTTAAAGACCTGGGTGGCAATCTTGGATTCGTAGCAGGTCTTCTGTACGAAATCCTACCACCTTGGCTAGTCATCTCCATTGGCTCAGTTATGAACTTTTCTGCATATTTTCTGATTTGGGAAGCCGTATCTGGTCGAATCGCAAAACCCCACACGTGGCAAATGTGTCTGTACATGTGCCTTGCTACAAATGCTGCATCCTATCCTAATACTGGAGCTCTAGTCACATCTGTGAAGAATTTCCCTGAAAGCAGAGGCAGTGTTATAGGGCTCCTGAAGGGTCTTATTGGCTTGAGTGGAGCAATTTTGACACAAATCTATCATGCTTTTTATGGAAATGACTCCAAGGCTCTGATCTTGCTAATTGCTTGGCTTCCTACTGTTGTTCCTCTTCTATTTCTTCCTGCAATTCGTATCATGAAAATTGCCCGCCATGAGAAGGAGCTGGACGTATTCTATAATTTCCTATATCTCGCACTTGGACTTGCTGGTTTTCTCATGGCCATCATTATCTTACAAAACAAGTACAAGTTCACAAGAACTGAATATATTGGAAGTTCAGTATTAGTTCTTTTCTTGCTCTTTCTTCCACTTGCTATAGTTCTAAAAGAAGAGGTCAATATATGGAAGATCAAGAATCGGTCTCTTGGGGACAGTTCTCAAATTCATGTTGTAGCTGAAACTCCACCACTACGATCAGTAGACGAGGCCAAATTTGACCCGCTCTCTTGCTTTAGAAACATTTTTAGACATCCAGAGAGAGGTGAGGACTATACTATATTGCAAGCCATTTTCAGCATTGACATGCTTATCATCTTCATTTCTACAACTTGCGGAGTTGGTGGTGCATTGGCAGCCATAGACAATCTGGGTCAGATTGCTGACTCTTTAGGCTACCAAAAACACAACATAGCAACCTTCATATCCCTAATGAGCATTTGGAATTTCCTAGGCCGAGTTCTCGCAGGTTTTGCGTCTGAAATAGTCTTGATAAAGTACAAGTTTTCTCGTCCACTTGTGCTTACTTTCGTGATCCTGTTCTCTTGCATTGGCCATATTCTAATAGCATTTGGAGTGCCTAATTCTCTTTACTTATCATCCATCATTATCGGATTCTGCCTTGGAGCACAACTACCACTGGTATCTGCCATTATATCTGAAGTCTTCGGCCTTAAACACTTCTCTGCTCTGTATAGTGTGGGGTCTGTTTCAAGCCCTGTTGGGTCATATATCTTCAATGTGAAAGTTGCTGGCCATTTCTATGATAAAGAGGCATTGAAACAAATGAAAGCTTCAGGTCTTACAAGACAAACTCGGAAGGAGCTTAGTTGCATCGGAGTTTATTGTTTTAGAAAGGCTTTTATCCTAATTACCGCTACTACGTTCTTGGGATTTCTTGTTTCAATCATCTTGGTACACAGGACAAGAAAATTTTACAAGAGTGACATTTACAAAAAGTTCAGAGATGAAGCAACAGCCAGAGGACAAAGATCACCGGACAAGGAAGATGTGAGTGCTACGGTGGCCGTCTTTGTTTGCTCCGGAGCCGTCTCTTCCCGTGAACCGACCAACATAAATTATTAGAACATGTTGGATATAAATGCTAAGCATTGTTGTTGTTTTTTTGTTTTTGTTTTCGTTTTCGTTTTTTTCCCCTTCTTATTGACCTGTTACGTTACTGTTTCCTGGAACATGAATTTTGGGCCTAGTACGTCGTCTTTTAATAAGGTTGTCTGGGAACAAATCAACCCAATTGTCAAGAGGTGTCTGACAGTTGAACCGCAAACAACTTGAGTGGCTTTACCAATTTTTTTTTAAAAAAGGAAAATGAGATTTATAGATAAATAACGGAAAGAATATAGGAAAGACAAAAGGTTAAATGTGTGATAGAAATCGCGAATCCCCACTTAGATGCAACAAACACAGAAGAAAATTGAAGAACAAAAGGTGCGTGTGCGTAAAATGTCTAAAAGTCGAAGCGAGAAAGAGGAAGAAGCTCTCGAATGTTCTTGTCTGTCATAAATAAAATGGGATTGAAGATTAAGACATATCCACGTGAGAAACACATCACAAAACTCAAGTTTGAAGCTTTATCACTCAAAACACAGTCGTAGCACATCTGAAGAAAAACAAATCGCAGCTACAATACTCAAAACGTACAACAGAGAATGGTTCTTTAATGAGTCACATGGGAGGCACAAGAAACTTGTCTGATTCATGCAGGATCATCTGAGAGACTACTCCATACAACACCTATAAAAGAACAGTTTACAAGCATTAGAGAAGAGATAATACAGAGACTTCATTATTCACATCACATTGTATTCAATCATTTTGAGAGTGTAAGAATTAAGAGTAAGGCTTGAGAGTTGCTAGAGTATTAACCTGTGAGTAATAAGGAGAGTGTGAGACTCTTTGCAAGAGTTTAGAAGAACATTCCTACTCTTGTAACCTTGCTCATTTTCTTCATACAACTAGTTGAAACCAAAACAGTGGGAACCTTTGATATAGATAGCATTGAAGCTATCGAACCAAGTAAATTGGTGTGTCTTTAATTTTTTACACTTCACAATATTTGCAAGATTTGATTTCTTTATCAATCTTTAAGGTTTAAAGCAACAGTATAGCACAAATATCCTAACACAGTATAGCACAAATATCCTAACAAAAGTGGTATCAGAACATTTGGAAACCTCCTGGGGCATTTCTTGACTACTGGAAGTACAAAAGATCATCAAGAACTTTTTGTAAGTAAAAGTCTTTTATTTCCTTAAACTACAGTCACAATGATAGGAAAATAAATGGATGTATTTACTGGAAAAGAAGACTTCACCATCTGGAAACTCCAGATGCAAGCTCTTCTTGAGTCCTATGATTGTTATGGGGCCATCGAAGATCAGTATGATGTCGAGACTGATCCAGCAAAAAGATTCAAAATGCAAAGATTT
Organism: Erythroxylum divaricatum; assembly: GCA_025434745.1. Taxonomy (NCBI): domain Eukaryota; kingdom Viridiplantae; phylum Streptophyta; class Magnoliopsida; order Malpighiales; family Erythroxylaceae; genus Erythroxylum; species Erythroxylum divaricatum. The sequence goes on from JANTPM010000004.1 coordinate 34,502,207, forward strand.
GCATACTGCAAGTTAATGTTTCACTTATTAACAACTGTGATAAGAAAAGTGCATAATTGTAACACTGCATAGAACCTATAGCTCTAACTTGATGAAATTTATGCAAAGAGGTGTCTTCATAATAAGATGACACTTTTCCACAATTTTGCTAACTACAAGATGAACACATCTGTCTCCCTAGATGATAACTTAGACTATTCCTTTAAGCTAATACAAGACTTATAAGCTACAGATGAAAAGATATCTGAGGAGCATCAAGCTGTAGTAATTTTAAAGGCTTTATCTTCTGAATTCAATGCATTCAAGAAGGCAATTAAGCATGCTTGTGGAGAATCTCTCACTGTCAAGAGGGTGTTAGACTCACTAATGGAAGAAATAGTGGATGTTAATCCATTCAAGAAAGAGGCAGAAAGTAATGTTTGTAGAAAATAATCATGACAAGAAGTCTCATAAGAAGAATAGCAAGAAAGGAAAGTGGCAAAAGGAAAGTCGAAAGGATAAGCTCACCAAGGAAGGTGAGGAAAAGAAGAAAAAAGGAAAAGGAAAGAAGTGTTTTTACTGTGATAAGGAGGGACATTTTACAAGGGGCTGCAAAAAGAAGAAAAGGGATAAAGCTACAGAAAGTGGAGATGCAGGAATGTGGAGAAACCAGAAGATTCAAGTGGTGATGAAATTTTGGCTGTCACTGAAGAAAGTGAAGAACTGAGTAGAGAATGGATTTTTGACTCAGGCTATACCATGCATGTGACACCACATAAAAACTGGTTCATAACATTTGAACCAGTCACTACCAAGGTCAAAATGACATATTTTGGGCAACAAAGGATAGAAGGGATTGGAAGTGTCTTCATCAACATGTTTGATGGAAAGAAAAGGATGCTTACTAATGTCAGATTTATGCTTGAAATAAGGAGAAATTTGATTTCTGAAAGCTTGTTTGATAAGAAAGGTTTTCAGATCAGATTAAAAGATGGACTCAGAGAAATCCTAAAGGATGGTAGAGTCATTTTTAGAGGAATTAAAAGGGGTAGGTTGTACTATGTTATAAGCTCAACTGAAGTTAATTAAGTTACTAAGAAGGGAAATCATGAATCAACCAAGCAATGGCATGCTAGGTTAGGTTATGCATGGAACAAAAGTTTGTTCCACCTCTCTAGAAAAGGACTGATCCCTGAACAAGACCTACAGAAGTTGAAATTTTGTGAATCATGTGTGTTAGGAAAGCATCATTGATCCAGTTTTTAAAAGGGAGCACAGAGGGTCATAAAGATCATGGAATATGCTCATAGTGATATCTAAGGGCCAGCTCAAGTACCTACTATAAGAGGGAATCTATACTTTATGTATATTATTGACGATAAATCTAGGAAGTGCTGGGTATATCAGATAAAGAGAAAGGATGAAGCATTAGAAAACTTCATAAAATGACATACACTTATGGAAAATCAGACTGGGACGAAGCTTATATGCTTAAGGACTGACAATGGAATGGAGTACTACAATAAAGAGTTTGAAGATTATTGCAGCAAGAAATGCATCCTAAGATATAAAACAGTTAGAGCTATACCTCAGTAGAATGGTGTAGCTGAGAGACTCAATAGGTCTTTCTTAGAAAAGACCAGGTGCATGCTACTCTCTTCGGGTTGCTCACATTCTCTATGGGAAGAAGCCAATAGGAATGTAGCCTATCTAGTTAATAGGCTTCCCATCTCTGCTAATGATTACAAGACTCCGCAAGAAGTGTGGAATGGTAAGAAACCTAACCTAACTCAACTTCGAACTTTCAGATGTATTGCTTATGCACATCAAAAAGAAGGAAAACTTGAACCTAGAGCAATCAAGGGAGTTTTCCTAGGCTATCTAGAAGGAGTTAAAGGATATAAGATCTTACTACTCCAAAAGGGAGGCTACAAAACTATCATAAGCAGGGATGTAATCTTCAAGGAAGATGAACTCCCTCTGCTGAACAAGAGTTCCTTAAATTCAGATTTCCAAAGGAAAATTCAGGAGCAATTAGGATCACTGAACCAATCAGTCCCTTTCTATGTGCCACCAGAAACTGGTGAAGGTGGAATTACTCAACCCCTTGATGTGAAGCCTCTACAACGCACTACACATCATGAACAAAGGACAGTAGAGATTGAAGGTGTGGGTGAAGAAAAAACACCACACACAACTACAAATGATCCACAAGGAAATCTACAAGGCTATCAACTCATAAGGGACAGACAACCAAGACAAAGAATCCCTAATAAGAGGTACATTGACTTAAACTTGGTTGAATTTGCATGTCTTATGGCTAAAACTATAGAATATAAGGCTCCTAAAACCTATGAAGAAGCCATGAGAAGTGAGGATGCAAAACAATGGAAGATAGCTTGTGAGAAAGAATATTCTTCTCTAATGAAGAACATAACTTGAAATTTAGTCCCTAGACCTCCTAAAACTAAACTAATTGAGAAAAAATGGTTGTCAAACTAAAAGGAGTGACAGAAGCAGAACCTAGGATTTATAAGGCTAGGTTTATAGCTAAAGGATTTTGATAGATGGAAGGGATTGATTACGAGGAGATATTTTCTCTAGTAGTCAAATTCAAAACCATTAGGCTTATTCTAGTTCTGGCTACTCTATATGACTAGGAAATCCATCAAATGGATGTCAAGACAGCCTTCCTATATGGAAAGCTTGAGGAGACAATCTACATGAAGCAACCAATCAGATTTAAGGACAAAAATAAGCTAGATAATATCTGTCTATTACAGAAATCCGTATATGGGCTTAAACAAGCACCTAGGCAATGAAACAAGAAGTTCCATAAGGTTGCTGCTAGTATGAACTTCATTAGAAGTTCATATGATTACTGCCTATATTTTAAGGATTTAGGAATGACTAAAGTAGTCTTCATGTTGGTCTATGTAGATGACCTAATAATAACAGGAAAGGATGTGAACATAATTCAAGAAGTAAACTCTGAACTATGCATTTATTTGAAATGAAAGACTTGGGAGAAACTCAGAAGCTTCTAGCAATGCAAATAATTAGAAAGAGGAGGGAAGGAAAACTTTGACTTGTTCAAAGGAATTATATAAGAAAGGCCTTAGCTCAATTCAACATGGATCAAGCTAAATGTAGTTCTATTCCCCTAGGATCTCACTTATAGATGGTATCTGGCAAGTGTCCTAAGATTGGGGATGAACAGAAAGCAATGGCTCACTATCCCTATAATGTAGGTGTTGGAAGTATAATGTACCTTATGCTATGCACAAGGCTTGACCTAGCTTATGCCATCAGTATCCTAAGCAAGTTCATGACCAATCTAGGTTTAGAACATTGGCAAGAGCTCAAGGGGGTTCTCATATACTTATCTGGAACCATCAACTACGAACTATGTTTTTCTAAATTTGTCTTTACGTAGTTATGTGGATTTAGATTATGCAGCAGGTAAGGGCACAAGAAAGTCAATTTCAACATACTTTTTCACATTATCAGCAAACACAATCAGCTAGAAATCACAACAGCAATTACTAGTGAGTTTATCAACCATAGAAGCAAAGTATTATGCAATCACTGAAGGTGTAAAGGAGCCAACATGGCTATCAGACATATTAAAAGAAATCAACACTGATATGACTAAGCCAGTCATTCATACGGATAGCCAGAGTGCTTTGTACCTAAGTAGAGATCCTGTGCTCCATGAGAGATTCAAGCATATATATGTGCGATTACATTTTGTCAGAGACCAAATCACAAAGGGGGCCTTCAACCTAGAGAAAATTATAGGAGAAAGAAATCCATCAGACTTTGGAACTAAGATATTAACATAAAAGAATTTCACTTTCTGTAGGGATTACTTACAGATTAGTGAAACCCTATGAAATCGAAGGCGATCTCATCAGATCTCACTCGGTTGGTAAAGCTAGGGTTTTTTGGATCCAAAATCACTCTCGAATTTTTGTTCAGAGTGAAGATTGATGGAGTAGGAGGGAATAATGTGATGGTAATCACGATTTCTCCAACAATCCACACTCAGATGTAACAAAGATAGAAGAAAATTGAAGAACAAAAGATGCATATGTGTAAAATGTCTGAAAGTTGAAGTGAGAAAGAGGAAGAATCTCTTAAATGTTCTTGTCTGTCAGAAACAAAATGGGACTGAAGATTAAGACATACCCACGTGAGAAACACATGACAAAACTCAAGTCTGAAGCTTTACAACTCAAAACACAGTTGTAACACATATGAAGAAAAACAAAACGTAGCTACAATACTCAAAACACACAGTATAGGATGGTTCTTTAATGAGTCACATGGGAGGCATAAGAAACGTGTCTGATTCATGCAGGATCATCTGAGGGACTACTCCATACAACACCTATAAAAGAACAGTTTACAGGCATCAGAGAAGAGACAATATAAAGATTTCATTATTCACATCACATTGTATTCAATCATTCTGAGAGTGTAAGAATTAAGATTAAGGCTTGAGAGTTGCTAGAGTACTGACCTATGAGTACTAAAGAGAGTGTGAGACTCTTTGCAAGTGTGTAGAAGAACACTCATACTTTTGCAACCTTGCTCATTTTCTTCATACTAGTTGAAATCACAACAGTGGAAACCTTGGATGTTGATAGCATTGAAGCTATCGAACCAAGTAAATTAGTGCGTCTTTAATTTTATGCACTTTATAACATCTGTAAGATTTAACTTCTTTATCAATCTTTAAGGTTTAAAGCGATAGTATAGCACAAATATCCTAACAAAAGGGTATACCCTTTACACTTCTTACACATAGGTATAAGAAAAAGAGACAACATATAAATTAGTAAGAAAAGGAGTAAGCACATAGGTGTTCATACGTTGAAAAAAGTTAATATATAAGCTGGGCAAAGTTGATGGAGGTTCTTGACGATCAGGAGGTCACAAACATGTCGTATTATATCTAACAAAATGGATTATTGTATTGGACATTGGTTTGCAAATTTCCTTTGATTACGTTCCCGCCATAGTAGATACACACAAGTACCCAACACTAAGATGAAGATATGAAAAATATGTTGCCAGTGAATTGTCCCAACTGAAAATTATGTATGATATCGGGTATGGTACAAACAGGGGCATTTTATTGAAATAGTCTCGTAGTCCTCTGCCATATATGAATGTTGAAGGGGCAAGTGAAGAAGAGGTGATTACGGGTTTCTAGATGAAACATAGGATAGTTCTTATTAATTAGCACGTAAGGAAGTTTGATGGAAGTATTTAGCTTGTTTTCAATTGTGAGCTAGAGGTTGAAGGATAGCCAAGGAGTGAGAGCTTTGTTCTAAACAATTTTGTGTCAGTCCACTTCGGGACATCTTCTTCACAAGAGATCCTTGGTGATTTTATTGCTGAGGGAGTAGATTGGGTAACCTTTCCAGTGGAGTATGACAGTAGAATTTGGATCATTTCCTGGATTACTTGCGATATTATCTTATCTCTCAATGTGAGCAAATGGTTGAGAAAATGAGAAGGGGAGGAGCTTTTACTCAGTTGCCAAATGCTTCTTCCTGGAAAAAAATAAGAATGTAGCCATCTTATCCACGATAAGTGTTTGTCAACGTTAAGGCCTCCTTCTTTCTTAGGAAGACATATGTCAGTCCATCTACCTTTTACTGCACCTTTAATCCATATGAATGGGACCACAAAAAATTCTTAAGTAATCTTTCGATAGTCTTAATGATACTTTGAGAAAGAAAAATATGGGAACTCTAGTATAAATGTAAAAAATTTAGCACAAATTGAATGAGTTGTAGTTTACCCCCGTAGGATAGCCTTTTATTTACCCATGAAGTGAATTTTCTTTGAATACATTCAAGGGCGCACAGGGGGAGAGGGGTTGGATGAACTTTCTTGATAATTAAGGCACTTGGTAGTCATTAGAAGTCCTAGATACAAAATTGAAGGGTTGGTGGAGTTTATATCAGTAGCTTTTGCAATAAGAGGTTGGAGGTCTAAGGTAGCTTTGGAAAGAATAGAGAGGTTCTTATTAAGATTGATATGTAGCTTGGAATAACTTTTAAAGGTGTTTAGTGCCTTCATGAGAGTGTTAATAAAACTCATCTTAGCTCTACAAAAAAGAAGGAGATCATCAGTGAACCCAAGGTTAAGTGAAGTAATCTTTTTACATTTGGAGTGATATCTAAAGTTTGGGTTAAGCTACACTTCTTGTTTGATGATGGAGCTAAGAATTTCCATATATAGGATGAAGATATAGGGGGATAGAGGATCCCTCTATTAAAGACCCATGGCTGCCTTAAAAATTTTTTATGGGACTACCACTTATGAGCACAGCTAAAGAAGCAGAGGTAATACATTACTTTAACCAATTGATGAGGATAATCGAAAATCTAAAAGCTTGGAGCATGATCCATATGAATTCCCAGCTAATACTATCAAATGCTTTATAAAATTCAATTTTCATTATACAGTTGGAAGCATAATTAGGGCGAGAGTAGCCGTTGAGAAGTTCTTGGGCAATAAGAATATTATCACCAATATTGCGATCCTTCTTGTAAGCTCCCTGGTTCTCACTAATCAAAGGAGAGAAAACCTTCTTCAATCTTATAGCTAGTATCTTAGAAATGATCTTATATAGGAAGTTAATGCATGCTATAGGTCGAAATTAAAGTCTCCAAAAGTAAAAGGTGAGACATTTAGGGATCAAGTAGAGAAAAGTTTTATTGATTTCCTTCAGGAGTATCCCATTTGTGAAGAATTCCTAAACTGTCTGTTTCACAAAACCACCTGTGATATGCAATGATTTTTAGAAGAAGTAGCCATTAAATTCATCAAGCTTGGGTGCCTTCGAACCATCCATCCTAAAGACTACGCTCTCAATTTCATTGTCTTCAACAAGTTGAATTAGAAGATCCTAATCTAGTGGAGAAACTTGATTCAAATTAAGTGAACGAAGCTCAGGGAGGGAGGCTATCGACTAGTTAGGCAATCCAAAAAGAGAAGCAAAGTAACTAGTAGTTTCTTCTTGAATGTCTTAAGAGTTCGAGAGTAGTAAACTTACTGTGAATTTGATAGAGTGGATTTTGTTGAAATTTCTCCTTACTAGAATAGATTAAAGAAAAAAGTAGGGTATTGATCACCATCTTTAAACTAGTTAACATTTACTCTTTGTTGAAGCAAAGAATGGTGGTTGCTAACAACTTGAAGATAATTGCTAGTTGCAATCTTTCCTTATCCATGAGATTCTGTTAAGTGGGGTTCAAGGTAAGCATTGATTGTATAGCTTTAAGATCTGATCTTCTCAAGTGGATGGTAGATAATGTGGAGCCTTATACAGACTTCAATCGTTTAAGCTCATGCTTGATGCATTTCAATTTCTAGACACAACAAAATTATTTAGTACCTACATAATGGAAGTCAACACCCATCTTGCAAGCCTCGGGAAAGCGAAGTTAATGCATAAGATAATTTTCAAATATGAAGGGAAAATGAGGATGAATTTTTTGAAACAAACTATCTACTATAATGGGAGAATGATATGAAAATAATGGATCTTTGAATTTAGCAAAACTAGATGGAAATACATTTAACTAAGTATCATTCACCATTACACGATCTAGTTTTTTCCTTATGTGCCAAGATGATGTCTGTTTATTTGACCAAGTAAAGGTATTTCAATGAATTTCAGATCATTCACGCCAATGTCCTGAGCACAATCTTTGAAATCATTTGAATGGTGTTTAAGATTGCAATGACTCTAAGCTTTTGAAGGGAAGAATATGAAATTAAAATCAACACAAATCAACCATAGTGATGGTCTTCTTCCACCCATGATGGGTCTAAACAATTCACGTGGAAGGATAACTGCTAATGGTGGTTATTCTCATGTTGTCTTTAAAAGGCAAAGCCAACGGTTTGAAAAAAAAGGACTTCGTGTATATTCGTTTTGGAGATAGAAAACGTTGGATTGCAGATTCGGTGTTCTCTAACCAGTGGAATCATAACACTCATTCAAGTATGTAATTTGTGTTTTATTCACGCATATATATCGATCCTATGCTATATGATCTGTTCATAGTTTTCTTACACATAGTTTAGTAATATAGCTGCTGAATGTTCTGAGATTGCTCCAAAGACTTCTTCTATAAAATGAGTAGGAACTCGCGTAGATGAAGGAAATGTTTATATCAACATTCTCCTACAAAAATGTTAGATGGAGATGCATAGCTTGCTCATTTTAGTCCAACAATTCTACCTTGAGTTAGTCCTTTTTATAACAAAGGATTATCTTTTCAAAAGTATGATGTTGGTGATTGGAAAGTAGACTTCATTAGGCACCAAGGATACGTAGCTTGCATAGGTTCTATAATTTTATTTTGGTTTCAAGAAGAGCAATTAACAGAGGTTTTTCATGAAAAACAAAGTCTCTTAAAGTCAAAAGCTTAAAGGGGCTATTTATTCCAAACATTCCATGTTATGATTGACATTAAAAGGAGGAACCTGTAGAGCTTTTACTTTTGCGTCGTTTTGATTATCTTCTCTCCTCATTGTGGAAAGTCTATCCATTCACTGCATCTTTAGTGCAAGGATCCTCTGCTTAAGTATTCATAGTAGAGGTGGACGTAGGTGATTCATATTTGGTAAAAGATGTCAGGGTATCACTTAAAGTACTAGAAACATTATCAGGTATGTAGTTTATAGCTTGTGGTGCCTTGTTTTCAGGCTCTTGGATGTCACTGTTGTTCGGCAAATGTTCCGTGGTGCAATATGTTATTATGTTTTGGCTTCTGGCAATATAAGATATTGGCTGACTATCTTTTAAGAGATCCATTCTCTAAACTGAGGTCAATTCAAGGTGGGTGTCCTGCTTGGAATTTTGCATCATAGCAAGGTTCACCTGCTCCACTAGAGCAACAGTTGAAGTGAAGTATTTGGGAATAATAGTTAGCTATCGTTCAGGATCTACCAATAATGAATTTCTTCCCCTAGCTTTCCATGCTTTCCTATGCAACTTGGAAGATGGTCTCCATTGATAGGATATGGCAATGATGTCCTCCCATGGGCTATTTCTTCTCCTAACCTCATTATAGGAATCACATTTGGTAGCTCCTTAGAAAGGGAGTCTGACAGATGCAATGTGAGGAAAACGGTAAGATGATGCTGGTGGGAAGAGGAAATTTAAAGGGAAAAGACACGAATGTCTTTGAGAGGTCAAAAATAGGTCATAATAATGAAAAAAAACTGAAACAAGTATCTAATTATAACGCCTTATCCCTTTGCACATAGTGAAAGTTTCCAAAATATCATCTAAACTGGCCCCACGTAGATAATACTCTCAAATGCCCCCCCTTACACTTATGGCATCTTGGGATCATTGACTTGGCCATTTCTAAAGGGCAGTCATGTCATACCCACTTCACACACTAGAATAGACATGCTGAGTCAGCCCAATGTTGACTATTTTACTCAAAAAGCAACAACCCTTTTGTTACATTTTCCAAACCAAATTGGTTGTAAGTTGTAACTGTAAGTGTACTTTGACTTTGTGGAACGAAAACACAAGTTTAATCTCTTCTCATGTCAATTTTATATATACTTTATGGCTTTTATTATAATTTCAAAAAAATCATAAATGTGGAAGATGAATTATAAAAATTGAAAGTGGTGATCAATGGACGGTGAGATATGATTGAGATGCTTAGAAAACTACTGGTCTGTAAATGAATCCATTTTGTTTCAACTTTCTTTGCTTTAATTATCTCCCACTATCCTCACTCCCATTATCTCTCTCGCTCTCTCTCTCTTTCTCTCTTCTATCTAAAATTATCTCCTTCTCGCCCTGTCTTTTTATGGGATTAACCGACGCCGTTGATCATCTGACCGGCATTCCGTCCATCGGCTCCAATGACTGGCCATTTGGATTCTGGTAAAGCAAAGTTTCATCTCCGGCTTCTGTCTGAGATCCCTTTCTGTTGATTTGCTGATATACTACAGATCATAACAATTTCATCGTTTTCGCTGTGATGTTATTATCCAATGATCCATTGAAGCAAACTGAATCCGGCAAACCTGTCACCGTCCTATCAACAATCCGTGATTGAGTTGTTTTTTTTTTATCGTAATTATTTGTTTTAGGGTTAGGGTTTGAGAAAATGTTCAAGAAGATCATGAAGCGTAAGCCCTCCAAATCGGAGGGCAACGAATACGGGTTCGGGCCGTCTGGTAGGAACTCCGGGTCGGGTCCCCCCTCAAATGTGGTGGTTAACCACGCGTCACGCACGGCTCCGACTACTCAGGGCGGTTCAGCAGCGGTGAAAGCTCCGCCACCAATGCAGACGGTGGAGCCGCTCCCTATGTTCCGCGACGTGCCGACTTCGGAGCGCCAAAACCTGTTTCTCCGGAAGCTCCAGATTTGTTGCTTCCAATTCGATTTCAGCGACACGTTGAAGTCCGCTCGGGAGAAGGAAATCAAGAGACAGACACTTCTAGAGCTCGTGGATTTCATCCAGTCCGGGTCGGGTAAGATATCGGAGGTTTGTCAGGAGGAGATGATTAGGATGGTCGCCGTCAACATTTTCCGATGCCTGCCTCCGGCGCCTCACGAGAACACCGGCCAGGAAGCGACCGATCCAGAAGAGGATGAGCCGACCTTGGAGCCATCATGGCCTCATTTGCAGCTTGTGTACGAGCTTTTGTTGAGATACGTCGTTTCGTCTGATACGGACGCGAAGGTCGCGAAGCGGTATATTGATCATTCCTTTGTTTTGAAGCTGTTGGATTTGTTTGATACGGAGGACCCGAGAGAGAGGGAGTATTTGAAGACAGTTCTTCATAGGATTTACGGGAAATTTATGGTTCATCGGCCTTTTATAAGGAAGGCGATTAATAATATATTCTATGGGTTTATATATGAGACTCAGAGACATAGTGGGATTGGAGAATTGTTGGAGATTTTAGGGAGTATTATAAATGGATTTGCTTTGCCAATGAAAGAAGAGCATAAGTTGTTCCTTGTACGAGCATTGATTCCTCTGCATAAACCAAAGCAGGTTTCATTGTATCATCAGCAACTGTCTTATTGTATTGTTCAGTTTGTTGAAAAGGATTATAAGCTGGCGGATACAGTTATAAGGGGGTTGTTGAAATTCTGGCCGGTGACTAATTGCCAGAAGGAAGTTCTCTTCCTTGGAGAACTTGAGGAAGTGCTTGAGGCCACGCAGTCTGCTGAGTTTCAACGCTGCATGGTTCTGCTTTTCAGGCAAATTGCTCGCTGCCTTACTAGCTCCCATTTTCAGGTTTTAGAATATTGCCAAACTTATTACAAGAAAAGAAATGTTAGCATACTTTATTTCTTGGAGTATTTGGATTTCGTACGTTATGACGTGGTTAATTAAGGTAGAATACAGCCAGATAAATTGAAAACGCTAATTATGAAAAACTGCAAGTGAAATAACTTGTAATTCAACTTAGACAAATGGTTTTTGATGATTAGCCTATTGTCTACGATTTACAAGTTATCGTTTCCACTGTAGAATTCAATATTTGTCGGCCTTTATATATTGAGTTGTCCTGAAAATAATGTCTGCGCACATGATTGGTGCATTTAACTGCAGTAATTGCTATTTGTTTCATGCACCAATTTGCTGTTTTTTCAGTTACCTTCTATTAGAGAAAAGAAATTATTGCCTTTTTTATGTTCTGTAAATGATGGGTGTCATTGTTGAATGTTTGCGATGCTTTCATACTGCCTATAAATGTAGTACTGCTTCATTAATGAGGTTTAATGTCAGTGTCGATTTTGGTGCCTTAATTTCATCTTTGCTTGTTCTATGTTGGTGATTCAGCTTGTAAATTATTTTTCAATAGTTTCTAGGCGCCACATTTCATTTATGGTAATACTGATATGGCTTGTTATAGAATTACAGAAACTGTATTGCTAAATGCAAAATATGCTCATCCGTTAACCCATTCTGATATCGCATTATTCAACTTGTCTGAGGTTGGAACAGTTTGTCTTGGCCATGTGCTTCTATTATGGAAATGTTTCTTGTGCATTAATTTATTCAATCCTTGAGGATTTTATGGAGCATTTAAATGTGATGTTATTTGGAAGCAAGTCCTAGTAACTGAAGCCTTATTATTTGCCTTCTTCTGTCCTCTAAAATGAAAGCTTGTTATTGCATAATTCTTTATTTCATTTTTTCTTCTGAAAATCAATTGCTCGTTGATGTCCATCAACTGATTTCAACTGATATTTCAGCTCCACTTAACCTTTTCGTCTTTGGTTGGCTTAAACTTTTTTCATGAAGATCTTGACTTCAGCAGATTGCAGCATGATCCATTTATTTGAAGACTTGATTTTTATGATTCTTTCTGAACTGAATTCTATTTCAACGAACTTGGTTTTAAATTTTTATTCTCTTGGTGTTTTTGCTTATTAACGTGCACATAGAAGTTTTTACATGACCATTTGGCATGGGCTGTGGACATTGCTATACCTTTTTTATTTCCTCTTTTTGAAATGTTCCCTGCTCATATAGAAATTCCTGCTTGGGATTTCAATCCTATACATCAGTAAAGGTATGCATTATCTCCACCCCTATACTGGCAAACAATTCAATTCATCATTACTTCCAAGATTCTACCCTTGTGACCATTAAATATAGCGAACTCGTCGGCTCTAGTTTTTATTTCAGAAACTACAGTATTTGCAGCATGATCGGTGCATTAATTTCCAAAAAAGACCCCTTATGGCCATTAAGTACGATAATGAACTCATCGGCCCTAGTAATTTCAGAAACTACAGTATTTTCTACATGAGCGGTGCATTTTGGTGCCTTAATTTCCGGAAAAATACCCTTATGGCCATTAAATAGGATAGCAAACTCATTGACTGTATTAATTTCAGAAACTACAGTATTTTCTACATGATCGGTGCACTTTGGTGCCTTAATTTCCAGAAAATACCCTTATGGCCATTATGTAGGCTAGCAAACTCATTGACTGTAGTAATTTCAGAAACTGCAGTATTGCAACATGATTGGTGCATTTTGGTGCCTTAATTTCCAGGAAGTACCCTTATGGCCATTAAGTAGGATAGTGAACTCATTGCCTCTAGTAATTTCAGAAACTACAGTATGTGCTACGTGGCCTGTGCATTTTGGAGCATTAAATTTCCAGAAAATACCCTTACGTCCATTAAGTAGGATAGCAAACTAATTGACTGTAGTAATTTCAGAGCCTACAGTATTGCAACATGATTTTACATTTTGGTGCCTTAATTTCCAGAAATAAAGAACATCATTTATGTAATCCTTGATAAGCTATTCCTAGTTGTATTTTCGGTGAAGGGAATTGGACCTCTAATAAGATTAAGATACAATTATTTAGTATTTATTTTTCTTGTTCTTCTTCAAACTGTTTTCCTTGATGCATTTTCCTATGAATTGTTAGCCAGATCTTTCATGCTTCTTCATTAGCAAATCATATATTAGGACATGCCTTAAAGCATTGGATGCCACGTTGTGCCATAATGCTGAAACAATTCATTTGGAGCTCCCATGAGTTAGGGTGGTGGAGAAAATAAAAATCCGGTGCAATATTTCCTTCATGCTACATTATTTTCAATAAGTGGAGGGTATTTATGATTGGGAATTAATTTACTAATTCCCCTTCTTTCTTATCTGAAAATATATTTTCACACGTGGTAGTTTTTGTTGAAGTAATTGTTATAAAGGAGTTCCTATTTTCTGTTGACTGTTGATGGGGAACTTTGTTGAGATACCATTCTTTCTATATTTCTTCAGTCCCTTCCAAGAAGCTATAGCTGCAGACATGGAATCAACAATAGTGCTACTCAATCTTGTTGCACATTACTGCGAACATATGATGCTACTGTTATTATTGTTTCTGAATATTTTCTGACATCAAATTCCATTGGCAGGTCGCAGAGCGAGCGCTATTTTTGTGGAATAATGAACACATAGTTGGCTTAATTGCTCAGAATCGTGGTGTCATATTGCCAATTATATTTGAGGCACTGCAGAAGAATATTGAGACTCACTGGAATCAGGCAGTTCACGGGCTGACTGTCAATGTTCGAAAAATGTTTGTGGAGATGGATGCGGAGTTGTTTGAAGAGTGTGAGAGGCAGTACGCAGAGAAAGAGGCCAACGCTAGAGAATTGGAAGAGCAGCGAGAGTTGACATGGAAGAAACTGGCAGATGTTGCAGTAGAGAGAGGGGGTGAGGATATGATTACCGTTTAACCCATTTCTGATGGTCGGATTGGATGGCTCATGGTAATGGAAACGAAAAAAGAAAAACGGAGAAATGCTCATCCTCGTTTTGGTAACTATTCTTTTCTAATTTTGTCTTTTTTATTTTTATAATCCCAATCAAATCATTAAAGAAATCAAGAATAGCAGCCATAAATGTAATTTGAATAGAAAAAACAAATGTATGTGATTTGTAGGCAAGTATGCTGCACATGAATAATGATTTGTGAGAATCTCATTTTTTTTTTTCTTGTTCTTATCATGTTTCTTCTATTTAAAAAAGGGAAGAGCAAATGATTGGAAAAATGGGTTACATTGAGCATAACTTGATATTTATCTTCATGTACCTTTTTAAAAGATGTCAAACTAGTCCACAACGTTCTCATGGAAAGTGGCAAAGGACCAATGGATCTCTGCAAACTTATCATTTTATCATTATCCTCTTATTCTGCCTTAGTTACTGGTCTCTTTCAGTATCATGTATTTTTATTTTAAATTCTAATATAAACATTTCAGAAACGGATATTAATCTACAATTCGTAAATATGTTAATTAAAATTTAAAACTAACAAAAGACCTGTGAATTTGGGCTCGGATCTCCTGTTCCAGTTGCCTTGTGTCATCTGTGTCACAAACTATTTCAACCATTCAAATTTAAATAATTTGTGACACAGAAGGTACAGGACAAGTGACATAGGAGATCTGCTCCCGTGAATTTGGATAAGTGGCCAAGCGGCATAATTGCAAATTGTCATTTACGCCTCATCCAACCCAACCTGACCCGATCCGATCCTTCCCATTTCAGAAGTGAAAGTAAGGTAAATACCAAATTGTATTATAGTATCTAATCGAGTCAAACTTTCCCCTAATGTTACATTGTACCATTCTTTAATATTACGAAATTAAGTTAATATTAAATTGATTTCTTGGACTCAATTGAAAATATTAAACAAGTATTGGGACTGGTGAATGTTATTTGAAAAATCACACAGGTACCTTGTGAAATTTCATATTTTACATTTAGGTCTTCGTCTTCGTCTTGATAAGGACAATTGCAAGGATTAGATAAGCGATAAGAGTAGAAAGCTTCCGACTTAACTCTGTGGACTGATTAATGTCGACTAGGAAGGGAGGAGCAGCGATTCTTCAAAAGGACGCTCCATGGCGCGCAACCTCTTCCAAACCCATACCTAAAGTCCACCACTCCCCTCTTCTCCGAGTCTCTCAATCTCCTTATTCCAATTATGCTCTCTTCGTTATGAAGGTAATTAAGTAACCCCTATTAACATTTCCTTTTCCTCTGGGTTTAATTTATTATTATCATGACTTTGGTTTGGAATTGGTGTGTGCAGCATCCTAATCCTGTAGGAAATGGGTTGGCGGTGGATGCTGTTTTGGAAGCTGCTGGTCCTGATTGTATTGTTCCAGGACAAATCAAGCCTATTCGCATCGTTGGCGTCAAAGTCTATATATTTCTTTTATGTTAAGGAGTTTTTGTTGTTATCGGTTGCATTTTTATTGTTCACTGAGGTTTTTGGTTGGGCAGGTTTGGCCTATTGACGTTAACCTGAAATTTCTGGAGCCCGTTGGACGAGAACTTAAGCTGCTTGGAAAGGTAACCGTTCATTTATTGTGCTTCTGTGCAAATATATAATTACTAATAGCTACCATATTGAAGTGGATCAAAAGGGTGTTCTTGTTTGTAATTACTTAAATGAATGCCTGCTTAACTTGTGGTTTATGTGGTCGACTTCAATTTTATTGGCGTGCAAGGTTGACAGAAGATGTTTTGTGGTAGAAAAATGGATATCTAATGTCTGTTTGGGTATTTAATCTATAATAATTTCAGTTGGATAAGTTGAAAATTTGAACAGAAAAGAAAGCTCCTTCAAATGGGTGAAGATAATCTTGGTTATCGTTGTAATTACCAGTTTTAAGCATTACATTAAGTGTGGCTAACAGGGCCCTCGTTTTGCTTCAATGATGTAATTCTGCGGCTCCTGCCTTTCCAACTAATGCATGTGCTTGTTCTTTTCAAATTTTGTGGTTATGTATATCTATGTATCTGCTTTTGTATATGGCTATATTTACAAAAGCTTTCAGTCAGAGTGAACAAGAAAATAGTGATGCTTTTAAGGAATGATTCATCCCTAGAAAAACCCTAGTGGAAAATAATGATCATTTGCGCTGTCTTTTGTCGTTTGAGAGGAAACTTAACATATGTTGGACAAGCCTGGCTGTCCTAATTTGATTTTTGCAACATTTGAAGTCACTTTGTATACTAGTGCCAAATGCTTTTGAGCATACTGATTTTGTAAGACCAAACTCATATGACATCTTTCAGTTTCTGGCCTCACGATTGTTATTGAATTTTCTTCCCTCTGCAGTTTATGGATGATGCTGTCAACTTGATGAACAAATCATTTATAGATCGCTAGCAGATTAAGGACTTATTGGTTGTTGCCAACAATTCCTGTTTTGAGACTGAAGAATTGAAGCCCAATCAAACAGACTACTCTAAATTATATATACTATAATGTTGTCCTTTGATGTATTTTTTGTTCTGATGATTAGTATCAATGTCACAAACAGGGAGGCGATTGTTAGATAGTAACAATAGAGGTTTCTGTTTTTTCTCTGTTTATTGAGTTACAGATTATCTTCTGGATCTGTGACAGAGACATGGACTCATTCTTTGATGATTGCCCTTAAATCGCTTATGTACATCTCGCGTTATTATGCCCTCTTCAATTCATTATTTTACTGGTTACAGTCTTAGTATAACACGAGAAAGGAAAATAATGAATGGGGAATAAATTTCTTGAACAGAAAGTATACAGCCATATATAGGCTATTACAAGTAGAAGTTTAATTTTAGAAAGTTATCTAGATCTGTCTAATCTAATTGAATCCCTTAAATTAAGGGATTTCGAATTTATTCTATATTAACTATGTATAGCCTATTTATATTTCAATATAATTTAGTTATAGTTGTATAGTATCTTGAGAGGAGTATCTGTGCTTGTTTAGATGAGCTTATATTTGACAGTCATTTAGAAAGAACTTTTTTTAAAAAAAATTTCATACAATAGACTGTTTGGCAACATAAAAGTAAAAGCACTTTTAATTTTAATTATATTTTATTTTGTAATAAAATTATTTATGCATATAAATATTATTAAAAACATATTAAACAATATACAAAGCATAATATATTACTTATTATATAATTTTAAACCATATAGAACATAAATAAAATATATCTAACCAAATCTTTTATATGGATTATAATATAAGTAAAATTGATATAAAAAATAAATATTAAAACATATAAAAATGACATAATATTATATAAATCTTAAAATAAACATGAAGATGTGTTTGTGGGTATTGTGGGAATTATGTGTAAAACATAAAGGTAAAAGAGACTAAAAAATAGGTTCATTAATTAATCTGAAAAATCTATTTAAAAAAGTATTTTTTAAAGCTTTAAATTTGAAGTTCTAAAAAAGCTATATTTTAGCTTCCAAAAAAACCATTTCTGTGAAAAAGTGTTTTTGG
This sequence comes from Erythroxylum divaricatum, assembly GCA_025434745.1. Taxonomy (NCBI): domain Eukaryota; kingdom Viridiplantae; phylum Streptophyta; class Magnoliopsida; order Malpighiales; family Erythroxylaceae; genus Erythroxylum; species Erythroxylum divaricatum. Next base: position 34,520,037 of record JANTPM010000004.1, read on the forward strand.
ATTTTACAGCTAAAAACTCAGTTTTTTTTTAAAACAACTTTTGCGGTAAAAAAATACTTATTCACCTTCCAAAAGTTGAACCAAACAGACACTTAGTTATAATATCCTACTAACACTCCCCTTCAAGCCGGTAAATAGATATTGATCATTCTCAGCTTGCAACTAAGTTATTCAAATTTGATTCTTGCAAGTGCCTTGATAAAAATATCTGCAACTTGACTGCTGGTGGGCACATAAACAAGATCAATTAATCTAGATTCCACTTTTTCTTTGATGAAATGACGATCTATCTCCACATGCTAGGTTCTATCGTGATGTATAAGGTTCTTTGTAATCCCTGTTGTGGCCATGTTATCACACCACACTGTCATTTGAGGCTCTATTGTGATTTGTAGTTCTGGTAGGAACCTCTTGATCCATATTCCTGACATATTCCAAGTTACAAAGCTTTATACTATGCTTTGGCACTGCTTCTTGCAACCACTGGTTGCTTCTTGTTCCTCCAAGTAACTAAGCTGTCCCACATAAGGTGCAATAGCCTGTTGTGGATCTTCTATCAGTTACAGATCCGACCCAATCAGCATCTGTGAAAACTTCAATGCTCTTTACTCCCCCTTTCTTAAAGAATAACCCCTTTTTAGGTGTCAATTTTAAGTACTTCAGGATTTTAAACACTGCCTCCATGTGTTCCTCTTGAGGATTGCTCATAAATTGACTAACCACATTGACATAAAAACTGATATCTGGCTGAGTATGAGATAAATAAATTAGTTTTCTCACCAGTCTCTGATATCTGCCTGTGCCTATTGGTGTACCACCTTCTTTAAAACTCAACTTATTTGTTGATTCCATAGGTATTTTTGCTGACTTTGCTACTAGCATTTCAGTTTTCTTTAAAAGATCAAGAGTATTGCTTTGAGACACTGAGATATTTTTATTAGATCTAGCCACCTCCATTCCAAGGAAATATCTCAAATTACCCATATCATTGATTTCAAATTCTTGAGCCAAAGAAATCTTTAGCTTCTGTATACTTTCCCAATCATCACCTGTAATGATGATGTCATCAACATAGATAATAAGAATAATTATCCTACCACTAGTAAAACACTGAATAATTAGGGTGTGATTAGCCTGACATTGATAGTAATTAAGATTATTCATTGCTCTTGCAAATCTTCCAAACCATGCTCCAGGTGACTGCTTCAGGCCGTATAGAGACTTTTTAAGTTTGCATACTCTTTGAGGTTGATCATGTCCTCCTATTTCCAGTGGCAACTCCATATACACCTCCTCTTCAAGATCACCATTCAAGAAGGCATTTTTAACATCAAGCTGATATAGGGGTCAGTCTAGATTGACAGCTAATGACAATAGAATCTTAATTGTATTGAGTTTAGCTACCAGTGCAAATGTTTCCTGGTAGTCAATCCCATGTGTCTGTGTAAACCCCCTAGCCACAAGTCTTGCCTTATGCTTGTTAATTCTTCCATCATAATTGTATTTGATGGTAAATACCCATTTGCATCCCACCACAGTTTTTCTTTGTGGTAAGTCTGTTTCCACCCAAGCCTGATTCTTCTTTAGTGCACTTAGTTCATCACTTATTGCCTCCATCCATTTGGGATCCTTGACAGCCTCCTGAAAATTATAAGGTAATTTTCAGTAGATAATTGAGCAATAAAGGTCTGAAAATGTAGAGATAACCTATTATAAGAGACAAAGTTGCCGACTGGGTGCCTTGTACATGTTCTTACTCACTTCCTCAGTGTTATAGGCCAACCTAACTCCTCAAAATTTGTAGCAGGTTTTGATTCATGACCTTGCTCGAAAAGTATGATGGCTTTCTCCTGTTTAGTTTCACTTGCTGTTTGCTGCCCATTTCCTTGTTTGTTCCTTTCCTTCTTGTGTAAAATCTGGTATAGTTTTGCTAGTTTGCCCACCCTAGTTTTGGTATCCTTCTCCTTATCACATTCAACATTTTTCAGTGGAATTCTTGTCTAGTTGGGGCTGGGATCATTTGCCATAGTGGGCTCAAAGGGTTGAGTGGCCTCTGAAGTGAAAGTATTAGATCCGATTTGATCAAAGTCAGGTGTAGATGGTGAAAGATAAAGTATATTTTTCTGGGATAGTGTGTCTAGTGTGCCATCATTTACTGAAAATAGTCATTCACTCTCGCAATTCTCCCCCTGAATGGGTAGTTTTGGATAATAGGGTTGTTTTAAAAAAAAAGTTACATCCATTGTCACAAAAAACTGGTTAAGAGTAAAATAAAAACATTTGTAACCTTTTTGAGTAGAAAAACAGTCTAAAAAGATACATTTATAAGCTCAAGGTTCACGTTTTCCACCGTGGTAATTATGAACAAAAGCAACACAACCAAACACTTTGTGAGGTAGTTGATTAAGAAAGGGAATCGAGGGATAGGTTTCAAGTAATTTCTGTAAAGGTGTAAGTCCGCTGTTTTTGAAGGCGTTCAATTTATTAGATAAGCAGAAGTAAGAGTAGCCTCTCTCCAAAAATAATTTGGAACATTTGTAGTGAGTATAATAGACCTTGCAACCTTAAGTAAATGCCTATTGTTTCTCTCAGATACACCATTTTATTGTGGAGTATTAACATATGAAGTTTGGTGTATAATACCATTGGTGATAAAAAAAACTGGTCAAAAGGTTGAATTAGGTATTCTTTCCCATTGTCACTTCTAAAAATCTGAACTTTTGTATGAAATTGATTCAGTATAAAGGAAAAAAAGTCCTTAAAAATATGGAAAACTTCAGCTTTATCTCTTATGAGATATAACCAAGTCAATCTTATATGATCATTTATAAAGTTACAAACTATTTGGCATTTTTCTTGGTTTTAATACTTGATGGTCCCCAGACATCACTTTGTATGATAGAAAAAGGTTTAGAGGGTTCATAAGCATTAGATAAGTAGGAATTTCATGTGTGTTTAGAGAGTTGGCAAAATTTACACTGAAAAGATGAATCCTTATTATTAAAAAAAGTTGGATATAATTGTTTCATGTAAGATCAAATAGGGTGGCCTAGCTTATGGTGCCAAAGTGCAATTTTAGTATTAGATGACAAAGTAGCATTTGCTTTAATCCCATTCGAGTTGCCAATATAATATAATCCATCAAATTCCCTAGCACTGCCAATCCTCTTCCCCAACTCCTAATCCTGAAAAACACACCTATTAGAGTAAAAGTTAGCTATGCAATTATGCTCTTTAGTAAGTCTCTTCACAAATAGCAGGTTGCAGTCCGGAGCAAGTAAATAAAGAACACTAGTTAAGACAAGTTTATTAGCTATTATAACAGTTCCTATCCCTTCAATCTTAAGAACCTGTCCATTTGCTACCTTGATAGTTCTATGACCTTAATAAGATATAATATCAACAAATAAAGAATTTTCACAGGTCATATGGTCATTTTCTCCTAAATCAACAATCTAAATACCACAATTTGTGGTTTTAAAACCTAAGGCAGTGCGTGTGTTACCTATATTCACCACATGACTCATAGATACAACCTTTTTAGCTTTTAGATCATACTTGCTCAGAATTTTTCTAAGTAGCTAGACCTCCTTCTTACTTATCGGTACATTTTCACCTTCTGCTTTGTCATTTCCAGCAACTGCATAGCTTTTGCCCTCTGTTTTTGTTCTGTTTTTTAGTTTGGGCGACTTGCTATGGATCTTCCTGCAAGTATCTCTGGTATGCCCATTTTTCTGACAATGTTCACACCAAAGCTTACTTGATTTTTTCTTTGAGCCAGTAGTTCTCTTGGCAACCATAACAGAGGAATCAAGAACCTTGTTGTTGTTTAAAGTCCCATGAATCAGTTGTCTATTTCTTTCTTCACACTTAACAAGATTAACTGCTCCCATAACTATTGGAAGAGGACTGGTAGTCATGATTCTGCCACGAACATCATCATAAACTGAGCTTAAGCCCAGTAGAAACTCATACACTCGATCCTATTCCACAATCCTCCTGTAGCAAGTCAAATCTTCATCGCACATCCATTGGTGAGGATCATAAAGATCCAATTGTTGCCATAGCTTCACCAATGCTATATAATATTGAGTTAATGTCTTCTCCCCTTGTTTGGTCTCTCTCAAAAGACTCTTAATTTGGAACAAAGCAGCAATATTTTCGATAGTATAATAAGTTTGTTTGGCATTTTCCCAAATTTCTTTTGTACATATGGCTAAGACGAACTACTCTCTGACTTTTAGGGTTATTGAGTTGATCAACTAGCGCATAACAAGATTCTTTTCGGCCATCCAAGTCTGGTATTTTGGGTCTAATCGGTCGGACGCTGCAGGTGGTGTTGTGCTTAAATATTTTTCTTTCCCTCTCCCTCTTATGAACGTGAGCATCGAGTGGGACCATGGTAGATAATTATTCCCATTCAATCTATGATTGACTATGCTGGTTTGGGAGTTATCAGCACTATTTTGGAGAGAGGATGAGTTCGATGTTAGTGGAGCCACAATAGATGAGCCAACGATAGAGATCTCCTCCGACTCGATCTACATAGCTCTGATCGACCTAAATGAAATCATTCCCGAGTGGTCTGCTATAACTCTGATACCATGAATAAAGTGGGGAATTAAAAGTATACAACCATATATAGGTTATTACAAGTAGAAGTTTAAATTTAGAAAGTTATCCAAATCTATCTATTCTAATATAATCCATTAAATTAAAGGATTTCAAACTTATTCTATATTAACTATGTACAGCCTATCTATTTCTCAATATAATCTAGTTACAGCTGTATAGTATCTTGAGAGGAATATTAGTGATAATATTCCACCGACGGTTGCAATATTGAGTTAATTGTCTTCAAATATGATGCAACTTTTTGGTAGCCTTATTTAGCTATGATAATAACGTCTTTCTCATTATTAGCCAAGCCTAGGGATCAATCTGTTGCTGTTAGTCTTCATTCAAGGCTCTAGTCCAGATGGCCTCTTATAGTGTAAAGAAATGCAGAGGATATTGTATTGAACTTATATATTCGAAAGTGAATGAGAAATTGGAACAAAAGAGACTACTTCTTTCATTACATTATAGAAATATATAGCTTGAGTGTGCAGATTATATAGACTTGAAATTTAAAAATATACAATGATTGTTGAAGTGGACTGAACATACTGATTTATCAACTAATACAAGTAATCCATACCTACTACATTACAACACAACTTAAACTTTACAACAGCACTAAATCAAATTACACTATAACACTCCTCCTTGATGCAAGTGCTGTTGAAAACTCCAAGTTTTTCCCTAAGATACTCAAATTGAAGTTTCTGTAAACACTTGGTGAAAATGTCTACTATTTGTTCTTCTAAAGAACAATGCAGTAGCTTAACTTGGTTCTCCTTCTTAGCTTCTCAAATGGCATGATATTTGACCTTAATATGCTTGTTCTTAACCATAAACATTGATTCACAACAGAAAAGGTAGCAATATATTCAACTTCAGCAGTGAATTGAGCAATTGAACCTTGCTTCTTCTTGCTCCAACGAATCATAGCTGATCCAAGAGAAAAACAATACCTTGACCCAATCACTATCAGTAAGTCTAATCAAATTCACACCACCAATCGATTTATAATGCAATCCATAATCTAGAGTACCATACAAGTACCTCAGAACCCTTTTGACAGCCTTAAAGTGAAGTTCAGAAGGTGAATTCATGAACCTAGACAGACTTGTGATGAACATAATGTCAGGTCTTATGATTGACAAATAGAGCAAGGAACCAACTGCACTTCTGTATAGAGTTGCATAAGCTAAACCAGATCCATCATTAGTGATTAGCTTGGTTCCTTGAACTCTTGGAGTGCTAATTGATCTGCCTTTTCCCAAACTGAACTTGTTTAACAGTCCTCGAGCATATTTTTCTTGATCAATGTAAATGTCATGTCTACCTTGCTTAACTTCCATTCCCAGAAAATAAAGACATCATTTCTAGGTCATTCATCTCAAAGACTTGTTCCATTTTTGTCTTAAACTCCATTATAGCTTTCATATTGTTTCTAGTTATCAAAAGATCATCAATATACACTGAAACCACCAATGTTTCAATTTCTGAATGTTTAACATACAATGTAACTTCATTGCAACTTTTCTGAAAACCCAAATTCAGAAGATATTCATCAATCCTAGCATACCATGCCCTAGGAGCTTACTTGAGTCCATACAAGGCCTTTTTCAGTAAATAAACTTTATCAGGATCTATTTCAAACCCCTCAGGCTACTCCACAAAAATTTCTTCTTCAAGTATGCCATTTAGGAAGGTAGACTTGACATTTAGCTGAAAAACTTGCCACTTGAGATGTACAGCAATGGAGAGAAGCATTCTAATGGTATCAAACCTTGTCACTAGAGTAAAGGTTTCATTGAAATCTATCCCTTGCTTTTGTTCAAATCTCTTGACAACTAACCTTGCTTTAAACTTGTTGATGGTCTTATCCGGATTAAGCTTCACTTTAAAGATCCACTTCAGGTTAATTACCTCCTTATCAACAGGTTTTGACACTAAGGTCCAAGTATCATCTTTGCTGATCATTCGAAGCTCCTCCTCCATTGCAGCTCTCAAATTTTCACAATTCAATGCTTTATTGATGGCAGCAGTCTCATGTAGTGCAACATTACGTCTAGTATAAATATCATCTAGAGTTCTTGTCCCTTTAACAGCAGCTTCATCTTCAGAATCCTCATCAACATCATTCTGCTATTCTTCTACACCTTCATCAAGTGCATTTTGAGAAGAGGATATAATTGACTTCTTTTTCCAATCCCACACATTTGCTTCATCAAATTTCACACTCCTGCTCACATAAACTCGATTTGTGAAAGGATTTAAAATTCCATACCCTTTGGATGTACTGCTATAGCCAATAAGAATTCCAAGTTTAGCACGTTGATCAAGCTTGTACCTCTTTGCTTCAGGAATATGAGAGTAGCTTACACAACCCAAGATTCTAAAAAGAACAACAGATGGTTTAGTTCCAAACCATCCCTCAAATGGTGTTTTTCCTTCAGCAACTTTCATAGGAAGTCTGTTTTGCAAGTAAATAGCAGCGTTAACTGCTTCAGTCCACAAGGTTTTAGGTAAACTCTTCTCCAATAGCAAGCATCGAGCCATATTCATAATAGTTCGATTTTTTCTTTCAGAAACACCATTTTGCTAGGAGAGTAGATGACAGTCAATTGATGAAGAATTCCAACAGCTTGAAGGAATTCCTTGAAGGCTTGTGACGTATATTCAGTGCCATTATCAGTCCTCAAAGTCTTAATGGACAAACCACACTGATTTTAAGATAATGCTTTGAATTTTGTAAAACATCTGAGCGCTTCACTTTTCTGTTTCAAAAAATAAACCCAACAATATCTTGAGAAAATCACCCATGAACAGAAGAAAGTATCTGCTGGAGTTGATTGTGGTAACACTCATTGGGCTACACACATCCGAATGCACTAGCTGCAATTTATCACTGGATTTTGAAGCTTGATTCACAAGAAAAGGAGACTTGCTTAACTTTCCCATTTGACAAATTCTACACACACCAGCGAAGTCATTTATAGGATTCATATCATGTACAAGTTCTAAATCCTGCAGCTGCTTTAATGAGTTGAAGTTGGTATGTCCAAGTCTTTTGTGCCATAAACAAGTATTGTCTTTAACACATGCATGCACACTAGCTGCTACATTTGACCATTCAATAGGAAAATTCCTCCTTTTCATTGTAACAGACAGAATTTATGTCCCAGATGAGTCTAATGATGCACATTTTATTTTCAAATGACAGCTTGTAATCCTTCTCAAGTAATTGACCAACACTCAGCAAATTCATATCAATTTCAGTTACATATAAAACATCTGCTATGTTTTTTGGTGCAGAAGGAGTTTGGACAAGAATTGTACCTTTTTCTTTTGCATTTACCAATTGCCATCTCCAAGCTTTACGTTGCAAGAAAATCTTCGATCTAAGTCCTTGAAAATAGTGAGATTAGCTATCATCTGGTTTGTGCACCCGTTGTCAACAAGCCAAATTTCAGAAGAGTGAACAGCTACACACATCTCCTCCATAGCAACAAATAACTCTTCTTCATGCTCCTCTGAACTTTCAACAACTTGAGCAGGTTGAGCACGTGCTTGCTTCTTTTAGTGTGTCTTGCAGACCTTCTCTATGTGACCAAATTGTTTGCAAGCCTTGCATTGAACATTTGGTCTAAACCAATAAAAATTTGCTGTATGATTTGTCTTTTGACAATGAGGATATGGAGGAAACTTGTCCTTTTTGAACCTTCCTCTATTATTCTGTTCACTCTTCTCCTTTCCCTTTCTGTTATGTAAATATTTTTTATGGCCAGATGACTTAAATTTCTGTGTAGTTGCATATGCACCTTCGCTTTGACTCTCCTCCTCCCGAAATGCTTTCCTTGGTTCCACAACTTGCAATGCATTTGCAAGTTCTGTGGCAGTGATTTTTTCCATGTCCCAATTTCCTTCCAAAGAGGAAATTTTAGATTCAAACCTCTCAGGAAGTGTTATCATGACCTTTTCCATAATTCTCTTCTCTTCAACTTGTCCCCCCAGTAGCCTTATCTCATTGATAGTCTTCATAATTTTGTCAACATAATCCTTGATCTTATCAGATGCCTTCATACGATGCATCTCAAATTCTTTCCTCAAATTGAGTATTTGCATCTTCCTTGTTTTCTCACTGCCCTGAAACTCTTGCTTCAATCTTTTCCAAGCTTCTATGTCAGATTCACATTCCATGATTCTTGTAAAAATCACATCATCCCAGTGATCGGAATTTCGTACCGTACCAGTCGGTACCGGCCGGAATATTCCGTTCCGGCTGGAATTCGGTACCGGTACGGGGACAAAGATACCGGGGCAAAAATTCAGCTGGTACCGGCCGTTTTCGGCCAGTACCAGCCGGAACCACAGATACCGGAAAATACCGGGTAGTTTCGTAAAATTAAAAAAATTTAGGGACTCATTTGCAAATAACGAAAAAAAATCCTAAAAACTACTCGCCGCCCCCCCACCCGGACTTTCGACCCACAGGCCACAGCTCCTCTGTCACCCGTCCGTCGCCCTCCAACCGTCTGTCCCTCCGCTTTCTGAATCTCGCCGGTTGTCCCTCTCACGCCGCGTCGCTGCCCCTCCCTGGTCTGGATCTGGACTCTGGTGTTTGTCGCCCGTCCGTCGCCCTCCGTCCTTCTGTCCCTCCGCCGTCAGAATCTGGCCGGTTGTCCCTCTCACGCCTCGTCGCCGCCCCTCCTTGGTCTGGATCTGGACTCTGGTGGTTAAGTGACGTAACTCCAATGGTGGCAATGGATAGTCGAGATTGAAAAAAGAGAGGAGAATTAGATGAACTGTTGAGGCAAAATAATTGAGCGAGGGTTAATAGGATTGTGTAGTTACAAAGAGAGATAGGGATAGTATAGAGAAAACAAAGATGAGAGAAGATAGAAGATAGAGATAGGAGAAACTCAGAAAAGTCAGAAAACAAAGATGAGATGTTAACGAGGGACTCTGCTCATAAAGCAATAAAGTAGAGTAAAGGGGAAGATAAAAATAAACCTGGACGCGAAAGGACATTGAAATTTGGTTTAATATCGCCGTTGGGAATTAAAATTACAAATTTTAGTGTAATTTAGTATTTTTTAATAATTAGCCCAATATTTTAATGTATAATATTAAGTTCTTATTTCTTAATCATTATAATATGTTATAGTAATTTATAATTATGCACATACTTATTAATTATTATAATGTATTTGTTATG
>JANTPM010000004.1:34529965-34546254 GCA_025434745.1 Erythroxylum divaricatum
AATTTGGTTTTAAAAAGTGGTCAATTTCTTATTACTGTTTTATGATTGTGATGCCATGAGGAGTGTAGTAGGTTGTTATCAGTAGTGGTCTCTTGTCGTGGGCGCCAATTGGTTCAGCCGGGTTTTGGCTAGACTGAACGTTGCCGTTATACTTCATGTGATCAACTGCTTCTTCTGTCAGCTTCAACGTCGAAACACCTACAAAACAAGAAAGGCACGTCGGGGGTTGTGTCCCGATTAGCCTCTCCAACGCTCAAGTCAGGCTTTTTGGTAAAGGAGAGTCAACTATAATCAGAGAGAATTAGGGTTGTGATTGCATACCTCTGCTATGGTAAAGTTGTACCTTATATATGAAGCAACAACTAGGTTTAGATTTTTACGTGTTTGCATGGGAGACTCTCTCCTGCTAATGGGTCGGAGGAATCGTTGCTTGAGCCTGGATCTGGTGTAGTCATAAGGCTGATCTTTGGTGATTGGACCGATCGATCCATGCGTCATTGGTACTGGGTTCGGGTCCAGTATGACCGACCTAACCATTTATAATTTAATTTGTTTCATATTTCAATCTTTGAGGTAATCGGGCCAAAATCTGGCCCGGTTTTATGAGTGAGAATATATGTATTGGCTGTGTCTCTGTCCAACAATACACATCGACGTCAAGTCTTCAATTGCTTTGTCACCCATCGTCGTCACTATTTTTGGCGTGATAATTGATAGGGTTAGGATTTGGCAATGTGTTGTCTTCTGGTATGATGCGAAGCTATTCTTAATAAATTCTATTTTATATTGCTGAATATGACTTATAACTAAACTTGTGTTTATTCTTGCCACTTGAAACAGATCCTGTAAACAGCAACTGGTATGTTGGATTCTTTGTTACAGCTCAATCACGTAAGTGTGCCACTTGTCCCTCCAAACTTCCAAGAAGTCAACAAGAAGAAGCTTCTGATAATTCAAGATAGGATTTTTAATGTTGGACATTCCCTATGAGACAATAGTTTGATTATATTGAAACTGTTAAATATTGCGGTTGGTATATGTCTACGTCAAAGAGTCCAGCAAGACAGTCTCCAGAAAGACTTCTTAAGCTTCAAATAGAATAGTTGTTGCCTTGCCTTGTTTTTTAATTTTTGTTCAGATCAATGAACAAGAACTAGTATTAGAATAAGTTTGGATTTCATCGTTAAAGCTTTTTATATTTCTAATTGATTGAAAAAAAACAAATTTAAGGTCTCGATAGTTGAATTATAATTTGCTTTGAATGAGGTTACAATTCAGCCATAAACCCTTCTCTTTTTCCCCTCTAATCAATCACCAATCAGTTTGAACTTCTGACAATGGAGATTCAACTTGAGCATGAGCACGCCTTGACTTTTGTGACGAAAACAAGGAGAATTTCTCCCATGTTTTGCTCAAGTTTTTCAAACGAGATGAGAGAAATACAAGAAAGGTAGATGGGGATGTAGAGGTTGCAGAGTTAGATGATGAACAAGAATATGCAGAGTTAGAAGAAGAAGAAGACTATCCCAGGTGCCTTGTCTGCTTTCGAATCATCGATGATGGTCCTGTCTATTTCTGTAAAATGTGTGATGGTATCTGGGTTCACAAATCCTGTGCTTCTTTACCTCGTGAGATACGAGCTCATCCTCTACACTTGCAACATGATCATCCTCTCACACTTCTTGCTCAGCAAACTGATGAACTCTCTTATTCTGATTCACCATCATCTTTTAATGGTAAGGTACACATTTGTGATGGGTGCAGAGACATCATAAGAATTCCTAATTATTATGAATGCCCAGAGTGCGGGTTGAAGCTGGATTTAAAATGCGCTCTTTCACCAGATAACGATGACGTCCAACAAATCACAGCATCACTTTCTCCAGATACAAAAACTCAGATGTCCCATGACAGTCATCATCATACGCTCTTCCTTTTCAATTCTAGATCCAGAAAGAAATGGCCTTTTTCATCTTATAGGTGCAAGCTATGCGAGAGATTTCTATTGGATCTAAGATATGGTTGCTTTTACTGTAATTTCTAGCTTCATAAGAGATGCGTAGAAATTAGCCAACAAGAACGTGAAGTACAACACACTTGCCACTCGCATCACCCAGTTTCTATTGAATATCATTGTGAGAAGTTCATCTGTGATCAATGCAGAGATTTATGCGGTGGCTTTTTTATGATGATTTGCAAAGAGTGCGGTTTCAAAATTGATTTTAAATGTGCTTCTATCAGAGAAACTATGATTCAAATATCAATTGAAAAGGAGGTGAAGACTCAAATTAAGTATTTTAACCATGATCTACATCTGCTAAGTTTCTTCAATTGTCCTAATGACATTAATCTAGAATGTGAAGGATGCAGATTGCCACTTTCAGGTCCAAGTTATGGTTGCCTTGAATGTTCGGTGTATCTGCATAAATCTTGTGCAGAACTGCCACAAATAATACAACATCCTTTTCACCCTTTTCACAATCTTTGCCTCCAAGCTTTTGATGAAAGCAAATGTAGAGCTTGTCAGAGATTTCCCCGTGGGCTGAGTTACCGATGTTATTGGTGCCCTTCGCCTTGATACCCAATGTGTCATCAATAATTTGGGATTAATATCTGCACTCAAGAATAAAGAGTACCACCAACACGACCTCTATTACTTTGCTGCTCCAAATTGGTATAATTTAAAATTTCAATGCAGCATTTGTAGTAAGAATTGCGAGGGATCATTCTACATTTGTTTGGTGTGCAACTCATATTGTCATATGGAATGCATTGGAACTCCAAAAGAAGTGAAGCATGATTATCACATTCATCCTCTAACTCTCATGGATCCATTAACAGAGGATGACATTGACGAATCTAAAGATCAATATTATTGTTATACTTGTGAGAACAAAAGGAATCCAAGATATCATGCTTATTCATGTCAACAGTGTGCAAGTACGGGTCATATTTTCACAGCTCACATTGAATGTGTATTATCAAGCGAGGTAAACTTCTCCAATTTTTTCAATTTTTTAAAGATCCTTGTCTTACTCAACTATTTCATCATCTTTTTTGCTTGTTGTATTGCGTAGTTAAATGAAATTGAGCAGAATTACGTAGCAAAGGAAGATGACGAAGAAGATAATAACCACGAAAAGTTCCCTGACTTGGATAAGCTTTCCATTGGTCCACGGTGCATGAAGCAACTCTTGGTAAGCTTCTATAGACTACAATATTAATATGGTAGGATAGGCACAAAAATTTAATAGTCATTTATATAATAAAATGAATAAAGAAAAATATAAATTCAATGTAAATACAGTATTAAATTACAACTTTCTTTTCAACCATTAATAATATACATTTAAATATATTTTCTATTTTTTTATTTTCATAAAAACCTCTTTTATATTAGTAACTTTTTAGTATTATTATGCTTTAAAGTAGTTTTCTACAATATCAATTTTATAGAAGTTATATAATTTGATAGATACATTTGTAAAACTTCATCATTTGTTAATACATTTTAAATAAACATATTAATTATAAATTTATTATGAGTTATAATATGTTTTTAATTATAATTATGTTTTTGATTATAATTTATAAATTTATAAAACAAAATAAGAAAACCTATATAACATTGCACGAGAACCCTTTTGATATAGGAAGACATATATAAAAGAAGATATATGAAATTTAACTTCAATTTAGATAATATATGAATATGTCTATGAAAAAAGTTAAAATTAATTAAAAATATTGATGGTTAATTATTAATTTAAAATTTGTGCACTTTAAGTATTAATCTACAATATTAATTATTCTAAATATATAAATAAAATAACAAGTAAAATTAATACATGCGTATGACGTGCAAATAAATTTACACTTATCAAGATATTCTTAATTCTTAATATATGTTAGTCATTTATGAAATTGTATATGTTAAGTATTACTTTATTATATAAGGTACCACCATTGTTTACAATGCTATAATAGACAGTTAGACATACATAATTACTAGTCATTTATATTGTAATTAAATAATGAAAAAGTATAAATTCAAGTACCCAATATTAAACTACTATTATAACTATGTCGTACATCAAGAAATATCAAATTCAATATTTCAGTTCTTTAAATGTATAGATATAAATATATTTTTACACTTTTATTTTTAAAAAATATGGATCCTTTTTAGATTAATATCTCCAAAATTATAAAAATTTTTGGATTCACGATACTAATTCCTCTTTTGGTATTACTATCTTTAAGCTTTTTACAATATCAATTTTTATTAAAGTGATGTAATTATTTAAATAGATACAAGTTCTAATACTTTATCAATTATTAAATTATGATGTAACATAAATATATTAATTTTAAATTTCATTATTAATTGTAACCTATGTAACTAAGTGATATCATGCACAATAACTCTTTTAATAAAAATTAAAACAATGGAAACATGTTTAAAATAACAATATTAATTATGAGATTTGTTGTTGTAATTAACTTAAACATATGTTTCTCTCTTCTTTTTTTCTTTATGCAGATTAAAGATAAATTCAATGATCATATTTTGAACTATTTTGAAGATATGATTGACTTCTCATGCTATCTATGCAAAGAGTTTGTGGAGAATCGTTCAGGCTATAAATGCTTATATTGCCAAATTTATTTGCATCAGAAGTGCGCCGTGCTACCCTTAAAGATAGAATACAATCTTCATAAACACCCTCTTTCTATTATAGGAGGAGAGTTTCTCAAAAGATTTATATGTGATGGATGTCATGTTTACCATGAAAATGACACGTGTTACCACTGTGAAGAATGTAGTTTTTTCCTCGACAGGATGTGTGCTCAAGCGATTCCTTCCATTAGCAATAATAACCAAAAGTTGAGTGATAATGGGAATAAAGTTGGATTTTCACATTTCTCCCATAACCATAAACTTAGATTTGGGTTTATTCCTGAGAAACTCAAGGTTCAATGCTCAGCATGTTGGTTTCTAATTTCAGGTCCAACTTACTGTTGTTATTCATGTGACTTTTTTCTTCATGAATCCTGCTTTGACCAACTTGAGATGCAATATATTCAGCATCCTTTTCACATCCAACATTCCCTGCACTTTAAGTTAAGTGGCTTTCCTGGTTCTTGTAAAGCTTGTGAAAAGATTTTTATGATGGGTTATGAGTGTACAAAATGTCGTTTTGGCCTTGATATAAAATGTGTCAAGTACCAAACATCTTATCTCCAGCATAAGTGCCACAAGCACAAACTTTTCTACTTTGTGGCTGAAGATATAAATGATGGTTACCCATATAAAGTGAAGTTTAGCTGCAAAAAGTGTTCCAAAGATTGCAATGAATCATTTTATCGTTGTTTGGAGTGTGATATTAACCTACACATTGATTGCATACCAATACCAAAGAATGTTAAGAGTATATGTCATGTCCATCCTCTTACTTTAGTGGATACAATTGCTGAAGAAGAAGTACGAGATGAATATTACTGTCATGCTTGTGAGAGTTTGAGGAACCCAAAACATGCTGCTTATTGTTGCAAGAAATGCTACTACACTGCTCATATTGGATGTGTGCTTGATGAGGTAAGATTTAAGTTCAATCATCCCTAATACACCAAAAATAAACTCCTGATTTTGCATGAACTAGTAATGTTTAGTCAAGATTTTTATTCAATGAGCTTTCTAAGCTTCCACCTCTAGTAGTTAGATGATAATTAGTGCTTGAATTTTACTTATCGTTTCCTACGATTTTTCATTTTGCATTATTTATGAGAACTTATGCTTTTACAATTGAATATTTGATTACAGGATGATGATGAATTGGAGATTTTTTAATCCTTATAAAAGAGTTTAGATCAGAAGCAACTGGGAGAACCTTAAAAAGGAGTTTAGATCTCTTATTTTTACGAATTCGTAGGAGCTATTTAGACTGATTTGAGAAGAATGAATTAATTTCATTTAATCTCTATACTCTGTATTTATACATTTTGCTGTCAACAATATTAACAGCCTTTACAAAAGCTATCGTCTAACCACCACTAACTCTTTTCTTGACTGACACCTTTACTTTCTTGACTGACAACCTTTAAGACTTTTAAGACACCAACAAACTCAAACTTTACAACAGTACTAAATCAAGTTACACTCTAACATATAGCTTGCTTTAAGTTGAGATATGAAGCAAAGATGATGATTTTCAGTTGAATCTTCCCTAACAAGGTGTAATAAAGTAGGCAACTTCAATCTTTCTTTTAAAGAAATTATATCACTATAATTGAATACAATACTATTCTCGTGACTGCCTATTTTCTTCAATTGATTGATCTGAAAAAAAGAAGAGAGAAACAGAAAGAAAAGATCTAGATAAAGATACAGATTGGTTTCCAAAACACTTTCTCAATCCATATGGTTGTCCAGGGATTAAAGAATCATATCTTTTCTCTTTTCTTTCTTTTTCTCTTTATTCAAACTGAATAAAGACGGCTTACAAGATGGTTTAGTATATGCGGAGACAAAAGCAAATCTCTGAACTGCAGCAGTGCTGTAGTTGTAGACTGGTCGTACATGTGATGGACAACCTTTGAAGGTAATGCCAAAACTGGTGATGCATAAAGTCATTAGAACTCTATCCGCCTCGAGATTATAATTCCCTCTAAATTTTCTCGTCAGTAAATGAAAAATATGAGCCCGGTTTCATGTAAGCCAATGGTGGAGTAGCCACAAACTAGTGTAGTCCACGTACTTTGCCATGTAAAAATTTCTGGTCACCCTTTCAGCTCAACCTTAATCCTCTTTAATGTTTCTCATATTATAAGAACAAACTGAAGCTTCTCTCAAGTACTCACCGACGTCAATGGCTTATCAAGCAGCCATGCAATTCGACAATTTGCGCAAAGGACCTTGGCTTGAAGAAGAGGATGAGAGATTAGCAACTTTTGTGAAACTGTTGGGGGAGCGAAAATGGGATAACATTGCCAGAGCTTCTGGTATGATTTTTCAAGGTTAAGATAGATTATTCAATATTTCTCTTCCTGACCCTCTTATAATATTGAAGTTTTATGTGCTTTCAGGTCTTAAGAGGAGTGGCAAGAGTTGCAGATTAAGATGGCTGAACTACCTTCGTCCCAACCTTAAGCGCGGCCATATAAGTGCTGAAGAAGAGCAAATGATTATACAACTTCATGATCAGTGGGGTAACAAGTAATGTACCTTTCTCTAGGTACCCATATTATATTATGTCTAGCAACTACTGGAGTTGAAGTTTTCCACTGATTGTAATCTTTTGTATAGGTGGTCGAGGATTGCTCGAAGGTTGCCAGGAAGAACTGATAATGAGATCAAGAACTACTGGAGGACGCATTCGAGAAAGAAACTTCAAGCTCAAGAAGAAGGTGCAATATATTAGCCAACAACTTACTACTTACCATGATGTAAATTAGATTGTTGTTTCTAGTTCAATCAAAATTATTTCAACTTATTAAACAACTGTTATTTGGCCATACAGGAAACCTTTTGTGCAACTCAAGCAATGCCAAAAATGGTTTCTTGAATCAAAAAGGTGATACAAATTCCAGGAAATATGACATTGAAGACTATAGACTGGTTCAGGATACTAATGGAACCACGGAGTCATTCTTGGAACAGTACGTAATATCAAGCTTTACATACTTAGATTCCCCGTATGAGACCAGGTTGTATGATTGGATGTCAGACTGGTCCTTTGATCAAACAGAAAAGAAAGCTCACAGGGATTGTAATGGATTGGACTCGTGCTTCTGTTATTCGTTGTGGAACTCTCAAGATTGTGAGAATGGCATATTGGATTGTCTAGGCCCTCTCTGGATTTATGAATAAGATAGACTTGACCTTTGACAGTTCAAGATGTAAATATGGGAGAAGTTCAAATTGTAAAATGCCATTTTTCTAGCTTTTAATCTGTGACCTTTCCAACATAATACGAAACCAAACTTTCAGTTAACTTCTCCGTTAGATGTGCGCACAGTTCTTCGTTTCGTTGTTCATTAGAATACACAAGGGCCTATAACTCCTTGAATGTTCTAACGACACTGAGCAGTGACAACTAAATGGATGACTAACCATTATTGCTTCGCAAAGCTGTACTCGTATATACAATAGATTAAGTCATCTGAATTATCTCAGACATTCTTCCTCTGTCTTCCCAGAACTAATTGAAAGTATGCGGTCATTTATTAAATTTAGCTCTTCAGGACACAGGATCCCGGACTGTAAAGACCGAAGTCCACCAAATCCCTGATTTTGCTAATTGTGTTAAGAAACTTATTTAGAGTTAACGGTTAGCAGATGAATTCTTGGAGCGACTAAAAGTCTGAAGTTTGATTGAAAAGTCTGTAAGTCAACGATCGAATCATGTGTAGAGTCATAACATTTGATCGGGAAATCTGCGTTTGTTAAATTCTCTAGATATATACAATGAATGCTAGTTTCATTCAACATTTGTTCCCCACTAATCTGATTGCATAGCAGCATCTGCTGCAATAATTCAGATTGTATCTTTATGATATGATACCAAATTTGAAAACAACTGCTCTACTGATTAGTGATAAGGTTGTATATTATTAGACTTCTCCAAATCTCGAGTTTCAGTAAGATTTGTACTGGGAATTGTTGTTGATGAGATAGAAAACCAAGTTTTAGTGAATGTTATTGACTTTCTGACTTCTGAGCCAAGAGATGACAACTTCCTCAGTATACTGTGAAGATAAAACACTGAACCAATGGCTCAATAGTCAACAAGTTGAGAAAGCCAGCAATTTTATCAGTTTGCGTATAGTCTTGGATGGGCTAAAGAGTTGGTCATTAGTGACAACAATACAAAGAGATAACATTTATGAACAGACGACTATACTGCGGTCTATGTAAGCAAAACAATCTTATGTACATGAACTGAACATTAAGCTCCTTACTTGACATCACTTTCTATTAACGGAAAACATACATTATTATCTTCCTTTTCCATTTTCTGGCAAGACGACCAAAACCTACCACGAATTGCATCAGCTTCTTCGTATCTGCCAAATTTATATACTAACAATAATTCATAAACAGCCGATACTTAAAACGGATATAAAGTTGAAAAGCTATAAGAGAGATCTCTAGTCTCTTAATCAAGTTGTACCAATTAATTAGCTTTTGAACTATATGGGAAGTGGGAACCTCATCTTCTATCCAACATTATCTCAGAATTATATATAGCTTCTATTTATTCTCAATTGAACAAACATTTTCTACGAAATCCACAGCTTGCAGACAACTTTTCAACCCTTTTGTTAATGTCTTGATCTCAATATTAGATAATGTGGTATTTAAGATATAACCATTAATAAATAGTTTGTAAATGATACCTTTTAGGCTTCTATCCTCTGCTGCCCTCTTCCTCTTCGTGCCTCTCCCCTTATATCTATCAAGTTGTCTCTTTTTGCAATAAACAAACAATACCTATTTACCAAAAGCAAAAAAAAAAAGCATAAAAGAACTGATTTCCATGTAAAGATGGCTCTCGATAGAAGTTGTAATGCACCATAATTTGTAATTGAAGATATAAAAACGATAGCATCTGGATAACGTTAGAGTTTCCCACTAGGAGATTTTGTAATAATATCACCCATGCTTGGCTAGATCTTAGCCTAAAGGACACTAAAAAAGAAGTACCAAATCTTCTCAAGTTCCTGGATATTACTGTATCTAAGAATCCAGGAGAGGCAATACGCTTCAGTTGCTCACTAATGTCATCATGCAAGCCTTAGAAAAACAAATGGTGGGGGAGGGCGAGGGGGAAAGAAAGAAGATGCCCGACAAGTGTATATCCGATGGAAAATTTTGCCAAAAAATGATTATGGTACAGGTTTTCAGCAGAAGATGAAGTCATTACATGATAGAACAACAATTAAGAGGTGATTGTTAAATAATAATAGAAATAAGAATTAATATGATAATTATAATTATAACAGTTGATTAAGGAGGAATGATTATTATTACTATTAATATTAAAGTGGTTGGTTTATTAAAAATTTTAGAAAATAAAAATTTGTTAAAATTTTCTTTTACATCAAATTTTAATATATTCTAATTAACTATATTTAATTAATTACATAATTTTGCTAAAAAAGAAAAAATAATTCGTTCAAACTTTGTTTTACATCAAATTCTAATATATTCTAATCGATGATTTTTAATTTTAGCATATTTTAATTAATTATATTATTTTATAAAAAGGAGAAAAAAATAAAATAAGTAAAAATAACCTATCACGAGCCTGTGAAGCTTGCACGTTTCGCATGAATGAAAGTCATTCCTCTTATATTTGGAGAGTATGGAGTATTGTCCCAAAAGAGGATATGAAAACATTAATCATTTAATGATAATATATAACCAACCTACTGTTTTCAATTCCTTAACCATTCATATCTTCCCAAACGCATTAATTAAACCTACTGTTCTTCATTCCTTAACCATTCATATCTTCCCAAACTCGTTAATCAAGCCTACTATTTTTCATTCCTTGACCATTCATATCTTCCCAATCTCATTAACCAAACACCTCTTGACTTACATTTTTCTAGGTATAGCGTAAAGATCTGGTCAATAACAAAAAGATAAGTGTGAGAGTACAAACAAAAAACAAAAACAGTAAGCATAAAGACAATTGGCAATGAAGAACTATTCTTTGAGTGGTCGTCTGAGTACTTATCATCAGAACCTCATCCACTTCCTCCACCATTGGCTCCAGTGCTCCACATTCCTAGGTGGTTGTTTCCTACATATTCACACGTATTGGACTAAGGTCACTCATTCAATATGGTTGTATGTTTCTATGGTAGTCTCCCAACTTATCAGTTAGATTTAGAACTGTTGTTTTTATAGGGCTGAAGCATAATAAGTGAATAAAAGAGAAGAGAAGGAAATATTTTGTCGTAGAACACTCATTAAATTTATTGAATAGAAACTTGTCTATTTATACATCTTTTCTCTAATTCAAATTTAAAAATAAGATAATATCTAATCTAAATCAGCATAGAATAAAATCTAATTTATTTGATGATTATCACAATAATATCTCTAATAATATCTTTGACTATTTCAAAGTCACATATTCAACAAGAACAACACAGTCTGATATAATGCAATTAAATTTACAGAAAATAATTAAAGATGGAGTTGCTGACTGTGTTTTAAAGAATCTTTTATTTGTTTTCTTATTTGCTATCTTCTGGTAGAATGTTTTTTTAGTTTCTATTTTTTAGTAATAAATGGGTCTCTCAGATGACAATGAGCAATTATTTTAAGAATTTCAATTTTGATGGTTGTATGTTTGAGTATGTGTTAATTCAATTTCATTTCATCCTATCAATGACTAATTTATGCAAATGAATTACAACTAACAAGAGGAAATAATGCTCAAGATATCTTCGAGAATTTTAAAGATTTTCCAAAAAAAATAAAATTTAAAAACTAAATAAAAATTAATTGTATTGTATTATGTTTTTATGCTTAACGATGTCTTAATACATTAGGTTAGAAAATAGTAAACACTAAAGTTTTCCTGTTTTTTTGGAAGAAAAATTCAATTTCATTTCATCCTGTCAATAACTATTTTAGCAAATGAATTACCACTAAAAAGAGAAAATAAAGTTTTAAAGATTTATCTAACAAAATAAAAATTTAAAAATAAATAAAAATTAATTGCCTGAATCAAGTCAAGTAAAATTTAAAAACTAAATAAAATTAATTGACTAAATCAAAATCAAATAAAAATTCATCCACTTCAAATCTTGTAGATTACAAAATTTGATAAGATTTTTTTACTAACACATTTTACAGTAATCTCAACAAATGTAGTACTTGCTATCACTCTTCCTTGTTATTTTTTTCGCAAATTTTAAAATTTTCTCAATATTTCAAATCTTTATTTTGACAATCCCTTTTAAACGTTTAGTCATGCCATTGAAAACAAAATTTTTAGAAATTGATATGCCAACTTGATTATCAATAAATGTTGTTGTTGCAACCTGTTTGAGTCATTTACAACCATGTTATCAATTTTCTCAACCACAAGGCTTGATTAGTTGGGTAGTTGCTTAAGATACTTAGCTTTAGCAGTTGATTGTGCCATAACCTCTTGCTTCTTTGAACTCTAGCTAAAACAACATGATCTAAGACTAACCCTTTGTATTTCTTATATCATCATATAAATCTACGCAAGCAACTTCTCTTTCTTTTCAAACGTCAAACCATACAATAAGATTCCTTTAATGTACATAAGAACCCTTTTTGTAGCTTTATAAAGCAACTCACTAGCACAATACATGTATCTAGATAACAAACTTACAAGAAACATTATATTTGGTCTTGTTGCTATCGAGTACATTACATATCTTATAATGCTTCCGTAAGATCCCTATATCAACCTTCTTAGCAAAATACAGTAGACATCCTATAATGCTTCTGTAAGATCCCTCATCTACCTTCTCAGCATAATCTCCTCTGTTGAATTTTTCATTTTGAGAAAGAGGAGTACAAACTTAATTACGATCCTCTATATTGAATTTCTTCGACACCCCTTAACGTATTATACTTTTCCAATAATAAATCCATGTTCAATTAGTTGAATCTCTGTACTAAGAAAATTTCATTTCTCCTAAATCAATCATTTCAAATGTTTGCCTTGTTTGAGCTTGTTAAATTTCTTAATTGGGTTTGCATTTCCTCGTCTCACAAGTAAGTCATTAACATGTAGTGAAATAATGACCATATCATCATCAATAAGCTTGACATATAAAGTTGATTTACTTATGTTTTTGTTGAACCCCATTTTTTAATATCTTCATCAAACTGATTGTACTAGGCTCTTAGAGCCTATTTTAAGTCATATAATTCCTTTTTAGGCAAGTATTCCTTGCTTGAATATTTTACAAATTTTTTAGGTTGTTCAATAAAGATTTCTTCCTTTAAGTAGACATTTAGAAAAGTTGACTTTACGTTAAGTTGATAAAATTTTCACTATCTTTATGCTGCAAATGCTAAGAGAAATCTGATAATATTTAGCTTCACTACAAGTGCAAAAGTTTATGAAAAGTCTACACTAAATAATTGAGGATATCCCTTCACAATTCACCTTGCCTTCTCCCTGTTCACAAAACCATTAACAATCAGTTTAGTTCTATAAGCCAACTTTAAACCGATGGTTTTCTTATGTTGTGGCCTATCTACAAGTTACCAAGTTTGTATTTTTTTTTAATCATAATAGTGTTCTCCTCCGTTGTAGCAATCCATTTTGGATCTTTAATAGCATCAACATATTCTGTAGGTTTAAGTGTTGCTACATTAAAACTTTGACAAATCTTAGCAGGTGACCTTATACGTCTTATATGAATATCATGAATGATGTCATCTTCATACAAGTCTACTTTATCTTTTCTTACATTGAAATATTTAAGTTCCTCTTTATTCCAATTCCATCTTGCAACTTCATCAAACTTTACATCTCTATATACTGTTACCTTTCCTGTTGAAGGCTGAATGATTCTGTAACCTTTGGTAACATTACTATAGTACCATATTCAAATTTAGAATCCATCTTCTCTCATTTGACATCTAGAACATAAATGAAAAATATGCAACCAAATATCTTAAATTTTATAATAGAAGGCTTAAAACCATACCAACCTTAAAAGATGTTTTTCCTTTTAAAAATTTAGTTGGTAACTTGTTTAATAAAAATATAGTAGTATTAATAGCAAAATCAAGCCATATCCTTTTCAAATATTTGCTATCATTTCAAACAATTGACATGTCCTTTTCAACATTAAATATTGAGCCATATCC
Organism: Erythroxylum divaricatum; assembly: GCA_025434745.1. Taxonomy (NCBI): domain Eukaryota; kingdom Viridiplantae; phylum Streptophyta; class Magnoliopsida; order Malpighiales; family Erythroxylaceae; genus Erythroxylum; species Erythroxylum divaricatum. The sequence goes on from JANTPM010000004.1 coordinate 34,543,845, forward strand.
ATAAATATTATATCTTTCTCTCACTATCCTCATTTTATTGAGGAGTGTAGGTTACAATGAGTTGATGTTCAATCCTTGCATCCTGATAAAACTTAGCAAATTTATCAGCAAAATATTTTATACCATATCATATCAAATTACTTTAATTATAGAGTCACTTAGATTTCAATCTATGCTTTAAATATTCAAAGTTAATAATACAAATTTTTGTTAAATTACTCATAATGGACCAATAAAGAGAAAAGTCTATAAAAGTATAAGTTTGATCATTTTGAAATATTATCTTTATTATCTACATAGGGATTTGATGACATTTTAGGCTTGCTAAGTGTCCAGTAAACCTTGAGTTTACTGCTTCTTTAGTGTTGGTTATGCTCTAAGGTTGGGGTCGTGATAAAGTTTATTTCATAGTTTTAGGTTTAAATTTGAGTTGTTAGGTTGATCAGAATCGAGTCAAATTTTTCTTTGAACTACTGAGACATTAGGATCATATTTGTTTTAAATTGTTGCCTTTACTTCCATCCTTTCTTAGTACTGCTACAATCTTCTCAATGGTATTAAGTCTCGAACTAGAATGACATATATATATTCAATTTGTTGATTTTTCATTTCAGGCGGTTGCATTGGATTGGTTTGTTTAGGTTATTCAGCCAGTAATGAGTACTTTAGGTTTGGAGGATTTTAAACAGAGATCCATGAGACGATTTTGTCTACCACCATAGAGAGATGCTTATAGGTGACAGTTGTTACATTTTAGGAGAGGTGATATGTCGATTAAGGAGTATACTATCTAGTTTTATTGATTGATGAGATGCGCAAAGCATATGATTGATTAAAGGTGAATAATGGGACTTTACATTACCTATTTACGTCTCTCATATGTAGGACTTCGTTCAGAGGGTCAGACTTTGGAGGGTGCTATAGATGAGGCTAGAGAGATGGAGAGGCAATACAGCATGCATAATACCATTCTTGATCTTTACCAGACTAGTGGTTTGGGGTAGGAAGTTATAGTTAGCGGTCATCGATGCTACAGATAAGTGTAAGTGGAGAGTAACATAGATAGTCTCGACGAGGTCATGGCTACATGGGCATAAGAACAATAGACATGGTTATAGGGATCCAACAAGATCAATTAGAATTGAAACTAGAGTGGGTATCCGTTACAGTGGGTAACTTTGGATGTAGTAGTTCTTGCACTAGAAGTATTGCTTGTTAAGATTGTGATAGAATCCATTAGGAATCTTATCATATTCCTCCGGGTGCTTGCTTTCGATATGGTCAAATTAGGAATTTTACTAGAGCGTGCCCTAATTTTAGATTTCAAAGATAGTTTTCTCAAGGTTCCTCTGCTAGTGTGATACAACTAGTACTTCAGGTTCAACCTCAACATCAAATGTAGTACCAAAACATGAAGGCGTGTAGGATGACAAAAGAGAAATAGAATTATCCATCTTTGAAAACAACCCTAACATAATGGCTTATAGGTTTTATGCTCTATGGGTCATTCTTCACTTCTTCTAAAATTATTACAAATTGATCTTATTATTCTCTAAATTCACTTATGTTTCTTGAAGGTGCATAATTAAGGCTTAGAAAAAAAATTTTCATTTTAAGTATCAAATCCTCGAAAGTTGACTAAAACACAACTATAATTTTAAGAAAATCATATTAAAAGTAATGTATATTTAGAATACATGAGTAGGTTGCATTTTCTAACTCAAACAACACAATTGAGCTTTTGTAAGAGAGGTTAGGAAAATTTGATCATACAAATATGAACATTTTAGAATGTCTTATGAAGAAGCTGGAATTGATACTGACGTACTGCCCCTCATACTCTATAGCAAAATATGGTTAGCGAGAGGAACAACAAACTCCTTAAGACGTTATGACCATAAGCAGCCAACAAAGTTGTTTTTCCATTGAATAGGCTCCCTATAAAGGCTATAAAAGGAAACATTCAATTTGAAGCATGGTATGACTATAAACTTTACCTATAAAACCTCAAAGTATTTGGTTGCATCTATTTCTCATATGTACCTAAAGTGAAAAGAGATAAGCTTGATAGAAGAGTATATCGTGGCATTTTCATTAGCTACAGTAGTATCTATAAAATTTTTCAGCCACAAATTCAGAAGATTCTAATAAATAAACATATTCACTTTGTGGAAGAGCAATAATGGTACTGAGGAGAAGAAGATATGAATCATATTAATGAATTTCTACTAGTATAAGATGAAGTTGATGATCCTAATGTTAGAGGTTTTTGATTATATATATATATATATATGTATGTATGTATATGTATATATGCTATATGTATAGCATATAGCTCAGCAAACTCTTGAAGTGGCGGAAGCTAACTTGAGGAAAGCTGAAGGCAAGAGACAAATAATTGAGGCAAATC
>JANTPM010000004.1:34547196-34562363 GCA_025434745.1 Erythroxylum divaricatum
TCGTGAAAGGAAACATATTAATTTTGTATCTGAGGGTTTTAGTGCTTGGCGAAAGAAATTAAGATTAAGAGAACATGTAGGAAATCATGACTCTGATCATAATCAATGTCGAATTTCTTGTGAAAATTTAATAAACTAATCCCAATCTATTGAGTCAGTTTTTTCAAGGCAATCAGAGAAATAAAAAATTGAATATCAGTGTAGGCTAAATGCATCAATACGGTGTCTTCGTTATCTCTTGATGCAAATGCTAGCTTTTCGGGAGAATGATGAGTATGAAAATTTAACAAATCAAGGGAATTTTCTAGAATTACTAAAATTCATAGCTTCTAACAATGAAGAAATTAAGAATGTTGTTATAAGGAATGCTCAAGATTTGATAGTCTATTGGAACAAAGTTTGTAGTTGCAACAACTGAAAATAAGTATTATGGTTGAGGAAGGTATTAACTTCCTTGGGATGTGAATAAAGAAAATAGCACTAAACTGTTTATGAATAATCAGGTAAACGTTACCACCTCCAAAAATTCAGGCTTCCATAACTCATTTAAGAAAGGACTACTTAGATATCCGAAAAATTATAACCTTATCTATTTTCTTATTTTATTGCATTTGAACTTTATTGCATTGGATTTGGAACAAAACCTCTTACGAAATAGGAATATTAATCTACCTCGACGTTATTACCAAAGTACCTCTGAGAACAGCTTTGAAAAGCCCTAGTTTGTGTGATTTAGAGGGCATAAGCCCATGAAGTTGTGCCTTAAAATAGCAAAGATCAAGTTGCCAACAAAATAGTGCAAATGGCTTTTTTCAGCATTAAAATAGTAAAGATCAAGCAAGTAACCCATCAGTACAGCGATTACATTGGCTATTAATGGCAGGGCTACCACTACCACAGATACCACACTGCCCCCAAAAAACAGCAGTCGGTTGATAACAAGACCCTCTTTAACAAGAAGCCTTCACAAACATGTAAACATTATTCCACTCGACCGAGCAAGATTCTTGCTAGGATAAGGCTTCTCAAGAAGTGATGATCAGATTTTTGCTCGAAGCATTTGTGGATGACTCCATTATCTTACAACACTAGCTGAGTAATGCCCCGGATCCAAGCCACTACTGCAAATTGCCTGAAGTTTAAAAATCCAGGTACCTCAAATGGCAAATTGTGATGCACAGATAGAAATGAAGATCAAGACCAGTCCTCCCAATTGCCTGTCTCAGTTTACCTTCTCTTTTCCTATCAACTAGCTAGATGGTAATTGTACGTATTGACAGGAAAGGAAAATGAAGTTAGGGTGGAGGAAACATTGAATTGTGTACAACGGTTATTCATCCTCGAGAATATGATACTTCTACCAATTAAATAGGACAAGAATGGCTATGGATTCACAAAAAGCACAACACCAAGAAACAACGAAATGCTCCATCGTGATCACAGGTTATAAATCATAGTTGTTACAAGAACCAATTGTTGAAGGCAACTCCAAGTACTAAGTGTTAACCAGAAGCTATTCAGCTCATAGTCTCTTCAATCCTTGATGAGCATGATGTTGGCCCTCCCCTTGTCTGCTTTGTATTGTAAGATTTGCATTTCAAACACTTGTGCGCTAAAATATGGAAATTCACTTCAGAAGTTTCCCCACAGTCATTACAAAGGATCCAAACCTACAATAAACCAAATTATTGGTCGGTTACCGTCTTATTTTGACCCATAGGAAATAACTGACATTTGAAAATCTCAATTATCTATTACTTACCATCTTATTCTGGTAAATATCAGGCATGGGTGTTGAAGCAATCTGTTAATCAAAAGCATATTCAATCAAGAAAGAATGAACATAAGATGGAAATATCCGTCACACTACTATATTAACTTACCTCCTGATCAAGTTTTCTCCACACACAAGACATATCGCGATATGATTTTGAGCAAACCGGGCATGTATACCTACAGGAGAATACTTGGGGTAAATAAAAGGTGTCAAAAGTTAATTATTGAGGTTTCAAAATGACAAAACATTACTAGACTTACTGGGAATGATGCTCCATCTCGTTAAGACATTCCAAATGAATGGTATGTCCACACCGCAACACAGTAATGTCTTTTGTTGTATCAAATAAAAACTGTACCATCGTGACAAGTTTAAGTCACTGAAGCATTTCATAAAATAAAATCAGTATTCATATTTGTTGTTTCAACCTTAGATTTACCTCAAAGCAAACAGGGCAATTATGATGCATGGCTTTTTCAACACAATTGTGTGAATCCTTCATCACAGTTGAATAGCAGCATCCTACAATTAGAAATATTTATCTCAGCTAACTATGATTCAGTATCAAGCTAGAAGACAATATAACCAAAAAACTTTTAAAAAAATCATGACAACGATGTAAAAACCAAAAAAGAAATTTCTCAAGTATTAGGTGTGCTAAGAATCTTACCACATCTATTACAGTGGAAGAAATTCTCCTCTCCTCCAGTTCTGCAATACCAAACATAAACATAAGTTGCAGGGCAGTGTATAAAATGATACGAAACGTATGCAACAAATGTCAAAGAAAAAAGGCTAGTTCAAATGCTGACCTGCAGATACCACATTCATTGCAATGATATTGCCGCTTTGAAACCTGAAGAACGTTTTGACCCATTAATTAAGTTAAGAAAATAGCAGAATTAGCAATCGGAAAGATTTCAAGCAAAGGAGCTCACATCATCATCAAAAAACTTGCATTTGGAGCAAAAATATTTCCCCATGCAAACCCCACAGATGACGCAGAACTGTTGAACCTGGTGAGACAAGAAGAAGTTATTAAAACTATTCAGAAGACTTCCAAAGATTATTTTGCGCTTGTGGAAACTTACATCTTGTTCTGTGTGACACAAGGAACAGATGACCTGAAAGACATTAGTAGCAAAAGCAACCGTATTAGTTTCCTTCTCATTTTCTGAATATTATGCTGAAACAATTATGTAAGGAGGAAAACGATTTTAGGATAGACGAAGATAAGGAAGACAGTGGAAACTCAGGAAAAACTGATATCTTTAGGACTCCGAGAAAGTGAAAGAGATAAGACGTTGAGCCAGATGTCTGAATCATTCAATCAACTTCAACTTATTTCTGACGCCAAACATCCAAACACACAAGATCTTCCCAAAGCAAAAACAAACAATGAGCTGACCCCCACGCAAAAAAAGATAGTCCCCCGTCAGAAATATACAGAGAATGATAGGAACGCAAAAACCTAAAATCTTTTGTGAACCAAGTAAAAGCTCAATTGTTTTATTTTTGACAAGTTATAAAATAGAACATAAGAGATAAAATGACTAGCAACTAACCCGTTTCAATTCCTGGCGAGGAATGTCATGACGATCACGAGGATCAACTTCCATCCCATTCTGCAAAAGGGAAAAACAAATTCAAGTCAAATTTCATGTTCAGGCACAGTTAGCCGAAGTTGGAGAAACTATGAAAAACCATAAGGAAGGAATTAACAAAGATAGAAAAAAAAGAAAACCTTGGATTCGTTATGACAATGCCTGCAATCGAATATCTCATCACAACAGGGCGCTCTGATCTTGCATCTCCTTCTATAGTGTGAGCACCTTCAAATAAATAAAAAAAATCTCAAGAATCGAAATAAAAAATTTTAACTCAATAATTGAAACATAGAGAAACGAGGCATCTTTAGAGAGAAACACAGATATACGAAGTATAAACACTTAGTCCGGAGCAAAATGAAAAAATTGAACCATACCCGTAATGCCCAAATCCCAGATCCTTTGATGAAATGGCCCCAACAGCCAAATATGCCATCCCAGGCTCCAACCCTCTCTCCATCTCTTCCTTTACCTGAAAAACACAGGAAAACCAAACTCACCTCAATATTTATTCCTATTCCTGGTAGTCTAAGTACACAAATAAGCTGAAATAGATTGAAGAAACAGAAAAAAAAAAGGAATAACTGACCCCAATTAAAAGATAAAAGGGAGGAAAATTTCCCTTCTTTCCGGGGAATTACAGAGTGGTGTTGAACCACTCAAGCAATCAAAGGAACCTTGCACATCGGGGAAGGAGGGAGGAGAGATGAAAAGAAAAACCAAATACCCAGGAAGCCTTGAATTTATATACAATTGCGTGTCAGCCCTCGTCAAAAGTCAAAATTAACTGCCCCATTTTGAAAGAGTAGAGTGATGACGAGGAGACACGTTACGGTTTCACAACCGACCATAATTATTACGTGACAGAACTAAGAAGATATTTTTCTCCTTGTCTGTAGTTTCCAAAAGAGTAGGTGTCGAAATTAAAAAAAAGGAAAATTTTTCTACGAAATACAGTGTGCAAGAAACGACGCCGTATAACACATACCAGCATTTTGGAAGTTGCTTCTGCAGGCTGAGTTGCTCCTAGTCAATGATTTGATTGAACAGTGGATATGTTAATGGGTATTTATACTTGTCCGATTTAAGGCCAGCAAAAGCCAAGCCAAGGTCTGCCAACAGCTGGGAATTACAAATTAACCCTCGTTTCAGAGCTTGAGTCGACGCTGCATAAGATGGTATAATGGGGACAGAGCAACTGCGAATCTTCCTGTCGAGGAGTAGATAGGCTTTTAGGATTCGATGACGAGGAACTGGTCCCAAACTGAGTCAGTAGCGTGTATTCCGACCACAAAGTTGACAACTAAGACATAGGACTTCTCTACTTTTCTCACTTGTTGTATGCATACATGTCCTATTCCCGACCTTTTTCCTTAGCTGGTCTCTTTTTGGAAGTTACAGCGCAAGCATACATTCTGTTCCCGGAAACTTCTCGATACGCGTAACCTCCACTCTATCCAGTCCACACATTGTTCTCTGTTTTCAGGCATTGGATTGGACTATCAGATTAAAAGTGGTTCGAAAAAGATCAACAGGATTTGGTTTTGGATGACAGATATAAAGTTCACTTTGGTAATAACGAATCTTGATGCAAGAAAGGAAAGAAAATTGCATGTGCAGCTAGTACCAGTGAGGAAAAGAATCACTTTCGACTGGTGAAGATAACAAATAAATGTTTACAGATTGAGTTCGGAATCCTGATCGTTCTTTTCACAAGAGAACATTGGATTGCTGGATAAAAGTAAAGCAAAAGATAACTTGAAGATGAGGTGACTGGAACTGCAAGGAAGCCATTGTCAGTGGCTGGATTGTTGCTAACCCTTTTTCCTATATCGCAAGGAATTTAGACAGAAAGTCGCAATTGGATATTCCTGGTTTCCATGAATGATGAGTACACGGTTAGAATCTGCTTTCATCCGTAAGATCTTAGACTAATGTGACGCCTCCTGACAGCAACTGGAACGGTGAGTAACTTATTAAGAACCTAAAATTGTAAAGGTAATTCTCGTCATGGCCAATCTCATTTATCTTTTTCCATTGAGAAATCGTATTTCTTCAAACTGCACAGTAGATTAAAGACGATAGGCTAGAAGATACTAAATAACTGCCTTCTTAGATTGCAAGTCCTATTAGGTTTGGGCCTTGTGATCTTTTAACTCATCTTTTTAATATTTAAATTTAGTGGTGATCAGATAAAAAGTCCGTAAGAACGGGAGAGAGATAAGAAAAAAAGAGGAAAGCAAAATTTTTTAAAAATCAATTGTGATTTTTTATTTGATTTAAATTCGTTGTTATTAAATGTAGTTCAAATTTAGTTTTGAAGTTTCTAAGACATTGCTCTATAATTGAATGATATAGACATTAGTGAGAGGACTTTAGCTGCATTTTTTAACTTGTGAATAATAATTCAACTTTTGGTAGTATCTCTCATGAGCTTTTAGCAACATTCAAAGGCTAATTAAGTAATTATAAATATAGTTATTGCTGTCTTTTTATTAAAGCAGTATAATTCATACCATTAAGTAAAACAACATTGCTATTAATATAAGTAAACAAAATTTCTTGATTAGGCAACAAAATAAACAATCTTGCTTCGAGTTTTGACTAAGATAACATAATAATTTCAAATTATAGCAATAATATTGAATACATGTTACAATAATTTAACTCTTTATAAGGTAATAAAGTGATTTTTTAGGCAACAATTTGTAACAACAAAAGCAATAGTTTATTCTTTCATTATCAATAATATGTTAATGCAAAAACAAACTCTTGTCATTAATTAGGCAACATCCATATATACATTAAAAGCAATATACATACATTGACATATGTCTTCATTGTGTACGTACTGTTAAATGTAAACTATATTTATAAATGTTATATAATTCATCAGGACTTGTACAATTCAACCTTTAACATATTCAAAATAAAGAAGCAAAAAATTACTAGCTAAAATATTCACCTATATTATCTTCCTCCATTTTATATAGAATACAAGTGAATTAATTTAAATACTAAACAAATCAAATATGTATAGGCACTCCAAAATCTTCACCAAGTGTCTCCTTATCTACTCCTAAACATCACCTTCCTACTGAAAAAAGAAAAAAAAGAAACAAATGGTAACTTACAATTGTAAAACTACTATGCTCATAAATATGTTGATATATTTAAAGAAGGAAATAATAACTACTTTATTGAGACCTCAATTTAATCAATACAAATAATATAGTAAAAAAACTAACAACATAATGATTCAATTCTTTTTGTGAACAAATTCAAAAGGCATACACATAGGCAATTACTCTGAACAAAAAAGATAGCAAGTTGATGTACAACAACAATGAATTAAGGAAATTTGTCACGTGATGTTTGTCATATTGGTTGTATGGTTTAGAGGAATAGAAGATTGCTTTCTTGAGTGACTAGAAGCAATCAATTTACAAACGTTCAACTTTTATCATTTCTTCTCTATCAGCTTTATCCTGTTCTAATTGCCTTTTCATTTCCAAACGTTCAACTTTCTCTTATTATAATTTCTTTCTCATTCTTTCCTTTTCAGTTTTTACTTTGTGGTTCATCTCTTCTTCCAATCCATTTTTTATAGACTGCAAATACTTATTAAGAACTTTATATAAGGCTGATCACTTACCATATTACTTTTTTTCATGCTAGATGCTTTCACACCCCTTCTAAAAATTTTATTATGTCCAAGCCTTGTCACTCCCATATCGATCATAAGTTCATCAAGCTTTTGACTATCATTTTCCTTTTGCACTTGTTTAATGTGAACCTACAAAAGAAAATTTACAATCACACTAATGTATGCAGGCATCATATATGATTACAAAAAACCTACTATAATTTAAGTTATATTATAAATAACTCATTTTGACAAGAAGAACAAATCAACAATATAAAAAAAATGAAATCATATACACATGTAATAAGCAATAAATTTGGTTGTCTTAACAAAAGTAGCAACAATAAAGAAAATTATTACAAGACAAACATTACTTACAATTTTCTCCCTTATAGCTTCAGTAGATTACTTGTACACTTTTTCAGGCTTCATTTTATAAGTTGCAAGATACTTTTCAATATTAGAGAGTAACATTTTATCCTCTCTTTCATTTTGCTATTTGTGGAAATAATTGTTAATTATAATTTAGGAATTTTAAGTTGTTTCTTAATAGATTATAACTCATTGAAAAACTTATCAACTTAGCATAAATACTTGCAAAGCTCTTAGGACCAGTTGTGTGCATTTTAGTTTGTTGTTTTCTATTTTGAATATTTGTTTCAGCAATTTGCTACACATTAAAGCATTATATTGAATAGATATAATGTAACTAATTCGCACAAGTACTAATGATTATCATATCTTCACATCTGGGTGGTTCCAATTAAAAAAGGCTCCTTAGAGACTTTTTTGCTTATATGGTTGGGATGATTAGCCATTCTTTCTGTATTTGTCATTTATTATTTGAAATGCTTTCACTTCAGTATAGCCTTATAACTTCTCGATGCATCTTCAACAATATCTCTTCTGCAATGTAATAAATTTTCATTTAATTTAATAAATCAAAACTAAAAGGAGCATTAAGATATTGAATTTTTTACATAAACATATTCCTAAACTAGTTCTTTGGGAATCTTATGCCAATTAACATGGTTTAGAGGTGCGAGATTTCATTTATAAGCCACAATATCTAAGAAAAGTATGAATTCAATTAGTGCCTCCTCAATAGGATCAATTGCCTGATTAAGAGCATTGAAAAAATTGGTTTGCATTGTTCCATAGATTTTGAATGAACCTCCTTGAGCAAAGTTGGACATCTCCCCTTCTTTTTCATAAATTTTATATTGAAAATAATTATTAATGTTAGTATATAGAAGAGAAATTATTTAAATACTAGTATAGTATATGATTACCTTTACATTAAGTAATGACAATTTCTACCATATGCATGCTTATAGCATGTCCATTTTCTTCTACTAGATCTCAAGTGGTTCAAATTGTTATTCCATAATTTTAGTTTTTATTTCTTGTTACCTTAGGAAAGCAGACTCTTTTTGAACAATCACTTCTCCTGATTCGATTTCTATTACATTTTCAAGTATTTCATCACTTCCACTTATAGTTGTTCCTTAACAAGTTTCTTTTGTTTTTTTTCACCTTAAAAATTCATTAACACTACCTAAAGGATATAAAGGTTGCGGTCTATCACTTTTTTTAGAGGATTGGTCTTTCCTTTCTATTAAAATTTGTGACAATTAAAACTAATGGAAAGAAAAAGATAAATTAAAGGTTTTTAAATCTATATCAATATCAGAAAATGTTCATTCACATTACAAAGAGGATCAAAAATAACTATTATTATAGTAATTATATTGAAACAAAATTTAACAATATAATAATCACATATATATTACTAAAGCAAACGAAAAAATTTGTACCTTTTCTTTAATGAATTGGCATAGTTCTTCACTATCCTCCAAATGCTCTTCCTCTCTACGTGACAATTTAGATGAATGGTTTAGTTCATGAATGAGTCTTCTTCTTTTGCTTTCTCAAAAAGTTATTTATAGACCTTAGTGCAACAAATTTGGTCACACATGTTTGCCTCTTCCCTTTTTTCATTGTGAAGACCTATAACAATAAAGAATATTATTGCTAATAACCATATATAAATAATTAGATTAGTAAAGTATATTTAAACATATAGTAACAAAAGTTATATTTTTAATAGAGAAAGAACGTAAATAAGGACATTCTATAACAAACTATTGATCAATATCCATTCAATCCCAGTTAGTGTCATCAAACTCTAAATCATTTTCATCGTCGTTGTCTTCTGTTTCTATATCTAAGATATTTGGAGGTATGCCAAATGTGTCTTCAGAGAAATCTTCTTTAGACCAATTAGGGTCCACGTCACCACTATTTCTAAAAAAATATTTGACATAATCATTTGGTTCTCCCCAATATATTTCTTCAACATTTTCATTATCATGCAAAGGTACATCAAATAGATACTTAGGTACCTTCTTCTCCACATAACGACAGCCTTCCTCAAAACAATCAGTTACATAAAACATTTGTTGAATTTTACTTCCCAATACAAAAGGATCCTCAATATAACATAACTTTTTGAATTTTACTCGAGTAAACCCATAATCATCTTTCTCCTCTTGATACCAACAACACTACATTAAAGTGTCCCTAGTAATCCACTTCAATAATTTCCTCTATTGCTCTATACTAATTCACATTTCCAAGTGTTGGATTTCGGTCTCTAGAACTTGCAAAACTTGGAGTTAATATTGTCAAATGAACTCCAATATTTTGACTCTTACACGCATCCCATTTTTTAGTCATAAATTTGTATCCATTAATAACATAACTTGAATGTTTCTTTGACACATTATTAAGGCCTTTGGATAACCAACGAATATAACTTAGTGTTGGACCTCGAAATTTTTTCAATTATTATTGATTTATTTGTTTCATTATTGTTAGAATTGAGTCATTAATTTGATAGGCGTAAATAGAGATTTGAAATTTGATGGAAAGATTTGAATTAAGTTAGAATTAATGTGGTCTTTAAGAAGGTTAAAAGGGTTAGGAGATAGATGAAGGAAAGGGGCAAAATGGGAAGATCAAAAGAGAGGAGTGGTATTTTTGGAAGAACAAGAACAAGACCAAAATATGGTCTTGTTTAAGAAAAAGAAGGGAAACATCATGAGAGGGAGAGAAGAAGAGAAAATAATGAAGAAAATGTGGAAAGGAGAAGAAGGAAGAGGATTTGCTAAGATAATCATCTCTCCTTCTTGCTTTGTTAGAAACGGTTTTAGAGAAATGAATTTGTGTGGGGTTTGTGTTGGAAGAAAGAAAAAGCTAAAGAATCATTTTTTATTTTTAGGGATTTCTAACCTAGGGTTTCATGATGATTGAAGAAGTTTTGGGTAAACAAGTAAGTATAAGCATCATTGTTCTTGATTTGATGAATGAAGCATATTTTGGTGATAGTTATAAGTAAAATGGGGTTTAATGGAGTAAAAATCTGGAAAAAATTTAGGAGAAGAGTCGCTTTTCTGCGAAAGTTTGCTGCAATCAATATTGAAAATAATTAAAGTTCACCACGACGAAGTTTGTCCGGAAACAGCTTGAATGTACTTTGATATTTTAGGCATAACTTTTTGTATAGTTATCCAAATGGAGTGATTTTTAATTTGGAGTAAAGTAGAGACATGAGAATAAAATTTGTATGATAAAATATAGTTTTAATGCAGTCTATAAGAATTTCAATTTTTGAATGAAAGTTGAGCATAGAATACTGTTTCAGCATAAGAACAATCCAAAAATATTTGGGGTATAACTTTCCGATTATTAAATCAAATTGAATGATTTTAATGGAATTAGAAACTTAAAACAACGAAGAACATTTTTCTAGAAGGAAGTCTTATCAAATTTCTTCATTTACTTGATCGGAATGATCATGGAAAATTGACCCAAAGGTTGGGACTTTTGGAAGAGTTTGAGTATCTAGAATTTATCTTAGTGAATATGTTAATGGGACCTCAAATTGTGTTCCTATTGAATAGAGTTTTTGATTATTGTTAAAGGAAATCAAGGAAGGCAAGAGGAGCAAGGGCAGAGGTCTCTTTGAGCAAGTTTGTAAGCAAGGATTTCAATTTGGATAATATATTTATGGTAATTGTGTAATATGGGCAAGTTTGTCTTATTAGTAAATATATGCTAAATTGCTTGAATTGAATGCATGTGTATTGTATGTTAACTTACTTGATAGTGAATTACTGTGATTGTTGAAAATGCATTGTGATTTATGAATTATGATTCAGTTATGCCATTGAGTTATGTCATGGCATTTTGTATGAATAAAAAAATGAGAAAAAGCATGAAAGTATAAGTATATGATAAAATGATTTGAGCATGATTATATGCTTTTGTTTGAATGATAGTGGAATCATTTCGTTCGTCACATGTACATTGACAAAAGCCTTCTCTTGACTGCCTGCTTGTGACATATAAGATTCGAAAAGTGGACTCATTTTGTTAATGGTATAAACTTTGGTTTCTCCATTTTGTTTCTGTGGAACCCTCAAGTCAATTGTTTATGTATAGCATATTCGATTTGTTATTTGTTATGTATGATGCATAATTGAGTGTTATGCTTTGAAGGATAACTCACGTAATGTGTTATATGTGATGACTTTTTGTTAATTATGAGTTACAAGTTGATGGGAGTGCCAATGAAGGGAATCGCCAGAATCTCAAGATCCCACAATTTGAAAAGCTAATCCAACAAAGGGTAATAAATGCCCTGCTACAGGACAAAACAAAAATCAAGGCTCTGCAACTTCCTAAGTATAGAACTCCATAACTGCACTACATTACGAGATAAGCCACCTAGCCTTCAAGTAGTACTACACTACCGTTGCCAACTATCTAGCTCACACTAGTAACTCACAACCAACGAAGAAAGCTTACTTACATGTAGAGAAGAAGCTACAATAGAGAAGGTAAGCTGTGATTTTGAAGACCCATTAAAACAAGGAATAAGAAACAAACCTCCTAAAAGTTTGACTCAAAACGGACCCTACCAAACCTTAGTGTTAAAGTCAGGATTAGCATCATCAAACCAACTCATTCAAAAGATTTCAGAGTTGGATTACGAACACCATTTTCTGAGCAAACAACTACCAAAAACTATAATTAACGTGCAGAAGTTTTAGCAGAAGAAACACTAACCTGGTTTTTGAAGTTTGGATTATTATACATGGCCAAGAAGATAAGCCACCGCCCACCATGCACCATGTTCCAACAATGAAATGAAAAATATAAATCCCACACAAGAAATAAAGCATACCTTGACAGTGAAGTCATATAGTTTTGTCGGTGGTAGCTCTTTCAAAAACTCCAAAAGAACGAGACTTTGAGAGAAATCCCGAAAATCCATTGTGGTCCAGTTCCACCACTTATTGTCCAAAATTTGACAAACAGTAAATGTTGCGTATCTAAAGGATACGAAAGAGATGAGCGCTTTTTCTTTTCCGTCACGGCGGGGTCAACGACGGTGGAAATGAAAGACATAAATGGAAGGAGATGTTGATACAGGAAAAACTACATTAGCCTATTTGATTACCTTTGTAAAAGGAGTTATATCTTGACAATGTAAGTTGTAGAAATGCATTACTTTGCCAACTGTAAAAATAGAACTTATTTTTATCATTATATCTTTAAAAGAATTGCCATATATTATGAGATTTATGAGGGAGCTTGTCTTTATATAAAGAAGGCATGTGCTACATTATGAAAATCAAAGAGAGTGCAACTTACTAAGAATTCCACATTTCATGGTAGATCGAAACATACTGATATTAGATACCACTAGATTTGAGATATTTTGAATTCTATGTTGCTTAAGCTATAGAAGATTCATACCAATAACAATGACTCTCATATGATGACCAAGTCTTTTTTAAAAGGAAAGATTGATATACATTACTTGATCGTTGTGATGATAGTTTCCTCCATATAATTAGGTGGGGGGAATTTTTAGATTAGGAACTTTTCCCTCTTATGCATAGAAATTTCTAAATTTGTTGCCCTTAATTGGTTATTTTTAGGAACTAATTATGGTCTTTTAATTTCTAAAATTTAAAATAGCAACAAGCAAGCGAGAGTTGACAGAATAGGGAGAGAGAAAAGAAGAAAGTGTAACAAAATTTCTATAACCAATTCTAGTTTTCTGCTTGATTTGGAGTTATTCACCATTAGATTGATCTTGAATTTAGTCTAGGAGTTCCTATCATTTTTATATAACCTAAATTGTAGAGATCTTGTTTGGAGAAATGTAGATGCAGTGTTAACCCATAAATTTTAGTTCAACTTTAAGTAATTTTTCTCCTTGCTTCCTTGTTTTTTATCATTGCCTTTATCCTTTGTTTCTTCTTATTTGGTTTTGTTTTATAACCACTTTAAATAGCATTTTATAAGACTCATATAGTATGGTAGATTTCTTTCGATAGAACATAAGTCTTGCAATTTGTTACCCGTGATCTGAATGAATTTTCTATATAAAAATCTAGATATATCTTGGGTTTGTTATTTACCTTAACTATATTTATTTCTCAACATATTATATTTACTAAAATATTAATATTATGCTAGAATTTGCTTGCTACTTGTACATTTAGATAAATATTTTGACTAAACATTTTATTATGTTATGTGTCCGATCTTATTTATATAGGTGTTTTCTTTCAAATAATATGTTTGCCTTAATAACAACCTTACAAGGTAATTAAGCTAAAATAGAATGACCGGAAAAAAAGAGAGCTAAATAATTGACCACCAATGATTAGGGACAGTAATGGGTCGGGTTTTTATGGACGATTGTTGACAAGCCTTGGATGAGAGGTGTTCCTTGAAGTTATCGATAGACTCCGCAAAGGACATTCTACACTTAAAAGTATAATCTTTCGTTTGGGGTAGCCGAAACAAGCATTTTTGACCACAGGTAGGCTTGACGGATCACAGGCGGATTGAAATTTTTTTGACAAAGCGTTGTACCTTCTCTTTGATCTACGAGTCTACTCATGACCTATGGCCAGGTCAAGTCAAGCTAAAATAAGATTGGGCCGGGTCAAGCCAAAACTGCCATCCCTACTAATAATTAGATGAAAGAAAGGAAACTTTCCATTCTTTTTAGGAAATTACAAAGTGGTGATCAAGAGCCAGGAGGCTTGAACCCCTCCAGTAACCAAAGGAACCTTGCACATTAGGGAAAGAGGGAGGAGCATGAAAAGAAAAATCACACATAAGAAGCCTTGAATTTACACAAGTTAGAATTAACTCCCCAATTTTCAAAGAATAGAGTGATGACGAGGAGATACGATATGGTTTGAGAACCGACCATAATTATTACATGACAGAACTAAGAAGATATTTTTCTTCTTGTATGTAGTTTCCAAAAGAATAGGTGTGGAAATTAAAAAAAAGGTAAAATTATCTGCGAAATGTAATGTGCAAGAACCGATGCCGTATAGCACATACCAGCATTTTCGATGTTGCTTGTGCAGGCTGAGTTGCTCCCAGTCAATGATTTGATTGAACAGTGGATCTGTTAATGGGTATTTAATTATTTATACTTGTCCAATTTAAGCCCAGCAAAAGCCGAACCAAGGTCTGCCAGCAGCTTGGAATTACAAATTCCTCGTTTCAGAGCTTGAGTCGACGCTACATGAGATGGTATTATGCGGATGGAGCAACTGCGGATCTTCCTGTCGAGGAGTAGATAGGCTTGTAGGATTCGATGACGAGGAACTGGTCCCAAACTGAGTCAGTAGGGTGTAATCCGACCATAAAGTTGACAACTAAGACATGGGACTTCTCTACTTTAGTCACTTGTTGTACGCATATATGTTCTATTCCCGACCTTTTTTCTTAGCTGGTCTCTTTTTGGAAGTTACAGCGCAAGCATACATTCTGTTCCTGGAAACTTCTCGATAGGGGTAACCTCCACTCTATCCACACATTGTTCTCTGTTTTCAGGCATTGGATTGGACTATCAGATTAAGGCCTTGTTTGGTAAAGAGCTGATAAGCTCTTTTTTAGCTGTTTGACTCATTTCAACTTATTGACCTTATGAAAAAGCTCTTGGAAGTGTGTTGGTAGTCCGTAAACATCAAGTGCTCCCTATTTTACACCACAGCAGATTACACCCTTTCTAACAAACTCTGTACGTAGCACT
>JANTPM010000004.1:34566502-34576950 GCA_025434745.1 Erythroxylum divaricatum
GCTTACAGATCAATATCAGTTCATAAATAATGAACAGCAAATTAATGAAATATGCCTTTCTTTATTTATTCATAAAGAATGTACATAACTTTGTACAAAATGCGCTAAAGGCGATTGCCTTCAGGGCAATACTCTAACATAATGTTGATGGTGATCTTCTGGTTTGAGTTAGGTTAAAGATACCGATACTTCCTGTCATGTCATGCCAAGGTAGGAGTTCTTCATCTCTTATACTCTTTGTGATTTTAGAGTATTAAAGATGGTTAATGATGGCAAGATTAGCGGGATTAGTATAGGAAATTTTACTTGAAGGTTAGCAATGATTCCAAGTTAGTTCTTAATTATGTTAAGCATGCATTTGACATCCATTTAAATTTTATCTCTATAAAAAAGCTTGATAATTATTATTACAATATCTTCAATGATGGACACTAGAAATGTACTAGATGTTCATTAATTGTGATTTGAGTTAACAAGTCCTCTAACTTACATAGGACAAGGTTTCATTTCTGACAACTTAGTGAACAAAGAAAAGATGATACTTATATGAATTTTAATATAAAAGATCGAGTCATATATGTGTGAAGGGAATCAATTGTTTGGCTAAGAAAAATTTTCTTCCTTGGATTAAGGAATAGGTTGGACAAGTGTTTTCATTGATTGGCTAATAAATAAAGAAGGCTAAGACAAAAGTATAATTATTTTAACTAATTTTGATTTTCATCTTATATGAAGTGATTCGTTATTGAATCAAGTTTAAATATTCAAGTTTAAGTGATTTCACTCATTTTCTTCTTTGGTTGTTATTGTTGAATTTATCTTTCATTTCTCCTTGTTTGACACTTATTCTATAATCACTTTAAAGATAATTTTCTAAGACACTTTTAGTATAGTGGAATTTTTTGATGGACTAAAGGTTTCATAGTTTTTATCCTTAACTTAAGCTGATTTTTCACATAAAAATTTTGGAGTATGTTGAGTTTATGATTTATTTTATCCATTTTTAGCATATTATACTTGTTATAATATCATTATATACTAAATTGTTTCCTTGCTCCTTATAGGTTCAACTAAGAAGGAAAGTTTTAAGTGAAAATTTCAATCTAATTTATGTTTAGTCTTCTATATATTATTACTTTCTTACTAATATTGAGGTTTCTAAACTTGTGGCTGAATATTTATGATAACTATGTTTGAATAATAGATCCAAATATTAGCTAAATGATGCGTTTAATGGTATTAATTACCATAAATGGAAAACAACACAAAAGATCTTTCATTTATGAAAAAGATGCATTTGTCATATTTGCCACTCAGAAACCATAACATTTAGGAATTTAAATATCAATATGTGCCTATATTAGGCAAATGAGTAGAATACAATATTCTTAATCACGTTGTTTATGAGATATGTATTAAAATTTTGTAGGATAAGTTCGAGAAACTTTATGTTTCAAAAGTATGCAATAACAAGATATTATGTCAATAAAGCATAGTATATTAACAACTATTATTTTAAGCTAAAAAATGAGATGAAATAAAAAAGAATAATAGTAATAATGAGAACTATGTTTCTACTACTATTGATGGTGATCTTTTTGTTGTGAGTGATAAAAATACCATAAATTTATTATTCCATTAGACAAGCTAGACTGTAGATATTGGTACTTCCTATCATGTCATGCCAAGGAAGGAGTTCTTTAGTTCTTAAGTATGTAAAACTTGCATTTGACCTCCACTTAAATTTGATCTATGTAATGATGATTATTATTACAATATCTTTAGTGATGGACATTGGAAACTTACTAGAAATATGATTATTGTATATGATGTAAAGTTCTATTTTTGAAAACTTGATGAATATAGCATAGATGACTAAGTCATATGAGTGTGAGGGGAATTGTTTGTTTGGCTAAAAAGATTACTTTCTTAGATTAAGGAAGTTAGGTTAGACAAATGTATTCATTGATTGGTTGAGACGCAAAGAAGAGCTCCTTTTCAAAGTCATACTCATTACTTTCTTAGATTAAGGAAGTTAGGTTAGACAAGTGTATTCATTGATTGGTCAAGATGCAAAGAAGAGCTTCTTTTCAAAGTCATACTCCTTTCTAGACGTTGTATTTGTTGGAGCTTATACATTCTAATAGTTGTGGTCTTGTTAAAGTTGAGATCACACGGCGATGCACTTTATTTTGTCACCTATATTGATGATCACTCTAGAAAATTTTAGGTTTATGCTTTGAAGACTAAAGATCATATTCTTAAGAAGTGTAAATACATCCAAGCCTTAGTTAAAAGATAAACAAGTAAAAAGTTGAAATATATTAACAATAACAACAGTGGTGAATATTTTGGAACTTTTAATAACGATTACAGAGAGTAGAGTGTTAGAAATTAGAAAACTCCTCCCAAGATTACCTAGTTAAATGATTTTATGAAGAGGATGGATAGAACTTTGATTAAGAGAGTTAGATGCTTACTTGTAAAAAACCTCTATCAAATTTATTTTAGGCATAAGCACTTTGTATAGATGCATATGTTATCAATTTGCCTATATTGTTCCTTTGAATGGTGATATCCTTGATAGAGTTTGGTTTGGCAAGGATGTTTCATATATTCACTTTTAAGTCTTTAGAAGTAAAGCATTTGTGCAAATTCTTAAAGATGAGAATTTGAAGTTGGATGCTAAGTCTAAGGAGTCTATATATCTTCATTGGTCGTAGTCAAGATAATCTTAGCTACTATTTACATAATCTAGTAGAGAAGAAACTTATTGTAAGTTACAATGTGGTGTTCTTTAAAGAACATATTATTGAGAATATTAAAAAACCAAAGAGGAATGATTACTAAAGCAATGAGATTTTGGTCAATGTTAAGCTAGTATCTTTAAATAATGCACTAAATGCAGTTGAATATGGTCTTCAAGATGTTAAGATCCAATATGATAATAAAAATGGTGATCAAATGTAGAATGTTCAATAGGTATAGACACTTCAGGACTTCAATACATGATTTTCGGGTTGGTTAACATGATTTTCTGGTTGGTCAGCAATCAATAAATACAGAGGCAATAACTATAAAGACACTATAAAACCTTTATTAGGAGATATATTAGAGAGAGAATCTTATTATTACATTATCCCTTAATAAGTATAGGAAAGAAATTGAAAGATTTAAATAAGTCATAGATGATGAATAGAATAAGAAATGGTTTAAAGTTATAAAGGATGAGATGAAATCCTTACTTGATATTCTCACTTTTAATTTGATTGAGCTACCTAAGGAATGGAGAGGTCTGAACAATAAATGGGTTTTTAGAGTGATATAGTACAAAGCTAGATAGGTTGTCAAGGGTCATAGCTAGAAGAAGGGAGTTAATTTTAATAAAATCTTTTCTCTAATTGTGAAGATGTCATCCATTTAAGTTATCTTGATTTTAAAAGTATGCTTGACTTAGATTTTGAGTAGATATATGTTAAGATTGCTTTATTCTATGGTAATTTAGACACAGAGACATATATGGAGCATCTAAAGGCATTAAAGTCAAAAGAAAAGAGGATTATATCTGTAGATTGAGGATAGATGAAGGATTTAATAAGACTTCATCTAACCATTGTATTTAAATCTAATTATGATTTTTTATTACTTTATGTTAATGATATGTTTATTGTTGGTCAAAATTTTTCTAAAAAATTTAAAACAAGATTTGAATAAGTCCTTTGTTATGAAAGACTTGGAACTAGCAAAATAGATTCTTGATATGAAAATCATCCATAATAAGAAGGCTAAGAACCTGTGACTATCACAGTAAAAGTACATCGACTAAATGCTTCAAAGGTTTAATATGAACAAAGTTAAGGTAGTATACCTCTTTCTAAGTACTTTAAATTAAGCAAAACTCAATATCACTATAGCGAGAAAGAGAAGGAAGATATTAAAAGAGTTCCTTATGCTTCATCTTATAGTAGTTTGATGTAATAATTTGTATAAAACCTGATATTGCTCACTTTGTTAGTGTTGTTAGTCATTTTCTTTCTAATTTAAAAAGGGATCATTAGAAATACAGTGAACCGAATTTTTTGGACTAGCAAAACCTATTCTTTCTATATATATAGACCCATATATGGAAGGAGATGTTGATACAAGAAAGACTACTTTAGCCTATTTGCTTACCTATGTAAAAGGAGGCGTATCTTCATAATCTAAGTTATAGAAATTCATTACTTTGTCGCTTGTAAAAACAAAGTTACTTTTATCATTACAGTTTGAAAAGAAATGTTCTAAAGGAAGAGATTTATGAGGGAGCTTGTCTTTGTATAAGGAGGCATGTGCTACATTGTGATAATCAAAGTGAGTTCAACTTATTAAGAATTCCACATTCCATGGTCGAATGAAATATATTGATATTAAATACCACTAGATTTGAGATATTCTAAATTCTATGTTGCTTAAGCTATAGAAGATTCATAAGAATAACAATGACTCTAATATGATGACTAAGTCTTTTTCAAGAGGAAAGATTGATGTATATTGCTTGATCGTTGAGATGATAGTTTCCTTCATATAATTAGTAGGGGAATTTTCATATTTGGAATTTTTCCCTCCTATGCATAGAAATTGATAAATTTTTTATCCTTAACTCGTTATTTTTAGGAACTAATTATGGTCTTTTGAATTTCTCTTTTAATGTATAAAATTTGGACTAGCGGTAAGCAAGTGAGAGTTGATAGAATAGGAAGAGAGAAAAGAAGAAAGACCGTAATAAAATCTCTATAAACCAATTCTAATTTTATGCCTGAATTGGTGTTATTCACAATGAAATTGATCATAAATTTAGTCTGGGAGTTCGTATCATTGCTATATAACCTAAATTTTTGGAGATCTTGTTTAGAGCAATATAGATGCAGTTTAACTCATAAACTATTATTCAACTTTAGGTAAATTTTCTCTTTTTATTCCTTATATTTTGTTATTGCCTTTAACTTTTGTTTCTTCTTATTTAGTTTTTGTTTTCTAACAACTTTGAAGAGCATTTTGTAAGAGCCTTATAGTAGAGTAGAGTTCTTTTGATAAACCAGAAGTCTTGTAATTTTTACCCTTACATTTAGGGGGATCAAAAGTTTCAAACTTTCCAAATATAGAAAGATGTGTAAAACTCCAAGGTCATTCCAATTATCAAATCAAAACCAAATGTTTTCTCTACTCCTTATAATGTTTTTAATTCCTTAAGCCATGATGCTCCTCATTTTTAACCCATATAGATTATGAGTCTGTGAAGAGTTTCCATGCTCTATTGGTTAATAACCTTTTTTATTATTTTGGTTAACTTAAAACCTAAACCATCTTCCCCTATAGGGGAGTAGATCACAGGCTGTTTCACTTTGCCTCCATGTTGATTATTTACTGAACTAGTTCAAAGAAAGTTCTTTATAATTTTTTCAATACCTTTGATTAGTCTTTAGGTAGGAAAATGTGAGAGCACTAATATATATACAGGATATTTAGAATTTTTTATATGTAATATAACTATATAGGAAAGCAACATATTGTTGCAATGATTGATTCTTCTATTAATGGAGACAAAAACTGGTAGGTGGTCTACGTAAGTCAGCCTTGTATCTTCTATAAGAATTCTAAGGTATTTAAACGACAAATCCTAGTATTTTATACCTGAGATTAAAGTTAGTAGATTGATAAGGTTCGAGAAATCAAATGAAATGTAGAAATAACTCTTAGTTTTGTTGCTTGAAAACCTAAAGAGCAAGTAAAGGAGTTCATTAAAATGCTTATAGATTCCTTATCTAACTGACTAAGGAGTAAGAGGCCATCGGCAAAGGATAAATGAAATTTCACTATCCTTTTGCATTTGTAATGATGTTTAAAAGCATTCCTTACATAATCTTGTAAGGAATGCCTCAATCCTTTAGACCCTTTAAAAAATTTAACAAAGTTAAAAGCCTTGGTGAAAACAATTTTTAGTGAACAATTCTTTAATGGAATTTTGCTTTTATAGCCTTTAAACAGCTCTTGTGTTAGGAGGAGATTATCTTTAATACTTCTTCCTTTCTAGAAAGATTCCTAACTAACACAAATTATGTTATTTAACACCACTTTCAAGCCTACTATAGTTAATTTGTAGATGATATTATAAATCACATTGTAGCAAGAGATTAGTCTAAATTTACATAGGGAACTCGGATTAGGAGTTTTGGGAATAAGCAAATAAAAGTATTTTTCAACTCACTAAGCATTTTTCTTTTAATGAAGAATTATAAAACTACATTAGTCACTATATCTCTTGTCAGGTGCAAAGATTTTTTTAAAATAGGCATTAAAACCATCTAACCTAGGAGCCTTATAATGATTCATTTTAAACAAGGCTTATTTGACTCCATTAAGTTGAAAGGCTTTGTCAAATCTGTCTTATAGGTTATAAGGGTTTTTTAAGTGATTATATACCAAATTTTTAATCTCCTCTTATTTATAGGCTAGTTCATTATTACTCTTATTTAGATAGCATAACTTATTTGTATTCTTCATGTTAAGAATTGTATGATGGAAATTTTTTTGGTATTTCTGTCTCCTTCCCTCAACTAGTTGACTTTAGCTCTTTGTCTTTAAAAAGAGTGGTGATCCTCAAATGCTTGAATGTAGACTTTAAAAGCATTTTTTCTTGTTTCTCAATGCAGTATCTTTAAGGAGGAACTCCAATTGTTTTGTACATTGGACAAGTCTCCTCTAGCTTTGGTAATGGCTAAATTATTGTTTTTTTCAATTAATTCTTAATTTCTTTTAGCTTCCTTACACATTTGAAAGATCCATAGCCTACTATTTATGCCCTAAATTACCCTTGATAGCCTCCTTGAAGCCTTCCACCTTAGTAATAAAATACTTAAATCTAAAGGGGTATTTGATAAAGCCTGCTTCCCAACATAACCTCAATAGGAAAATTGTTAGATCATAAAGGGGAATGGAAATAGGTCAAGCTTATAATAAATTTTGTGAGTCAATGTGAATTAACCAATGTTTGATCAAGTTTTCTTTAATCTTACAGCTTACTTCTTGATTATTATTCTAGAAGAAGACAGAGCCATCAAATCATAAGTTTGTAAGCCCTAACATATTTAGACAATCTTTGAAGTTATCAACATTATTTTCATTGCTTAACTTATCACCTTCAGGTTTTTGGGAAAAAAAGTTCATGTTGAAATCTATTAACACCAAGGATTATTGACAATTGAGGTTAAAGAGGACATATCCCTCCAAAGCATATTCCTTTGAAATTCTAGGTTGTCAGCATAAATAAAAGTAATATATAAAGTATTACGATCTTGGTCTATATTGATCACTAATTGAATGAATTGTTCAAAAGTAATAAACTGGTTTATAGAAACATTTCTAGGATTAAAAGTCATTATGATTCTTCTGTAGTGGTATGTTTAGTGATTAGTGATCACATTCTAATTATTTCCAAACAACCATTTGTTGTATGGAATATTATTCTCTTTAATTTTTGTGTCTAAGAGACCTATTATACCAAACCTTTTTTAGTGCAAATGATCATGTATTATTTGCTATTTTGGGCAATTTATACCCTTTACATTCTAAGCTAGGATCATGAGGAAGAGGTAGGGGTTTAAGGCCCCTTTTTCTTTAATTGTCTCCCAAGTTTCATTTTGGTGATAACAGTAGGTGTATCACCAGCATCTGTAAGTTGTTAAGCATTTTTCTTCACTAAGATTTCATGTTTGGTACTTTAGTGCTCACTATAAGAAAAACGTCATTTAGCGACTAAAATTACTGACGAAAAATGTTTGTATTATATCGGTAATATAAATTAGCAACGAAGTCAAGTGATGGACAACGGTGTCGTCAAAAAGATTGTAGGTAAATTTACCGATGGACATATTATATAATCATTGGTAAATAAACCAACGAATGGACTTGACCGTCGGTAAATTTATCAACAGATTTGTTGTAAACTATCGATAAATTTATTTATAGACCTAAATATTCCATCGGAATATTTTTCGACAATACTTGTTATTCCATCGATAAGTTTTTTGACAGTTATGATTGATTGACCTCGATGAGTATACCAACTGTTCAGAAAATCTTGATGGTTATATTACCAATGGAACAAAGAGTAATCATCGGTAAAAGTCTTATATTTTACCGACGATTTATGGTGTTCTGTTGGTAAATATAATGCATTTTACCGACTAACTAGTATTTTCCATCGATAATGAAAATTAAAAGATCTTTTTAAAAAAATCTCAACATTAAATTTTAATTTATGATCTTATGCGTAATGCATAATTTCAACAGTTATGAATTATCTGTGCATAATAATTTTAATTTGTTTATATATTTAATTTGTTTAAACAAAAAGTTGATTGATGATATAAAATTAAAATTATTTTAATTGATAATAAAAACATTATAGTATACATAATAAGTCTTTGTAATTCAAAGCAAATGGCTACAACAATTCTATTGTCCTAGTGACCACGGGTGTTTTGAGGTGCTACCTCTCGCCTTCAACTCATCTACCTCATGTCTTAGCTGAGTTATATAGTCCATCAATGTCTCCATTATGGTCCGAAGCTGATTGACTTTATTGGTTTGCGACCATCTACTAGATGTTGTTGTACTAGATGTGGAGGATTGCAAATAATATATGTTCGCAAATGAACCTAACTCGAAGATCCTTCTACAACGGTCCCTACCACCTACTACATCAAGAGATGTCTGACTCTCATCAACAGCTTGTTTGTGCAAAGACTGTCGCTGAATGCTTTCTTGTATTTGGTCTTATTAGGAGACAATGTTTATATTAGTAAGTGATAATTATTAAGAATTAATATTAAATCATAAATTTCACTTATATTCAGTTCTTTACATTGGGTGTTGACGAATATTACACCGTCATGCTTATTGGTATGAGTATGCAAAAACAACTGACTAGGTGTAGGCCTTATGCCAAGAGACTTTTCCTGCATAAGAATAAAATGTTATAAGTGATCTAGAATTTATAAAAATTTTAGTAGAGTTTTCTCTATTTTTATGATATTTACCCTTGTTGAAGAAAGAAAATAACTCAACACAGTCATATATGACACCAGACATTTATACCATTACTATTATCCATAATACACATATTTTTATTTCAACATTCACGCATCAATTTAAATTGAAATATAGCAAAGTAAAACAATTAGAATATAAGTGTAAAGTTTAGATACTTACAAGTCTCTTTGCATGCTCATGATAGGTAATTGATCCTCCTGTATATACAGGAAGAATATCTCCCCTCGATCCTCCACGTTTGTTGATTGAGTTAAGCTCAAAGATGGACATTGCCTCAGGTAATATCCAATACTCATGCCAATGACTCCATATTTGTTTATAAATATAAGGTGGTCGTACACTAGCCTTGTGTATCACACCAATAAAATCATAATAATGTGTACGTGCTCGTTTCTCCCATACATTATGTATAATCGCATCGAAATTAGAATCCTAGAAAAAAATTTGAAATAAAAGGAAAATTTTTGATAAATACTTATAATGTAATAATATTTATCTAATTAACATATACAAATCAATTAAAAAAAGAAAATAAATTTTTATTGTACCTCAAACTCCTGAAAGTAAAATGCTTTTTTTGGCCTGAGAGATATTTTTCCATACATAACCCTCAGGATCAATCCTCTCCTTAAATTTAGACGTCAAATTTCTATAACACGGTCCATACGAAATCAACCTAATATAAAAACAAATAATTTTATATCATTTGCAAAAATTTAAACCTATAACTTAATTATAAACATATATAGTGTTTCATACGATTTCACTGATAGCTTATTGACAACTTTTATAAACTTTCTTCCATCAGGTCCCTCAACTCCAAGCTGGCGGTCGTCTCCTTTATCCGCTATAGGGGTAGTGGATGATGTATGAGTAGTGAATTGTGAAGCGTCAGCAGTTGCAACTAATGCTTCATCTGCAACTGTAGGCCCTGGAGGTAAAGGTGGTGATTCATTTGCAGCTGGAGACTGTGATGGGCCACTCTCACAATAAGTCCCTTCGAACATGTCTTTGAGCCTGGGCCGCATGAAATCACGTTGTCTCTTTAGTCCTATATTTCTACATGAAATTATTTATTTATTGAATTTTGTAGAAATATAAGAATTTGAATTTGAATCCAATATTTTACACAATATATGTAAAAGAAAATAAGGCAATTTGTTACATATCATATTAAAGTACAAACTTTGAATTCAATTATGAGAATAATTGGTACTGTAACATCCCGTCACCGATGGGATGTGGACAGTTCATTGCATTCGTATTTGTTCATAAGCATGTATCATAGTATATTGTATAATTGGCATTTGTACGTACATGCATATATGACATGTTCCGACTAGATATGGATAATTTGA
>JANTPM010000004.1:34585257-34598335 GCA_025434745.1 Erythroxylum divaricatum
TTTCAAATTACTCATTTAAATTTTAAAAATACCAAAAACAAGTCCTTAGTGTTATTTTAATTCGTTGCAATTTTAGCAGTAATTTTTCAAATCAAACCCCATTTTATCGTTTAGGTTGCATTGTATTTAGTTACTTATGAATTAATTTCATCTTTTGGTTCCTCAAAGTGAACGACTCAAGGTTGCGCTATACGCAATCCTTGGTTAAATTTTTGAAGTAACCTCAAGGCGACAATCGGACGAAAAAAGGGTTATTTCACCTAACAGTCACAAAAAAAAGCATGTTCTGGATTGTTTTGTAAAAAAGATGAGATGAGAAGGAACTAAAAAGAAGAGAGAGCATTTGTTCAGGATACGCTGTCCTGGATAAAATTGCAATTGCAAACTAGTACTGAATGGTACACACTAGGAAGAAGAAACCCAAATTTACTGTCACTTAGAGCATGTGGTTAGACTAAATATTGTGCAATTTCTCGTTAAACTTAGTTCCCTTCTTATCGTTTTATAAATAATCTTGCAAAGCACATTCAAGCATTCTTATTAATAGTGAGAATTGGGAAGACGGAGACGTTGTTTGTTGGTAGGCATAAAGAGAAGAGGGGAATAGTACAGGTGACATGGATACACGTCGGCTCACAGGGAAGCAGGTAGGATGACGAAAGTCTACCTGGTGTCGGATGCAACCTCGGGACTCGGGATCTTGAAGCATCCACCTAGTTCTGCATGAACGAGCAAATTCAAGTCTAGTTAATTTGAACTCACCCTAGCAAAAGGACTTGTCGCCTTCTGCCCTCAGTGACCTAATTAATATGGAATCGTTCACTGTCATTATGTAATAAACGACATTTTTTTGAAACCGCCAACCCGTCATGGTGGGTCCCAAAATCCACTTCCAGATACGCGTTGATGCTGACCATCCAATGCATGGACGTACATATGCCACATTGCACTTTCCTATTGGACCTCATAAAGCGGGGTCCAGGGAATAATAAGCTTCCCGTTTTTACATGTGCTCTAGTTTTATCTTATCATTCCATTGGCAAGCTTTTCATTTAAACACTTTTCTCTTGGATGGGATCCCATATTTATGAATTATCGTGTTCTCTTTACATAACCATTTCACTCTAGTTTTTTTTTTTATATAACTCAATTCGGGCTTAGTTTGATTACTTGAGACCTATGAATCATTCACTTAGATTCATATATGGATAAATTCGAATCTGATCTTAATATCAGAGATATCTGCATTCAAAGGATAGATTATAATTATCAGAAAATTACATCACCTCAAATAAAAGCTGCTCCTCTCAAGATTCAAACCTATAATCTCTTTCACAATTCTCTCCTCTTTTGTACCGCTAACTAGGGGCATTTCGCTCTAGTTCTCTTTACATAAAGGAGGATAACAATTAGTGTGACGTGACGTTGTGCTTTGGACAAGTTTCTCGTGTCAAAGTGTAACTGATATGATTACTGTGAACTTCAAGGTGGAGTATACGTTACTCCTCTCAGCTTTGCTTTTGCACAACTAAAATACTTTCGAAAATTAGCAACAAAAGGAAAAGATGGGACAAAAATTTTGGCCCACTGAAGCTGCAAAAAGTCTGTTGAAAGTTGATCGCTACTCACGTGCTCTGTCATGTCACCATACCATCACTCAAGCAGAAGCATGCCTATGTTCGCAGAAAAGCTTATTACAAGTGATGACTATCATCATAATTACTGATTGATTGGGTACAAGTATCACAGAGAGAGTGATCTTATTGTTCATAACCTGAGTGTTTTCAGAAATATCTCACTTTAACAATAGCCATAAGCTAGCTACTTTTAGATGATAATGCCAGAATATAACTCCATGTCGGGAAGACTCGTCCTACGGGAAATATTAAATTCGCCTGCCTTACCAATTATAGCAAAGATGATAAGGTGGGTTATATACGATTGAGTATGAGAACTGAAAATTTGGAAAAAAAACTGAACACATTTGGATTTCGAACGATACAACCGAGAGAGAATACACAAATCACACCCTCCAAAGATGAAGAGATCACAAGCTGGTAAAGGAGGACAAATAGTTAACCCTCAAATCGGAATAGGTACAAGAACAAAAGATGAGTGAAAAAAGCCGGAGCATTACAGAACCACCCATTCACATCCACTTCCTCAGTAGTCACCAGCGCTTGGGAGCTGCTCGTGAGTGCTGTGGCCAATGAAGAAGAACTCGTAGACTAGAC
This sequence comes from Erythroxylum divaricatum, assembly GCA_025434745.1. Lineage (NCBI taxonomy): Eukaryota > Viridiplantae > Streptophyta > Magnoliopsida > Malpighiales > Erythroxylaceae > Erythroxylum > Erythroxylum divaricatum. The sequence goes on from JANTPM010000004.1 coordinate 34,587,492, forward strand.
CAGCGATTCCACCTCCTATCAGAGGCCCCACCCAGTAGACCCAGTGGTTGTCCCAGCTCCAGCTCACCAAAGCAGGCCCAAACGACACTGCAGGGTTCATTGATGCTCCATCGAAGGCACCTCCCGCTAAAATGTTGGCACCAACTATGAAACCAATAGCAATGGGTGCGATAGTTCCCAAGCTTCCCTTCTTTGGATCAAGAGCGGTGGCGTACACGGTGTAAACCAACCCGAAGGTCATCACGATCTCGAACACCAATGCGTTCCCTACTCCAACACCACTTGACAAAGCAAAGCCTGCGGTTGTCTGTACATAAACATGTTCGAACCAGTTATGACTATTACCGAAATAACGCAACTTTAGTGGGATCTTGTTGTAAAACTGTTACGTGCAAGTGTATGAGTCTTACCAAACCACCAGTGGAAAACTTCAGAAGCAAGCAAGCGACGGTGGAACCGAGAAGCTGGGCAATCCAGTAAAGGATGCCACGGAGGAGAGTGATGTTACCGCCAACGAAAGCGCCAAAGGTGACAGCGGGGTTGACATGGCCTCCGGAGATGTTCGCGCCGACTGATACAGCGACGAAGAGACCGAAGGCATGTGCAATAGATGCGGAGATGAGGCCGGCAGGTGTAGCGGCGCCGTTGTCAGTGAGCTTGTTGTACGCCATGCCGGAGCCTTCTCCGGCGAATACGAAGATAAGGGTAGAGATGAACTCTGCCAGGGCAGCCTTCAAGGCATCTGGGTGAGTGGCCTCTTGTGGGTGGCCGATGGCAATATTTCTAATCGGCATCTTTCGAGTACCCTGCTACTGCAAATACAACTACACTTAGCGGAGCTCGATCAGAGAGTGTTCTCTATGTGATATGTACCGGTTTCCACGTCTAAACTTATATAGGGAGTGTGGTCCTTCAAAACCTGCAATAGCTCTGGTCACTGATTGAATAACGACGCATGAAAAATAAGTAAATGAATAACTACGGAGAAGATGATTGGCGGAGAGGTGGTGAAATTCGTAGTTTAATCCATTTTTTGAAAAATAAAATGTAATAATTTTGGGTTTGAGCTTGCCGTTCCCGTCCTATCTCTATCCACCAATTGGTTACAGCGAAGCAGTGGGGACAACGGGGCCGAAGTGGGCTTTGTCTTCTACTTTCTTTTGGTCTCTCGAAACATCCGTCGGCTTTAATAGGTAATTAATCATATACTTAAGTTTAAACTAATCAGATAACTAGCACTTAATCCTGGACGAGTGCGGGTCTATTAATTTGAACATTATCCTTAGGAAGACGTTAGGACAACGCGGTGATGAGTAATCCAAAGCGTAGTGTTTCCTTTGTTAGGAGTGTATTTGGTTGTTTTGGCAAAAGGAATCTTCGGGAGGATAAACCTCAATAATTTGGTATTTCAATTGGGTTGTGCGGGTGCGTCATAAATTTTTGAGAAGGCAATGGCTGTGCAGATTAATTAGCTAATTATAACTATTGTTTCTCTGTTGGTGTTCATTGATTTCGTGAGTCTATTGTAGATCTCTTATTGTTACCATTTGCTGATTCGGTCAGGGTGACCTTGTCTCATATCACTCATTTGTAGTTTATTGATTTGGACGTCAGTCCCGTTTTCTTGATAAAAAAAAAATTTAAGCAGCATTATCATTTTGAGGCCTTATACGGCCAGCAATGGACGTCACTACTTATCCTAAGTTTCATTAATTTCAAATCTCTCTGAGTGAAGTAAAAATCAGTAACAAGTACGTGCTATAAATTGCCAACTGACCCATTACTTTCTGATAGAAAAATCGGTAACAAGGACGTGCTTGCATGCATATACTGTATTCACTCAATTTCTAGTAGCATTTTTTAATCCAATTTCTGGGCCATTTATATACCAATTTCAGGTGTATGTTGGGAAGTGGTGATTAAGAAAGCTGATCTATTTGTGAAAGAATGTCTCCTGATAAATGAAAGATTGGGAAAGTAATAATATTATGAAATAATAACAATATCCAGTAGAAATTTTGCTAAAATGTGGAATCTAAAAATGTTCAACAACTCGCAATCTTATCTTTAATTAATAAAGAGATTTTAATAATTCAAATTCAAAATTATTTCGTGGAAAAATAAGGCTTTCCTTGTTTCATTGCATAGGCAGAATATGTCAGGAATTTCACATCGGACAACTATAAGAGCATTAAACAATATATAATAGTATGCAAACCTCCTTCTTTTGAGCTAGCTTTTGGGGATGAGTTAGACACTTCTAACATGGCATCAGAGCCAAGTCAGTTTGACTTTATAGTTTGGGGCGGTACCCGGTTATATCCCTTTGTCCAATATGTCCATCAGATGTCCAGTCCTGCTCTGAACTGAGGAGGGTGTATCAGGAATCCCACATTGGACAACTATAAGAGCATTAAACAATATATAATAGTATGCAAACCTCCTCCTTTTGAGCTAGCTTTTAGGGATGAGTTAGGCTATACATCAAAATATCCAATTATATACCTCGGCCTTTTAATTTCTCACTTTTCAAAGAGGGAATGGTCCCCTATGATTGCTTTCGCTTGCTTTGTCTATACATATTTAACCTCAGGAAAAAAAATAGTTTAAAGACAATCAGACAAAAGATAAAGCCCCTTTCGTCTTTTATCTATGAATATGTTAAACCATAAATGTTGACAATGATTCTATTCAGCATTGCCGTCGATGTATTTAGTAGTTGGTATTGTTATTGCTTGATAAATGTTGCTTGTGTCTTCATATATATGACTTGATCATATAACTTCAGCTTCCAAGCTGTGGTTCCGCAACTGACTATATATAATTGAATACTCAATAGTTTAGCACACTGATCACATATATGTAATTACATAGCAAGTGACTTAAGCAGCCATTTAAATCTTGAAAATTAGTAGCTGTAAGCTATTATGAAACCAAGCCCTCTTGATTTTTTTTGAACCTTTTGTTTTCTTGCTCACGAGTTTCTTCTAAGGAGTTAAATCACATGACATTATGGCACGTTTATGAGGTGCGGATTTGATTTCAATTGAATCAGACAATTGCGCCTCAGCCACTTGCTTGCTTTTAGCCTTCTCTGATTGTCGATATCGTCGGTTTAACTTTGGCCGATTCATGTACGCAACTATATGAAAATGACACTGTACATGTTCTCATCTCTTTCTTTTCGAGTAATTATTGCTAATCATGCACTTGCATTATCCTCTTTTTTTTTTCTCCTCTCTTCTTTGTGGTTGATTGTATTAATTAACTTACATGAGTTAAGTTTTAGATTGAAATAAGCAGTTCTTGGATGGTTAAGTACTAGCAAACCATATTCTAATTTCTAAGACCAAACTGGATCATTTTCTGCTACGTCAAAGAATACAGAAGCTTAGGGTTATGATAGCGACAATATGAAAGTCAACGACCGAGACAATGTTAAGCATTATTACTATTCATTTCAATTAGGCGTCACCTCTCCTGTATGTCATTATAATCACCCATGATCTTGACTATTTAACGTCCAAGCATAAAGCATAGGAAAAATCTTTTGCATGTGATAGTAAAACTATGCATTTCACTTCTATTATTGCGTAAGTTTTCATGATTATTATTATATGGTTGTGCGCCCTTGAGATAGTTTATGTATGACCGTACTTTCAAATTAAAAATGAAAACCCTTGTTCATGATAAGAAATTTAAACTTAATTGGTAACATGTTTCAACAAATATCAAACTCATCCTTAAAATAATAACTTGTTATAATTATTTGTATCATAGTGATCATCCCAACCGCATTCAATTATTATACAAATCAGTTGGTGGTACTTCTTCTTATATCAACGATAATTTCTAATCGAGCACTTGGCCGGCTCACGTCTGAAGAGCAAATCCTAAAAAGAAAGTGAACAAAAAATGGACGGCAACCTAATCGGATAAATGATTGAAAAAGGCTTCGAACAGAATTTAATTAGGTCCCCAGAGACGGCTCGCATGACATGGTATCGCATGCGAGGAATGAAAAGGGCTTAGAACAGAATTTAATTAGATGATAGATGTGGGAATTTAAATTCTAATTATGAGAAAAAGAGTGAACGTAAGACACGAAACTTTATAAAATTGACTAATAAGTCACAGAGACTCAGAGAGTGGGACCAATAAAAGCATGAGGGCATGTTACAATGCCACACTGGGCGGTGTGATTGGTCTAGGCTTAATCAATAACAAACCAGTACGTGACAGCTGTACTCGTTTAATTTTCAGCAATTGCCGGACCCAGCTCATGTGGTACACCTACCGTTGCCGATCTCTTTTCTATGATAATGAGTAATTATTAATTATTAAATTAATTAATGATTCTAAGTTATTAAATTATAAGATAATTTTAAATAAAGAAACTACAGTATGTTATCTTGTCATTGAGTCACAATCATCTTTGTTTGTAAACATCCTAAGTCGATAGGGACTTGGTGTAGTTTGGCAAATGTAATAGATATTATAAAAGATAATAGATTGTGAAAGGTGACGCTTGACAGGATTGAATCAATGAGTAAAACGACAAGAAAGAAAAAATACATACAGATAAACCGAACTTGTCGCCGACCATAATTTTGAGTGGACCGACCATCTGCGTTTCTCCTGTGAGAGGCCTACTTCCAACAGAAAATGGGCCCAGGGAGCGTATTGTCCTTTACCTTAGTCTTGTCTTTCATTCTTTATTGTTTAACTTTGTCAGCTTTTATCTTTTCGAGTTGGCAATAAGGAGATAACCACTAGGTAACGTCAATCATTAAAATTTTTTGATTTAATCGGTTATTAAAATTGATTTTTATAAATTAATAAATTTTTATAAAATAAAATTTAATTTTTAAACTATTTCTTTTAATTATATTTTAAAATTTTTATCTTTTAACTTATTTTATAATAATTTAACTATAATTTTTAAAAACATATGATCCGATAACATTCAACTCACACGCAGCGCATATGTATACATTGAGACTATATGTTCACATGTCAGTATCATAGTCACTACGACTCAGTGCTGGCACTTTTGTTTTAGTCAACTAGTAGTAACATTAAAATCTAATTACCTCTTCCTAGAGACAAAAATAAGCAGATGCGAAATGTGGTAATTAATTTATTAATATATATTTAACCTTTCCCAATTATCATCCATCCAATGATCACAATCTCAGAAAGCCACAAACTATTGAATCATGCGCTTTCATGGTAGTAAATATGAATTGCTTTTGCCCCTCACGGGATAGCTTAGCGGTAGAGAGAGGAGAGGATTGTGAGAGAGGTTGCGGGTTCGAACTTTAGGAGGAGCAGCCTTTATGTGAGGTGATGTAATCCTCCTGGTAATGATAACCTATCCTTTGGATGCAGATACCTCTGATATTGACTAGGATCAGACCCAGATTTACCCATCTATAAGTTTGAGTGGGTGACTCGTAGGTCCCAGGTAGTCGGGCCAAGCCCTAATCTTAAGTTATCAAAAAAAAAAAAATGAATTGCTTTCATTGCTGCCCTGGCTGCTTAATTCCGCCCTGAGATTTATGCGCTTCAGGTTGTTCTGTCGCTTTTCATCGCTATTATGTTCCGTGATTCTCTCCGCGTTTTGTATTGCCGATTTATCCTCTAGTTAATTCTTATTCTCTTTTTCCTTGTAAGCTCACCCCAAAAAAAAAAAGAAAGGAATTTGCATTAATGAGCTCCCAAGGTTCAGTTATGCGTTATTGTCAAATTTTCAGTCATAATTAAATGTTCCAAATGACAATGTCTTCATGGTGATGAGTCCAAAAAGAATAAATTAAACTCTAATCAACAACAACTACTCCCTTGATGAGTTCAGGTGAAGTTACATACCGGTGGAAAAAATATCAGAGAAAAGTAAAGGACGACAATGACCTGTGGCCCTCTTCATTTTCGTAGCCACACAAGCTTCCATCAATACTCCCATCATTTGTGGCTCTCAACATCTTATCACAAAAGACAGATTCCTTTGTGGTTATTTATTTACAAGTTATGGCTTGAAATGATCGCAGAAAGGAGGTAGGGTAAAATTAATATACAACTCGACAAAATTACAATGAACGAAGGACCAAATTCTGAAATTTGCTTGTACATTGGAACTGTTTTTGTTCTTAAAATGACTTCACTAATGTTAAATCATCTAGTGTTTGACTAGCAGGCATGATATCATTTTGATTGAAATGGATATTTTAAAACGTGCAAATCGCTAAAAGGCCACATAAACGAAAAGCCTAAATTGTCTATAGCATCTGACTCTTATGCTCAAGGGCCTGCTGTGAAGGGAAAGCGAAAATGGCCCGTGTCTGGAGTTGGCTGCATGTGGCTTCTGACCTTCTAGTCATAGGCCTTATCTCCTTATGGGGTCTTGAGGATAAAACTTCTAAGGCTTATAATGGCAACTTGGCAAGTTTGACTAATATGAATCGACCGCTTATTACCACCTGTTTTGTTTGTTATGTTCTTCTTGTACATCATAATTTCTTTAGAGAACAGAATCTGCGTTATTACCTGCAGTTTCTGTGCACAAATTGTAAATCTTGTTGTTTATTCTATCAAGAATCACTCTCAGTGATGTAAAACTAATTAAACTCATCAAAGAAAGATGTGTTTGACATCATCAAAGCTCTCGCTAAATAAGTAGTACAATTGAATGCATTCTATTCTTCGTGCAAGATAAGGTATAACACAAGGAAGTAGAGAAGTATTGGCAGTTGTAATAAAGTGTATGACCATATCTAAAAAACTACTGAAAGTATCTTTGATTATGTTGAATTCTAGGTGTATTGGCAAATGAAGATGAAATAAGAATTTTTGTAGGAATCTCATTTGAAAGTTTCAATATTCAAGCCTGAGTCCCTGACTTGATAGTTCGCAGTATTTACAAAGAACAAACCACCATCGTTGAAACCTTGAATATGCTCCATCGCTTTGCATTTATGGGCCTCTAACCAGGCACTTAAAAACTCACTTAACCAGAGCGTTGGTCTTAGAAAAGGTTCTGCTAACCCATTATTGACCATAGCCTTAAGAGTTCATACACGTCCACATTTGAAACACATGAAATCCTCTGTAACATAAATGGTGTTCTAAATGCTCCAATCAATTTTGTACATAAACGTATGGCTGAAATTTTGGTAAAATAGGATAGAAACTGATTTATATAAACAGAGAATCTGGTCATTTAGAAGTTTGGAAGAAAATCATTCTACTCATCAATTTCTCATTTTCTTCACCGCTGCTCAAACTACTCATTAAACTACCATTAATCATCCAATTTGCTTCGTGAACATATTGTTTACACGTAGCATTGCACATCAGAGAAGTTCTGCAGAAGATTCCGTTCTCACCATCCCTGTATCTTTGGAGACTGGGAGTGACAAAGGTTAATCCTGATTCAGCTCCATGTAAAATCAGGAACCAAAAACCCAAGCAAACGAAGTTAAGCCCAGGACAATATTCATATCACCACATCATCATAGCCAACTACAGCGTAATGACAGTAAGGGAGTAGGGATCAAAAATACTTTTAAGCACTAAAGAGACAAGAACCAAAAGCAGCAATGCTGTGGGGGAGAAGACCCTGGGAAGAGAAAATCTAGTACCAACGGAAATTACTTTATCAACAGCAGATAATGTACCCTCAGAGCCAAAATATTCAGACATAAAGTTAGTGTGACAGATCAGTCAATGAGAAACACTTCTACTGCGAAACATTTAATGATTCCATCCCCATGTACCGCCCAAACTATAATTCTTCAGGATTCAACTTACCCTTGTAGACACTCAACAGCTCAGGTATTTCCTCTGTAAATTTGGTCACATACCTCCGCAGGAACACATTCTCAGAAGGAAACAACATCGTACCGATGCTCCAATCTTCCTTGATCAGTCCTTTTGACTGCAAGAGCTTTACCACTCTGAACCTGGGGATCATTCTATTCTCCAAACTGAAAAACAAGACCGTAGGGCATTGCACAATCATCTCTGAAGACTTCCCCATTTTGTTCACAATAAAGTCCATTCCTTTAGTAATTTTCTTCTCCGACATTAAGAGACAATTAGGATGTTTCCTAAATGCAGCAAGTATATCGTCTTTTGACCAACCATATTTTGTATATGTATCAAAGCACCGCTCCATTATCGACTTATTCCACTTCTCTGAAAATGCATGCACTGCCAATACAAAAGTTGATTTCGTAGGCTCAAATCCCATTTCTTTGGCTTCTTTCACAGCTTCGCTAAACTTTTCATGACTTTGATCAAGAGCCTCCGGAAAATTCATCAGCAACATCCGAATTCTACTCTGAGGGACACCAGATTCTCTCAAAAGCTCTATATTCGGTCTAAGATTCTTGGAAGTAATGCGCTTCATAGCATACACGATCTTAGCATCAGAAAGCAACATGCTTTTAAGGCAGTTATAACCAGGCTTTATATGCTTCTCTAAGCTTCTCAACAAAAGGTTAGGGTCTGCTGTGAGCGTTCTGGCAAGGTCGGCATTTGAAATCCCAATGGTGCGCAAGAACTTGAGTTTTGGCGAAAGTGTTTTCTCAGGATGGGCTAACAACAGGACAGGTCGTTTCTTGACAAGTCTTGAGATCTGAGACATGGTGAATCCATGGTTTCTAAGAAGAGCCAAAACTGCATCTGATCTCTCTGACGACCGTATTTTCATCTTCTCCGCAACTGACACCGCAGTTTCTACAGAAAACTCGCATGATTGAATCAGGTAGTTCACTGTAAAAGAATCTCCTTTTTCTCTTGATAACCTGGTTGTAATGGGTCTACAAAGGGGCTGGTAGATCTGAAGACAAACAAAGGTTTCGATTCTAAGTAGTTGGGTGGATTTGGTTGGGGAAAATAGGCTTCTACAAAGAAAATCGAAAGAGATTGCTGGCTTAAGAAGACCCAAACACTGAAACTGTTGAACAAACCTCATCCCGCATTTGGGGTGAATATGATCAATTCGTCTCATCATATTACCTTTCCATGCCCCCGGAACCCTAAGGGCATTGCCATCTCTAAAACATTAGTTTGGACTTTTGACACAAAAGCAGTTCTGTTCTGAAGGATTACAGCCTTCAGTTCCGGTTAATCCGTTCCGTTATTATACTTGGTTCTCTTCGCAATCATCACTAGTTATCTCGATACGGTTTCCAGTGCATTACTGTATCGTTAAGTAAATGTTGAGTACTTTTAGGTATTTTTTAAAATTTATTAAATACTATCCGATTTTTAAAAAAAATATAAAATAATCCATTAATATATTATACTGTATACTTTATAATTTTATACCAATTTTGTCTTTAAAAATTTTAATAATAAAATTTAAACTAACAATAATTTACTTATTTTTATTAACATTAATTTTCAAATATTTCACCACAATTAATATGAAAACAAAATCATTTAATTATCATAAAAATATAAAATCAATAACAATATAAAGTATTTAAAATATTACAATTTCACCATATAATAAATAATAATTATATTAAAATATCATATAAAAAGAATAATAAATATTCTGAACTCTTTAAATATTACAATTTATAATAAGAATTTGTGATAAGGAAACAATTAATTAGAAGTAAAACTTGAAATTAAAAAAAATTACAATTATATTGCATATATGGAATTTAACATATACATCAAATATAAGTAAAATTAAAAGAAGAGGAGAAACAAAAATATGAAATTCATTCAATATGTTACCGAGGGATACCCACTATAACTGCATTGACTCTAATTCTTATTTGGTATAAAATCTTCATCATTGAGAAGTGCTTCGTTGTCACCTTCATTAAAATTTATTGCACAAAATGACATATCAATGCTTTCTCATTCAAGATTATCTTCGAGGTCACTCTCATATATCAAACTCAATTCTTTATAAACTCAATCTTCCAAAAGATCAATATTATTAATGCAAATTAGAATTATTGAATTGTTTGTTCTATTAAGAACGTGTTTGATTGAGTGGAATAACTATTTTATTACTGATATATTCATGATGAATAGTTATTCATTTGTTTAGTTAGAAAATAACATACATAATAACTAATCCTAAGTTTAGTTATTCTTACACTTTGAGGAATATTAAAAGACATCTTTCCTTGTTTCTACCTAGCTCGCTAAACGCGGAATAGGGAAAGACAACCTATCTCCCTCTTATTATTATTATTATTATTATTATTATTCTTCCTGCGTACCCTGATAAAAAGAGCCTCGGGTTGAGATCTAAGTTATTGCTTTTATTTAGGAAAAACTGAAAAAAAAAACAATAATAATAATAATAGTTAATGGAGACTATAATGAATATTTTGGTCTTTTTGTTGGTTATTTCTTTGTTATTCTAAATTTATATTTTCAAACCAAATATTGTGCATATATCGTCATTAGAAATTCTTATGAATAAACCAAACTAAATGATAACCAAATATACACAACAATCTTGTAACATCCCATCACCGATGGGAAGGGCAAAAGTGTAAATTGGAATGGGTTATGAATGTGTAAACATATCTCGGCGAGGTCATGCCTAGTATGACCTCCATATATGCATAAATTGTAATTTTTGTAAATGCACATGATTGTACATGCATTCATAACATTTCTCAGCATATGTATTTATTGTGAAAATTATGTTTTTTGTGTTTGAAAAATAAATTGGAGTAGATTTTTGTGCGTTTTCTATTTTTGTAGACTTTTATAAATTTTTCTGAAATTTTTTGGAGAAAATTTCTGGACCCGAAAAAAATGACAAGTGACAGACTGATTTGGTTTCCGGTATCGAAATGACTATC
>JANTPM010000004.1:34630156-34644529 GCA_025434745.1 Erythroxylum divaricatum
ATTCACAATAATTATAAATGTTGAAATAAATAAAATAACTAATTAAAATTTTTTTAAAAAGGGGGAAATGAGAGATAAGAGAGAGGGAGGGAAATTTTAAATTTTTTTGAAAATTTTCCTATTTTTTTAAATTTTCAGTATTGATCGGTATTTGGATTTTGAATATTTTTGCTCAGAAATTTCAATTGATAATCTTCAGGTTCATATTTTTTCCTTATTTAACAATTTCAATTTTTTATTATGTTTGTAGGGATATAATTGAAAACACAAGTCAAAATTAAGTTACATTCTATAAAATACTGTTATATACCAAACACTATAATAAGAATCCACCAAACTTTCCTATTAGAATTCTTATAAGTATCTAAATATGTGAATATCTTTACTTTTTATAGATTTATTTTCGAAAAAATCATATTCCAAATTTACTTTAGTTTCGCGCCAACCAAACGGAACCATAGGGTTTATTTATTAAGTAATGTTATCACATTCGGGTTGATACAAAATACAGTACATTGTAATATATGGAAAAATATACTCAACAACTAGAAGATCTATAATGCACCATGATTCATATATTACATTTTTGGATCATATTAGGATTTGACATTAAGTTAAACTTATGGACGAAGTGGGAGAATATGAGATGTTTTCCGTATTAAATGGTCGATCGTTTATGTAATTAATGGATATGAATGTCAGGTTTTTGTGGTAACTGTTAATGGGTTTGATGAGAGCACATTGATATATTTTTCTTGCAGATTTTTGGGGTCCCCAAGGTCCTTTCCTCTCCTGAAAATATACACCACCAATTTTTTTGGATTGAGAGCTTTGAAGAATCCTAAAATATTGACTTTTCTAGTAAAAACAACAATGACATGTAGGAAGTATTTTGATTTCTTCCGAATTTAGTTTATTTATTATTCTAACATGTATTACTATTCAATATATGTTGAATTGGCTTATAAAATATCCAAGTAACAATAGAAGGGTATTAGTCTACTCATGATTTGCTTAATCTACACCTAAAGATCACGGTTATAATCTTTTACTAAAGAAACTTTTACTAAAGAAAGAAAGAAAGTATAGCGAAGCAGCCTCTCTCCGCAAGTGCATATAAAGTTCCATCACCAATTGAAATTCAAGAGAATGTAGTATTAGAAATTGGAGCTCTTCTTACGACTTGATGATAATGATGTGCCTTACTTTAAGAAAATGGATGTCTAAGGTTAATAAAAAATGGAAAAATTCGAGTTCTTAGTAGATATGGATAGATTAAGTTTTTAATTTTTTTCTTAGCGGAGACGGATAGCCTAAGTTATTTATTTTGTTCTTAATTTGATCAACTCATATATATCTTGGAACAAGTCAATTCACCTCTTGGAGCAAGTCAATTGATTGATAATGAAAAAACAAATCCTTATAACTCCATCTCTTGGAACAAGTCCATCGATTGACAATGACGAAACAAATCCTTGTAACTAGGTCGAAAAAGCAAAAGTTCACGTTTAAAATGAAAATGTCTATTACTTTAATTAGTCTCCCTTGAGATTAGGAATTCATTATCTAGGGAGGAAGATGTTGGTTGCAAGTTCCAACTTCTGTCCAAGGAGGGAATTAACAATTCAGGAAGCAAGTAGGTTCAAAGGATTCCAAGTAGAAGCAGTGCACGTAGCGGATTAATTATGTGTGGTGGGAAAAGGACTAGTTAGGCTTAGTCGAGGCAGGCTGGCAAGTATTTTCTTGGATGTAGTCATATGATTAATTAATGCAATTACTTGTTTAGGTGCGTTCAGTGGAAGGCCAAGTTTGCGGTTTTGTTGCAATTACAAAAATCCTCGTGGTTCATGTGATAGACTATAGCTGGCATGGGTTTAATATGCAATGCCAGTGGGGTGTGACCATTTTGTATTGAAATCACAATCCATTTGTACTAGGTGGGACTTAGTTTTATCTAAAAGAGTAGGAGTGATGAGATTAATTTATATGCTAATCGTCAAATCTTTAGGATATAATTACTTTTGAGCGAGTGAAGAACATAATGACACTGTAGTACCCTTGACTTCTAGCCTAATGTGAAGATACTGTGAAAGTGAAATCCTAACATTAATTTAAAGCACCACTGCGACTTTGAAGCTGTTACAGTTTTATTTTGTCTTTCCTCTTTACTTTTTCTTTAATTTTCTCGCAGAATTAAAAAAAAAAAAAGAGATGAAAAATTATTTTTTTCCGAAATAACAAAAATGAAATTGTCCCCCTTACTTTTAAATTATTTATGCATTCTTACTAAAAGTTAGCGTACAAGACTCCCTACTTTGTGAGAGTCCGAGGACAATGAGACTATCTCTACGATTCAAACTTATGACTTTCAAGTCATAAAAGAATAATTTTTATTAGTTGCTTACAAGGCTTTCCCTCTTATGTATTCTTATTATTTTTAGTGATTAACAACTTAAAAATGAAAAGTAAAATTTTCATATTTTAAGAGCAAAAGTTTAGAATCACTTGTTTTGTTTCTAGGATTAAAACTAATTGAAAACAAGAAACTGAGAACGCTATGTATAATCCAAATAAAAAATCTATATGTTAAGGATTTGGATGTGACTTCACTTTAATATTCATATGATTAATTCCATCGTACTTAAACTTATTATAAATCTAGTTGTAGATTCTACTAAAATGACAACTCAATAATACCCACAAACAGCCGAGTTGCTCTCCATCATGATTTAAACTCTCATAAAATATAACACTAAAATGATTATGTATTGTACAGAAGGTACGTGCATTGGAAGACAAACAAGTGGAGAAGCATTAAGAGTAACGGTTGATAAACTAAAGTGTATACTTGAAGATATAAACAAGGAAGAGTATGAATGTAGAGTAAGGAACAATAGAAGGAAGCTAGCCGGCCTGCCTCTCCATATAAAAGTAATAATACAGTTACGACACCAACCGAAATCCAAGAGAATATAAGTTTAGAATTTGCAGCTTGATGATTTGATGATCTGATGATGATGATATGCTTTACTTTGGGTCATCACCAACTACACCGTTGATTCTGGCATTTGCTCTTACGTGCCTCTCACAAACCCTTTTCAATAATTTCTCACGTCAAGAATCTCTCCTCCGTAATATACATTCCTCTCGACTTACTTGCAATTTGCAAACAGGTTGAATACCAAGTTACATGGCCACCGCCCAGTATTATAATTATAATTGATACCAATCTCTTTCTTTAGCTGTTACAGTTACACGATATGAATAGATATATAGAAATGAAGAAAGATAACTAGACAAGATATTCCCATGCAGAGAACCTCTTTTGTTTCTTTTGTGAGAAAAGAATAAGTTATTAGAGAACGGCATGACGAGAGACGTCAGTTAGGGGAAGGAGCCGCCAAGCTACAGCTCATAACGTACTTTTGAATGTGTCCAAAACCTGACGACTGGTCGAGGTTAGGGCTGTATGAAACTTCCTTTTTCAGTTATTTTGTAGGTATTCTCCTTTTGGGTGAATTGCACCTTGGATGTGCTCAGTTGTTGGCATATGCAACCAGGTAGTTGATCAGGGGTGTAAAAAGTGTTACAAGACAAAGATAACCTAGTAATAACAACTTCATCCTATCGATGTTGTGTCCTGGACCACATACATGCTTTTAATCTTAAGGCCAAATGAAATTACACAGGATACTCAGAAGTAAAGAGATTTTAGAAGAGAATTGAATTCTATAAACTCTCAAGAGTTTTTAGTTTAATGATTAGACATGACAAGCAACGGAATCTGATGTATGAGGTTACAAAAGGTGAAAGATTCACGTATTTTTACTATCTGATGCACTAAAAAGAGGTTAAAGATGTTGACTAAATAGTCAAGTAACTGGTATGTCAATGGTAACTATCTGGTATTTTAAAAGTCAATTTAAGTTGTAAGTTTTTTGTCAAAAACGAATGTAAGGTAAAAGAATCCGTTTAGCATTTAACTGGTAGGGTAGTGGCCATAAGTCTTCTTTTAATTCTAGTTTAATTGACAAAGTCAATTAGACCAACTGAGCAGTATATGGAAACTAATTACTCACAAGATGGATTGAATAAATGGGCATTTTGTTATGCTAATGAAAACTATGCTAAAACATTTCAAGAACTTGTCCTGCTGCTAGATAGCAGCTGTCACAATTTAATGTCAATCATTAGTAAAGCATAGGATATAGTCATACAATAATTGGATGGTATAGCCGGCGTGATTTCAGGGTCATGGTCGATCCAACAAGTTAATTTCTGTTCTGTGTACAATGTGTGAAAGGAAGAAGTTGTGGGTCAACCCCAACCTACATGAACTGCTTCATTAAGTGCCTAATACAATGCCATTACTCCTTAATTATATTTCACTTGAACTCCCTTCTTTTTAATGATATATTTTTTTTAACTTATGATGTAATTATTAAACTCAAACTTTATGAGTAAAATGTTACAAGGTAAGAAGCAAATTGGGATTAAGAACTAGCATGATAGGCAAGAAAAGCAAGAGAAAGGAGAAAAAGAGGGGAAGCAGCGCAAAAATTCTGTGGTTCCAGGCTTGCAAACCAATCCTCCGGAAGAAATAGTTTAGAAAAAGTAATGGGTTTGCTTCAAAGCCAACCGAATCTCACTCGTTTCCTCGCCTCCTCATGCTTGCATTTGCTTCTTTTCTTATCTATCTTTACATGTCTGTCTCTCAACATACACCTGTATCTATCTATCTATCTATGTACTCATTTATCTGTGACTGGTTACATTTCTATATAATAACTTCCCAAGTTTGGAAACGCAAGACTGGCAAAGCAAGCCAAATTCACGGTTACTGTTCACGGGTGACTATCCCACTTAGAAACAATATTAAAACTTCCCTATTCTCGTCCTTGACACCATTCACTTCTCTGCTCTTTATATTAATACCAAACTCTATCTTCTGTGCTTCCTCCATCACCATTCTTCTTCACCTTCTCTCTTTCTCTTTGTTTTTGAATGTTCATGACAGAAATGGTGATGGAGGCTCAGCAAGAAGTAACGGGGTCCAAGGAATTGATGCAGATTATCAAGGGCAAGCGCACCAAGCGTCAAAGACCATCGTCTCCGTTATCTTTGGCGATCTCGACGACCAAATCTTCTAGTAGCGGAGAAGAGCATGAAAGAATATTTGCTGTTGATAAAAACACGTCGTCTCCGAGCAGTTCGGTTAATGAATTCGCTGAAAGCACAAGAGGGGAAGAGGAAGACATGGCCAATTGTTTGATTCTCTTGGCTCAAGGCCACCATGCTCGCAAGTTATCACACTCTCATCACCAGCTTGCATCAACAACTACCACCACCACGACAAGCAAACCTCATCAGGGGTTATTTGCTTACGAATGCAAGACCTGTAACCGATGCTTTCCTTCGTTTCAAGCGCTGGGTGGACACAGAGCCAGCCACAAGAAACCCAAGGCTATTATTGAGGAGAAGAAAAGGTGTGCTGTGACTGCAGAGGAAGAGGAAGATCAACGGCATATTATGAGCACAGCCCTCTCGTTGCAAATAGCTGATAGGAGTTTAGGGACATCCAATGTTGGCAAATCTAATAAGCTTCACGAGTGTTCCATATGTGGGGCTGAGTTCTCGTCTGGTCAGGCCTTAGGTGGCCATATGAGGAGGCACAGGGCGTTTGCTACCAATTCAACGGCAACAAGAAGCATGAGTTTGGTTGCAAGTAGTTCTGACGAGTCCCCAGTGTCGAAGAAACCAAGGAATAGTCTTCAGTTAGATCTTAATCTTCCAGCACCTGAAGATCATGATCCCCGAGATCAACCCAAATTCCACTTCACGTCAAAGGGAAAAGTTCTCATCTTTTCCGCTTCTGCTGTGGTGGATTGCCACTACTAACCAATCATGAGAAGTGGCAACGATCCTGACTCCTTATTTTGTGAAAATCAATTGATCATCAATTTCATGTGAATTGTATTATTAACTTTCCACTTTCACTAATTTGATTATTCATTCTTCAATTCCCGAAATGCCAATTTTCATGGTAATTAATGACTTAGTCCTGCCTGGAGTTGGATAGCTAGAGTACCTGTGGACAAGTGTGTCACAGTAAAAGGTTCCTTTTTAATTGCCCTGACAAAAGGAGTGGGATGATGAGATGGGCGAGACACCACCGATATCACCGCAACCAAACTTGTGGTGGGATTAGGTTCTGTTTTCGCTGTTTGATGAGTGTAAGAGATATGAGCTAAACCTTCATCCCTCTCTGTTTGTTATGTTTCATGTCAATAAACTGATGGCCAGCAGCAAAAGCTATTCTTAACTTCCCTGCTTTTATGTTATTGTTTATACGTCACGCACTCTTTCCAAACCAGTAAGCTACAAGACTAGCCTGATGTTGGATTCGGGTACCTTACCTCTGGTTTTCCCCATTATGACAATTTTCCCATTACATTGCTCTTAAACACTATAAAACTGTACGAGATAAAATTTTAAGGGATTTATTAGTTAAGGTTCGTTGTAAAAAACAATAAGAAATGTTCAATTGGCTGGACTTACAGTTATGTTCAGTTTAACCAAGTTCAATACCACTATTGAATGCATATTCAGTTTTAATTATCACATGTTATAACTAATACTTGTAACTTTGAGAGTCATAAAGGATGTGATGCTTTTAGGTTTTAGCAGTACCTTTGTGTTATTTTAGGTTGGTTCAACAGACTTTTAGCACTTGGTCTAATCATAAACCAAACTTCGTAACTGAACACTAAAAGCGTATGGTCCTGTGAAGAAGATCCATGTGCCTATCTGGCTAAAGCAGCTGTGATCAATCAATCCGTGTTAGGATCGTCTCTTTCCAACGCTTTATATTTATGAAAAACTGAAGTTCTAAGGTGTAATAAAAGCATACCAACTTTGTGAACATCTAAAATACAAACCCAACATTGTTTTTAACCAAATCAACGCGTTGTCATCAAGCAAGATGTGAGCATCAAACAGGACAGAACATGACAACTTCAACCTAGTTTTTGTGTTGTCATGTTCCTCTCCTCAACAAAGACACACACACACACACCCACCGCAAATTGAGCTCAACATACTAAGGAACGGGGAGTGTGGGGACACGGGTGTGACGCGGATAACTAACGTGGACACAAGTGGCTGACTATACTTGTCCTGTCAAAGAATAGCCTTGGCAAAGTTAACTTTCACTTTAGTAGTGTTAAGGGATTAGATTAAATTTCAAGCAAAAATTTAAAAAGAAATGAATTTTTATTTTATAATAAAAATTATTATGAATTTCAAAATTTACAAAATCTCAATTTACAAAATATAAACGAGTTCATTATTCAATGTAATTTAAGTTGAGAACTTAAAAAGATACTATATTCTTTATTATATTAATAATAATTAAATTATGCATATTATTTTTTAAATTATTATAGCTTATAATTAATTTATTTTTGATTTTAACCTACCATAAAAACTCTATGCTTTATATGCACAAATTGCAGGTCCGGACTCGAGAGCGATAGACAGCAGAAGAAAAGAAAACCAAAAAAAAAAAAAAAGAGAGAGAGAAGAAAATGGCAGTGAGACCCGACGGTTTTATAGATGATGATGAGAACGGAGAAGAAAACAGCCTCTTCCTTGGAGGAGATTTTGTCGTCTATGAACCGGAAATTCCACAGCATCTACGCGACCTTGCTGCCGCCGCCCAGCTCGGGGACCTCGACGCCCTTCGCGTTGCTTTAGGTCTTTCTTCTTTGATCATTTCAGTTTTCCTTAGACTTTATCTCGATTACGTATTTTAGTTGTTGAGTGGTTGGGCAATCAAGACTCAATTTCTGGTTTTAGTTAGATATTAATTCTAAGTTCATTTTTTGGGAAAAGGCGATATCTTTTTGTGTTGTTTTCGATTGGTTGGAGTTGGTTGATTAAGAACTTTGAAATGATTTTCATGTAATGTATATCAATTTTTTTAAGAAAGCGAGTGAGATGCTGTTGATAAAATTTGTACTCTTTTATGTTTTTGGTTTGATTCTGATGAAAATATAACGTTTCTTTTATTTTTCCCCTTCTCTAGATAGGTGTTACGCGTTTTTTTTAAAATATTTTCGATTAAGGTGATCATGAACTGAAATTATTTCCTTCAGCGACGGAAAAAATGAAGACAATCCTTGGAATGTTGTTGTATTGCATCATTGTTAGTGGGCAATTGTTTGTTCATCCTCATGGATTGTGGCTTTCTAGTAATCTTTTTATATAGTACTTTACTTTGGACGCAGATAACTTAGATGGCAGTATTGATGAGGTAGTGGAAGATGGGGACACAGCTCTTCATCTGGTTTGTCTGTATGGTCATTTTTCCTGTGTCCAGGTATGTTTAGTTTAATTGCATGAAACCCCCTGTGTTTATATTTAAGGTAAATGATTTGATCATTTACAGCATTTTCATTGCAGCTTCTCTTAGAGAAGGGAGCAAACTTGGAAGCCAAGGATGATGAAGGAGCAATCCCTCTTCATGATGCTTGTGCTGGGGGTAAGCAATACGATATTTTGGCTGTGAGCTGTGTATAATTTTTCACTCTTGTTGACTTTCCTTTTATTCTTCACCACTGCAGGATTTACTGAGATAGTCCAGCTTCTACTTAGCAGTGCTGACAGTCCAGAGTGTGTGAAAAGAATGCTCGAAACTGTTGATACTGATGGTGATACTGTGAGTTTAGTTTTATCTTATCTGCTAATGTGGGGCATCTAAAACGTCTAAAAAGAATTTGTTTGTATGAACTGTGTTTGTTTTTGGAACTTTCTTTCCTTCCTTTGATCATTATGGATGCAACTTCTGCAGCCTCTTCACCATGCAGCGAGGGGTGAACATGCAGATGTTATAAGATTGTTGCTGGAATTTGGTGCTTCTCCAACAAAGATGAACGTATTTGGAAAGGTCAGTGGTATTTGAAATGTCAGATCATAATTGCCCTTCATTGTTATATTCTTAATCAGTTGTCTTGACAGATCCCAGGTGAGCTACCTGATCCAAATACAGAAGCTAGGGAAATTTTGGAAGCTGCTGCTAGTGTGTTCTCAAGCTCATAGGCTAGGTGCTATGTAATGCTGTTTTATATGATGTGTAGATTTTACTAAATGATTATTAGATGATACTTTTCTCTTGGTTTCGTATCTCTGGTACAATCAGGCAAAACCAGAAGATTTTGATGTGGCGGGCATTTTTGTCAACTAAAGGTTGTTAGAGGATATTTGTTTGTCCCTTTAGTATGTCTAGAAAAGTATTAGTGGTTGATAGATTCAAGTATCGTGGTGCTTAAAATCTTCAAAGGAAAATGAACACGGGCATTTGTTCAAAGCAGCATGATGAAATTTTCAACGCACAGATATTGCATTTTCTTGCACACGACTCGGGCGAACTTGCTATGGGCTATGGCATAAATGTCAAAGGGATTGGGCTTAGGGTGGCATTAGGCCAGTTTAGGCGTGGCCCAACCCAAGACTCGAATGGATTTGAGACTCGTAGCATGAACGCAATAATTTAAAAATTTTAATTTAAAGTCCAATTTTGTCCATTTCAGAGTGACGTGGTCTGTACTTATGACATTTAATTTTGGATGAGCAATTTAACTTTGGTTTAAAACTCAAAAATTAAAAAAAAAACACTTGAGTTTAACTCGAAATTTGATTAATTTGAGTGAAGCTTGTTAATTTCATATCGAAACAAGCTAGTTTGGGCGCAAGTGTCATTCTTAATTGGATTATTTGCCAACAATGAAATAATAGAATTGAATTGGTGCTTTACTTAGGCTTTTTATATTTTATTTAAATTAATATAATTACTATTATTTTGCTAATGCAAGTATCATAATATTTTTAATAATTTATTTCATTTATGATAATTCACTATTAATTATTAATAAAATTTTATATCAATTTAATAACTATATTTTGTACAAATAAGGTTTTATTATAATATTTTATAACATTTTGAATATTTTAATATTTTATAATTAATTTTATATTAAACAATTATATTATAATAAAATTAAAAATTGAATATAATAATAGATTTTATATATTAACTGATCTTTCAAAAAATAATATGATTAAAGTAAATTATTTTGATATTAATTCTTAACTAAATATAAAAATTTTAATTTAAAATGATTATTCACATATTGATGTTTAAATATAAAATTTTAAGTTTAAATAAAATTAACAAATTTTAAATTAAAATTTCTCTTTTAATTATATTACTAAATATTTTTTGATAGGTTATAATTATATAACTTCATACTTTTATCAACTATTCTTATAACACTGAAACAATGTCAACTTTTTTAAAAATTATAAATTATATATAATCGTTTATTTTAATATAAATTATATTAGTTAAATACACAAAATTATTTATCATAATTTATTCTATTATTATTAATAGACATAAAATGTAATCATTTTTTACGAGATACATATATTTTAAAATAATTAAATAGTAATTTGATTTCGTGTTAAATAATTAGAGTGGTATCTCTCAAAATAAAACTCAAATTTCCTTGAGGTTGTTAAACATCTCTTGCACTTTATTACCTTCTAACATCATCTTGAGAACCAACATAATACGCACATCCATGCTAGCCATTAATCTCATCCAAAACTGATCTTACTGGTTACACTACAATAAGTCAATATGAGTTTCTAACATAACTTTGCATGTTCTCGAGCACAGGGCCATTATTCATAATAACAACCCAAGTAAATGCAAACGCTCACCTCATGATTGAACTCAGTAATAGAAAAAGACGATAGATTCCTCCAACGAGAGATAAAAAGGTTGACACCATTTTCAAGTTGGATTTACCATATAGATAGATTGGTTCCAACTGGAGCAAGCCTTCCTCCTCGTCTCTCTTTCGAATAAAAGGATCAATCCACAGGCTTTGGCAATAAGGCTCTTGCCAACAACAATTACCTCGTAAAGCTCCTCATGTGCAACTGTGCAAGCATCTCTTCATCTACTTAATTTCCCTTAACTCAGTACTGTAAACTCAAAATTAGGCCAAGTTGACAATCCAATGCCATATGTAATGTGCAGCTCCTGAGGGTCCTTTTGTAAGTATGTTTTGTTTTTTTGCATGTGGATTTAATGATTTTATTCTTCATGAGAATATGTGTCAAAAGTTTATTTACTGATATAGTATTCTTTGTAGGTGATGGTGGGAGCATCCAATTAAATCTAGTTAAGTGGACTAAACTGAGGATTGCTCCCATAGAGTTTATGGGAGGAAAACGTATGGTATGGATGGTTCGGACAGCAAGTACATAACTTGTGCTCACAAAATCAAATTTGTTTATGAATTAATATTTCAACACCTGCTTGATCTTGAAGCAGTACTGGACAAGTACCATGAAGCAGTCATTAGCCTAATAGGACCAATGAATAATGTTGCAGCAAAACTGATTTCTGTGGTAGTTAGAGTGCCTGACTAATCAAGGCTCCAGTAAGATATATTGATTTCCTATAAGTAATTAGTTGTATGCATGTTAGGAGGTTTTTGGCTAACTAATTAGAGAGATTCTGTTATAAGAAGTACTATATATGGATCCATTGTGAGTCATTAATAAAGATAAACAACCATTACCCAAATCATTTCCCCTTCTCCTTCTCTTGCTCTACCTCTCTTTCTTGTCTATTTTTCCTATCTTCCTTTCCTCCTCTCTCTCTCATACCTCATCTTTCACCTCACTCCTATAAAGCAACCTCATCACTCGACTGCCATCATTTAGTGCTTTCATTGAAAGAATAAATTACCGAAGGATTGACAACCAGGTCTAAGGCAATAGAAGAATAATTGACCGAATTGACAGAATAATTGACACATTATGTGCCCATCTTTCCTAAATTTGAGAGCCTCTGTTCGAGGGTCCAATAACAATATGATGCCTTCCAACAATAGTCAAAGATTGTTGAGTATCTACGTCAGGCTATGTTTGTTCAACAAACCGTTATGGCATACATGATGATGAAATTGTCGAAGGTGGAGAAACAGTTTACCTAGCCGCCCCTACTGTCCTTACCTACCTCATCCATCATGCACCCTTCACCCTCATCGTCAGGACAGTCATTGGCCTAGCGGGACTAACATGGTGTCGCAACACAACCGATTTCTAAAGTATTTAGAAAGAGTGCCCAATGAATCAAGGTTTTTGTTAGATATAGAGATTTCCTATAAGCAGTTAGTTATATGCTTGTTAGGAGGCTTTTAGCCAGCTAATTGGTGAGATTCTGTTATAAGAAACACTATAAATGTATCCCTTGTGAGCCATTAACCAAGACACAGAACTATTACTCGAACCACTTCCCCTTCTCCTTCTCTATTACTCTCTTTCTCTTTCTTGTCTATTGTCAGTTCTTCGTGTGAAGAAAATATGAAGATGCTCTTTTATTCACTAAACGATGAAATATATACAGGAGCTAGGTCTGTACAAATAAAAGATTTGCTCTCTCTCTCTTCTAACTAACGAGTATATTGCATGAATATGTACAGGATGTAAAAGTGTGTGTGTCGCTTGTTTGGTATGGGAGGAGATGTGATATGGGCCTGTCTACAGGCCCCCCTCAAGTTAGCGGCTGTGTGAGCAGACCCAACTTGATGATGTTCGAAGACAGGTCTGGGGAAGATAAAGGTTTGGTGAGGCAACCAACGAGCTGTGAGGAAGATGGAGTGTAAGAGGTGGAAATGAAGCCTTCGATGACAGCGTTTCGGATGAGATGACAGTCTATCTCAACGTTCTTAGTGCGTTCATGAAACACTGGGTTCCTGGAGATGTGTATGGCGGCTGCATTGTCACAATGAAGAGGAATAGGCAAAGGTATTCGAAGTTGCATATCACGTAGGAGGTAGGTGATCGAACGAGTCTCGCAAAGAGCACTGGTCATGCTTCTGTACTCGGCCTCGGCGGAATATCGACTAATAGCCTGCTGTTTTTTGGTTTTCTATAATACTAAGGCATCACCTAACATAACGCAATAGCCAGTGAGAGATTTCCTGGTATAATTGCAGCCGGCCCAGTCGGAGTCAGAGAAAATCTGTAGGGGAAGTGTTTGTTGTGATGGATAGAAAAGCCGATATGTTGCAGTCTGCTTGAGGTAGCAAAAAAGGTGTAGCAATGTGTCCCAGTGTTGTTTTCCTGGTGCTGAAGTAAACTGAGTTAATTGATGGACGACAAAAGCGATGTCAGGGTGAGTTACGTTTAAATAAAGTATCCGGCCGACCATCCTTCCGTATTGATCAGAGTTGTTGAGTAAAGGCCATCATCAGGTGTGAGTTTCTGGCCTTGAGGAAATGGAGCTACGACATCTTTGATGTCTGGTAAGTTGGCTTCCGTGAGAATATCCTAGATGTATTTGTCCTGGGAAATGGAGATGCCATTGTCAGACCGATGTAACTTGAGTCCAATGAAATATGTAGCTGACCCAGGTCTTTAATAGTAAACAAATTGTGTAGGTAATTTTTGACGTCTAGGAGTAGGTCCTCGAAAGGACTAGTAAGGAGAACATCGTCTACGTAAATAATGAGAGCCATGAAAGTTTGAGCATAGCCTTTGATGAATAAATAGGGATCCGATGAGGATTGAAGAAAGCCATAATTCAGAAGCTTAGAGGTGATTTCATGATTCCACTGGCGACCCGCTTGTTTAAGATCGTAAATAGATTTTCGTAAACGGTGGACTTGACCTGGGGTAGCTTTGGAATACCCTTAGGGTGGATGAATGTATAATTCTTCAGTGAGAGAGCCATGGAGATAGGCATTATTGATGTCACAATGGTGCAAGGGCCAGGCAAATGCAGCTATAATGGCAATCAACACACGAACTATGATGTGCTTAGCGACCAGGGAGAAGATTTTAGTGAAGTCCAGACCCTCCTTTTAAGTATACCCATGGACAACCAATTTGGCCTTGCGGCGATCCACTGAGCCATCTGGTTTATGTTTTATTTTGAAGATCCATTTCGTGTGTAAAGCTTGTTTGCCTGCGGGGAGAGTGGACAACTCCCAGGTGTTGTTCTGTTGAAGAGCATCTAGCTCCAACTTCATAGGGCTAACCCAAAGATGATTAGTAATGACAGTAGCAAAAGAAAGAGGTTCACGTTCAGTAGCAACGTTGGCCATGAAAGTGAATGGGTTGGAGAAATGAGATAACAAAGAGGTATGAGATGGGGAACAAACCTGTAGTGTTGACGTTGTAGCAATGCCGAGGGATGGAAGTGAGGTGACATAATCACGAAGGTAAGGTGGGTGAAATTTTATACAGGTACTGCGTCGAATTTGCGGAAGAGGTGGTGAAGGGGGTGTGGTT
>JANTPM010000004.1:34644629-34660098 GCA_025434745.1 Erythroxylum divaricatum
TAGGGGTGAGCATTCGGGTAGTTCGGGCCGGATTTTCACTGTTCGGGCCCGGCCCGAATTACCCGAAATTTTTTTTCTCTTACCCGGCCCGAACCCGAATTTTCAATTACCCGAATTTACCCGCCCGAATTGCTTATTTACCCGGCCCGATTTTACCCGATTTACCCGATTTATCCTAATTATCCTATTTCATAATTTTTTTAAACTTAATTCGGGTAATCGGGTCGGTCCGAAATTTTTCGAAGTTGCCCGTCCCGGCCTGAAAATAATTCGGGTAATATTCAGGCCGGCCCGAATTACCCGAATTAGGTAATTTCTTTACCCGAATTAATTCTGACCGGGCCGGGTAATCAGGCCGGCCCGAATAATGCTCACTCCTAGTATGGGTGTCTGATTCAGGTGATGACGAAGGTAGGTTGTGAGGTAAAAGGTAGTCTATGGGGTTGGTAAAAGTATTTGGAAAAATGGGAGTTTGAGGTTGGTTGTTATGATGTGAAAAAGGAAACTGGGTTTTTTGGAAAGTGACATCACGTGATACAAAGATTTTATTATCATGAAGATCAAGTAACTTAAAACCCTTCTATCCTGATGCGTATTCCAAGAAAATACTCTCCAATGCACGTGGTTCTAATTTATCTTTAAAAGGTTTGGGATTGGTGGCATAGCATAGACAGCTAAAAACACGTAAATTATTGTAGGATGGGGTTTTTTTGGTAGAGTTTTTCATAAGGAGTTTTCTAAAATAAAATTTTCGTAGGAAGTCGATTGATAATATAAGTGGACATAAGAAGAGTTTCCCCCCAAAAATGTTTAAGCAAATTTGTTTAATATAACAAAGCTCTGGTAATTTGGAGAATGCGTTTGTGTTTGTATTCAACAACACCATTTTGTTGAGGTGTGTAAGGGCATGATTTTTGGTGGGCTATGCCCTTGGTGTGAAAAAATGCTTGATAATTGGTGTTGACAAATTCAGTGCCATTATCGGTACGAATAGAAAGGATAGATGTCTGGTATTGATTTTCAATCATGGCTATGTAGGTTTTTAAGGTTTCGTACACTTGGTCCTTATTGTCTAATAAGTAAATCCAGGTGGCTCTTGTAAAATTGTCAACTATGGTTAAAAAAATATCGTGAGCCATCCAAATTATTAATCCTGTATGGAACCCACAAATCAATATGTAATAGTTCAAAAGGTCATTGACTGCTTATGTTATGAGTTGGGAATGGCTTTCTAGTTTGTTTGACTAAAGGGCAAATACCGCACAGAATACTTTTAGGAGGTGAAATGCATAAATTTGGTAAATGTATGAGTTTTTCTTTTGAAATATGTCCAAGGTGTAAATGCCAAATATCAAAGTTTTCTTGAACATGGTTAACAATTGGGTTTTGAACATAAAAATCTAAAGAGGAACCTTTTAAAATGCATGGATGTAGTAGGTTATGCACTCCGACTCTATATATACCTCCTTCCACCTCGCTCATAGCTACAACATCGTAAGTCTTTAGGTCCTGTAAATATACTTTATCAGTCACGAAAATTATAGCAAGGTTGATTTGGGTGGCTAGCTTGTGGACTGACATTAAATTTTGGTGGAATGTGGGTATATGAAGAACATTTTGTAACTGTAAGGTTTTATGGAAATCTATATTGCTCACACGGTCAATAGAATTTGTTGTGTCGTTCGATAGTATCACAGGTTTAAGTTGGGGGATTTTGGTTTTGTTTGTAAAAAACATGGGATTATGGCTCATGTGTGTGGAGGCCCCCGAGTCTACTATCCATGAACCCCCATCAATTTTGCTACTGCTAAAACTAAAATTGTTTGGGTGCATACCTGTGAAGCTATTGTAAGCTACGTTATTTGTCTCAGTTGAGAATTTGCCCTTGATTATGCGCATTAAATCCTGGACTTGTATTATGAGGGCTGCTAAATCAACTTCAGTTTTGGATTGTGGTTCGGTCCTTTGTTCCTCGTAGGTGCCATTCACGTTCATTGCAGCATGCACTGGTTTCCCCTTCTTCTTTTGTAACTCTTTATATCACTATGGTATTCCTTGTAATTGAAAAATTGTTAACCATGTTAACCATGTAATTGAAAAAAAAAAGGAAAGAAAACAAGTATCCTTCATGTGTCCCCTTTCTTTGCAATGCTCACAGAATTTTTCATCTCTTCGATTACTGAATTCTTTTCCAGTGAAGTCTCGATTTGTTTGTTTCTTGAAGGTACCTGTACTCGCCATGAGAGCTACCCCCAGCTAATTTATGTTTTCTATGTTTATAGGCTTTTGTTTTTCTATCGTGAGTACCATGGAGTATGCCTTATTTACTTGCGGCAAGGGTTCCATCAACATAATTTGGCTCGCTACAGTTGCGTATTCCTCTCCAAGTTCTAACAAGAACTGCATCAATCTGTTTGCATTAAAAACTTCTAGGTTTTTTCCAGCATTTTCACAGTTACACGTACTAATCGGCATCAAGGCATCAAGATCATTCCACGGTCCTTTTAACTTTGTAAAATAAATAGTCACAAGTTGTTTCCTTGTCTGAGATTGCTAACCTCTTGTGTTATTTGGTATAGATGAGGACTGCTGGTTTCACCATATCTCCCCTTGAGTTCATCCCAAAGATCCTTCGTCGTCGTCACCACTAAAAAGGAGTCAGATATCTCCTTTGATAATGAGTTAATAATCTAAGCTATAACCATATTATCTGCCTTTTTCCGCTGTCTCATAAGCTTTTCGTTTTCAACCGGTGGTTGTATCTCTCTGTTTACGAAGCCGAGTTTTCCTTTGGCTTTCAGTGAAATGACCATCGATCTACTCCATGATAAGTAGTTTGTTCCTTCAAGGGGCGTATGTACAAGGGGGTTCCCTGGGTTGTCTGCGGCTGAGATGTGGTAAGTTTCTTCATCAATAGTGATTTTCGCACTATCTTGAATCTTCATTGTTACGTTTTCAAGGGTTTTTTTGGATAATAAGGTTTTAATGGGTAAAGCTGCTCTGATACCGTGTCAGTTTTTTGTGTGAAGAAAATACTAAAATACTCTTTTATTCACTAAACAATGAAATATATACAGGAGCCAAGTCTGTACAAATAAAAGATTTGCTCTCTCTCTCTCTTCTAACTAACGAATATACTGCATAAATATGTACAGGCTGTAAAAGTGTATGTGCCGCTTGTCTGGTATGGGAGGAGATGTGATATGGGCCTGTCTACATCTATTTTTACCATCTTCCTTTCGTCCCCTCTCTCTCTCTCTCACACACACAACTCATCTTTCACCTCACTCCTCCTCTAAAGTAACCTCATCACTCGACTGCCATCATACCAACAACGCGGGAACTTCTGCCTGTCCTCACTAATGCAGGGCCTGTGCTCAGGTTTGAATGAGGTGATCATGTATAAACGAGACAAAAACAACTTCGTATACATAGACTATTTACCCATCACTTGTTCAATGTTCAAAAGATCACAGTGCGTTCTCATGACGTCTTTGTTTGAATATATGCTAAAGTGTTTTTTGGCTTCCTTTACCCTTTGTTGATAAAATGTAATTATGAACACTTTACTGAATGTTTATTTGGGGAAAAAGTCCATGCTTTGAAGCTTCTTAGATTATTGGTTCGCATAAATCTCGTCATAACAATTATTTATCCTTTTGATAGCTTTAATATCCTTCCAGTTATCTTGAATTCCATATTTCATAAATTCATTCAGCTGCTTCCTGCTGATCTTCTTCTCTTCCAATGTCTCTGTGCGTTCTTTAATCTCTGGAAAAATTTAAGTGCATATTTTAGGGAAAGGTAATTATTCTTTTTATAGTTCCCAATTGAATTTGAACTCCTAAACTAAGCCTGTTTAATGGAACCAATGTTACATACATCTGCCACTCATTAATGAAGATGGTAGCAAAGATTGAAGTTCGGGAAACAAACAACTCACATAGATAAAATCAATTCAATGCAGTCTGTTCTTCTAACATGGATCAATATCTGCCATCCAAACAAGGCAAACAAATTAACACAGGCCAATACATGTTATTTGACTGGTCATATTCACATAATGATGTTGAAAATAACCAAAATGACTCAATACTATTAACAGTAAAACATTGTAAGAAGCATGAAAAACAATTATCATATGCAGCATCACACCTAGTCTGAAATTCCACAATAAAGCAAGATCTGAGAATTATCATATACATAATCTGTTCAACAATATTTTAAAAGTTCATAAATTATTATACATACACCATCAGGATCGCTCAATTTGGCCTTCTATAGCTATTTGAACGTCATGCTTTCTTATAAAGGTCACCCTGTTACATTATCCACAACAACCATCTTTTGGAGGCGGACTTGGAGCTTGGTTTGGCTTGACAATGTTTTCGTTTGCTTTAGGTGGATCCGAAATACTAGGAGGGATCTCCATGATCTGAAAGACAAACGGTGAAATGTTAGATTCGGGAGTGGAAGACCTCATTTCCAAATTTGAGGTACTATCTATGGCAGCAAAGCAGAACATCTTGTTTTTCAAAGTGATCAACAGTTTGACATATGATAATAATTCTAATCAATAAAACGTAGAAATACAATGGAAGGATTAAACCAGTGCCAAAATTGCAAATTGACTATGATTCCTTATTTGATAGATTGCAGGCCTAATGCACTTCTCAGAGAAAAATGGCAAAATACCAACTTAAAATAACCGTGATCAACATGATAATCTTTTTATGGTAACCTGTTGTTCAAAACTTATAGGCATAACATCTTTCCAGAATGTTTATTTTATTTCAAGGGGAGCACCTTCAATGCCAGATCTTCAAAGCACTTGTCTACATTTTCTCTAGTTTTGGCACTACTCTCTAGGAACAAAGATCCAAGCTCTTTTGCCAGAGACATGCCCTCTTCTCTACTTACAGCTCTTTGAGACTCCTGACATCATTCACAAGTTTCAATTAAATAAATAGGAAGATGAGATGCAGGACACCATTTTTGTCTTTTTTTTTACCTTAAATAATTTTGTAAGAAGGAAGAGGAGGATCAAATAAGAGAACAAAAAGTATAAATTCAAGGAAAGATATAATGGAGTCGGTGATCCTGTAAAATTCATTGCTGCATCAGTGCTAGCAGGCTGAACTGCACAGAAAGCCAGTTCAAGGTTATACTTTCCAAGTGTTATAATAGGCAATCGATGAATCAACAGTTTATGCAGTAAGGTGCTGCATTGAGACATTGTGGGCAAACGTGTTAGAAAGTTAATCCCATGATAAGCAATTATCAGTTATCCATTTATTTTCCTCAATACAGGATGAGGGTAACTTACTCGATCTACTTTATTTCCAACAAGCATTTTCACACAGTCTTTGTTTGTGCTGTGGAGTTCAACTTCTTTAGCCCAGAATTGTGACAAGTTGGTAAAGGTTTCTCTTCTTGTCACATCATAAACTGTTGTAACAAAAAATAGTAAGTGAATCAACTAATGAGTGACAGGTAATCAATCCAAGTAGCTCTGAGCAGTATATCTGCAACTGAAACATTCACTTGTCTTTTTACGCCATGGAAGTTGAGGATCAATCCAGTCCCCTAGAATGATGTTGTTAAGACCAACATGGAAGAGGGTGATTTAGACAATGGGGAGGATAACAAAAAAGGGAATAAACCGTTGATACGGAAAGGAGAAAGAACAGTGGGCCATGGGAGAGTTAGTTAGTAGCTGATGTCGCAAGTTGTTAGGCGTAGGTTTTAGGCTGAGAGAGGAGGGGAGAGAGAGTAGGGGAGGGGAAGAATTTGTGACAGAAGGATAGTTAAACCTTCTGACGAGCCTTCAGCTCTGGGTAGGGAAATACTAAACATCACCATTGTAATAATACAATATACCTCTTCCATGTTGTTTCTGATCACTTATTAGCAGCAGTCATATCATATAAATTACACTGTCAATAGCATACCGAGAACAATCCCGTGGGCATCCCTATAGTAAGACTCCGTTATTGTTCTGAACCTCTCCTGTCCAGCTGCAAGAAGCATACCGATTGAGCAAATTAATAAATATAAACCTCACTTAATGTTATTCCGTTCATCTTTTGTTCTGCTACAGAAAAAAGTACTCACAATAGTAATTGATAAGTCATTTTGAGTTCATTAAATATATTCATAAAGAACTCCTCGCTTAAATTTGATACTGCCGACCATGGTGAATTGTATAGGTAGTTTCGTGATCGTTTCAGTTATGCGAAGTATGATTTTCTCAGGCTATTCCCTTTTTATTGTATAGTTTACTGTTGCATTGGTATTTGGTAGGAAAGCTCGTAAGGCGTTGAGATGGCACAGGTTCTTATGCTCAGTTCTGTCTAAAATGCAGTAACACAAAGTATACATAGTAAAGCGAAACATGGACAGCACAAGACCAATACGATTGCATACCCGTATCCCAAATTGTAAGTTTCAATCGCTTCCCACCTACGGTTAGAAGCTTGATCTTAAGGTCCATACCTGTCAATAAAACCAAAGACAAAAAGTCTTAATGCATTATCACGTCGAAAACCATATCCAGATGCTTTGCTGATTGCAAGTTACAAGAAGAGGTCAGATAGCTCGTCCCTTATAGTTATACTATGATTATGAAGTTTGAGAAAGATCAAGAATTGCAGAAGCATAATAAATAGCAGTTAAAACTTGATGTCGACAGAACTAAACGATTAACAGCTGATAACATCTAATGCATCACTGAATGAGCAACTAATATAAGTTAATCTAATAGGAGTTTAGATAATGTTTGTAAATCACCGAGCGTTGGTTCATCTCAAGTGAGATCCACGATCCTTGTATCCAACTTGCTGGCTATGAATACGAGGGACAATTACGAAAAAATCAGCATTTACAGAAAGATATCAGAGTTGCAAGTACCAATAGTTGGAGGAGGATTCTCTACAGAGCTAGAAATGAAACTAACAAGAAGACTGCTTTTGCCAACACTAGCATCGCCGACCAACACGATCTTGAACGAGAGATCGTACTCACTTCCCTGTCCTGAAGACGATCCCATTATTCAAATCCCAAAACTGAACTCCCTGCCTCTGTATCTCTCTTTCAATCTGTTTGTGTTCCTAAAAAAGATGAAAATCCAAGCTTGAAAATGAACTCCAAGTAAAGCTTACTCCTTTCTGTGTGATGATGATCAATACTTCTATGTTTCGTGTCTCTCGTACAATGAAAAGGATATGTACAATAATGTGCATTTAAGGATAGAGAGAACCAGGAAAAAGAGGTAAGTTAGTGAAGAATAGCATCGAAAAAGAGGTAAGTTAGTGAAGAATAGCATCAATGCTGTTTCTCTAAAGAAACGGCCAACTAGAGAACACCTGACACCAACGTTATTCTTTACTTTTCGGTGCTGTTCAAACATTTTTTACGGCCAAGATGCGATATCGTATTCGTAGTGAAGAATAGCATCAATGTTGTTTCTCTAAAGAAACTGCTGACTAGAGAGCACCTGACTCCTGACACCAAGGTTATTCTTCACTTTTCGATGCTGATCAAGATTTTTAAGGCCAAGATGCGATGCAGTATTCGTGGGATGTCCAAATAAAGGGACCGACCTACAGATTTCTGAATTACAAGGGTCCATTATATTAGATGGTGCGAACCATAAATCTCATTTCACTCCCTACTTCAAAATCCTTAACCTTCACTCGGAAAAATAAAAAAGATGCACACATCGTTCATGAAGAATTCGTTGTTTTGTCTGCTTCTGCTCGTTTGATTTGAGAATTTCCAAGTTCAAAACCAAAGGAAATATGTGGGCCTTCAAGAAAAGTTCTTGGTCTTCGCCTAGTCTTTGACAAAGCAAAGGAGTTACAAAAGTAGACTATCATAAATTCAATTGGGAATGTCAATTTTAGCCTAGCTCAATTTTGGTCTAGGTTAATCGAGTCAGGGGTTAAATATGATCGAAATACAAAAAATGATTTCATTTTTTAATTTTTTTAAAAAAATATAAGGTTAGATCGGGTCAGGTCACTGGTCATCCAGCCCGTAGTAATGCTATCATCTGCAACAAAATATATATATATATATATATATATATATATATAAACTTTTTACAACACAAATTAATGTAGTAGTAAAAAGTAGGGATCGTTTCTACAAGAAATCTATTGATAAAGATTATTCGAGTTAAAAACCAAAATAAATTGGGAGGTTGAATTAATGTAATTTAAAGAAATTAAAAATGACAAAATTTTGAAATAAACGAAAATATTCAAATATGAAAAATTAATAACGAACCTTAATTTCAGGTCACCTGTGTTATCAAACTAATATGGATCATCGATATAAAATTAAGTCCATTTACAAATACTCATTGAGTGATGTTCTATCTTAAGATTAAATGAGTAGAAACATTTCTTCTAGTAACTCTTATTAACTAACAATTTAGATACGATCTTAAGTTTGATTAATTAATAACTTTAAGAACCAAGAGAATCAGTGAGTAAGACAATACACATATAATATGTATTTAATCTAGATAAGTATATTTCTTAGAATTTTTAATCCCTAACGTAAAGATGGTAATCGTAATTGTCACTTTGGATTAGCAAAATTGAACGTCAAATTTTACTAATCTGATTGTAAATTAAATCAATCAATTCCTAGTTGCGCACCCTAGAGATCAATTAATTCAATCATAAAAAACAATTTGGAAGACACTTAATGTTTATCAATGAAATAAACTTTATTCAGAAAATCTCACACATACTAAATGATAACGTGGTTCCCTTCAATCAAGAAGAACAATTTAGCTACTTATAACAGAGATAAAACCCAATAGAAGAATAGTAAAACACATGGTCTCTATATCTGGTCTTTTTCAGAAAAATACGAAAATCCTCTAAACCTAGAAAAAATAGTAGAAAATGTAAAGATAATATAACTAGAAGTGTCCTCTCTTCCTTCTTATCATTATCGTTATCATATACACTCCCCATATAATCAGGCAGCAGATCCCCACCTAAAAGAGAACAACTTGATTTCCTAAATAATAAAAATCCTAAATGTATCGAATTTGTATTTAAATCAGATTCTACAGATAAATTTTTCCTTTGCGCTTGCCCACGCTTAGTCAAAAACTTTTTCTGCTAGCTAGGAATTTGAATTGTCTTTGCTTTCCTTGCATTTTTTGATTCAAATTCATCTCTCATTTGTTAAAAACCATTTGAGAATAATTAAGAAACAAGTTTATTAATTTTAAATAAAAAATTCAACACATTAAAGAGATTTATATTTAAAAGTTAACACAAAAATAACAACTTATTAGCCCGTGAGTCGGGCCAGGAGCGGCCCAGACCCGCCCTAGCCTAGCTTATTGACATCCTTAAATTCAATTGAAAGATTCATAAATTTATCATTTATATAAACAGAAAATTCCTTCCAAACTCAATCGTGTTCTAATAAGGAAGAAATCACCTATTCCATTTACTATGTTCCTACTTTGTTCTATTTCATCTCATCCACACATTTTTTTGAATCCCACATAATTGTGTGAATGAGATGAAATGGAATAAAGTAGGACCATAATAAGTGGAATAGGGGTTCTATTCCCGTTCCAACAATATACACATTATAACACTTTTTTAAGATCAAAATCCACTATTATATCTTTTTCAATAATGTTTTCATCCAACTTAAAATTATTATCGTACTTCAACGATTTATACCTATTTTTTCTTGTTTCCTATTCTTCATGTGCATATTTGGTTGAACAATAGTGGAAGGGTTTAATGATAATAATTGAGTTCTTCGATGATGGAGGGTTGTTGGGTTTTAAATTTTGGATCTACTAGAACTTGATAGGCTCAAATTCAGATAGTATAAGTTAGACCCAATTGAATTTTGGATCATGTCCTCAAGGACTCAGGCCATTGCCAACTTGATCTAACTGAAGTTAAGCCTTTTTTCCAATCCTAATTAATAGATATAAGTTTTTAAGGAGTTTTTAGTTCTATTGTCTAATTTAAATTTTTTATTATGGTTGCCGTTAATTAAAAAAAGTTAAAAGACATGGACCTCCCATATAATTTAAGAAACCTTAGAAAAAACCCTCCATCTTTAAAATTCTTTTAAAAACTCCTTTTTTTTTCAATTTTTTAGAAAATCTCTTTCTCTTACTTAAGTTAAAAAATAACAATGAAATATATGCAATATAAACATTGAATGTTGACTAATCAAATGTTGTTTATACGACGATTCACCCTAGCTCTTAAACTAGAACCAAACTAATTAAATCTGACTCAAACTAATAATTTATTATAGTTATCTTAAATTATTACTTTAAATCAAATTTAGTTAGTTTAGGTCGATTTTGGGAGCTAAGTTAAGTTAATTTATTAGTGACATTTGATTAGTTCACGTCCTATGTTCATATTATCTGTATTTTATTGTCATTTTTTAATCGAATTTAAGAAAAGAGATATTTATGAAAAAATGAATACTAAAAATAATTTTTTAAAAAAATTTAAAATTCAAAAGGTTTTTCTAAGGTTTCTTAAAATTATAGAAGACGTTTATTTTTTACCCTAAAAATAATTTACTAAACACGTTTGGTTCCAAATATTTTTATGTTTTGTTTTCAAAAATAAAAAATCATAATAAAATTATGAAACTGCAATTAGTTACCAAATCAAAAAACATGACTTCTCTTATTTATATTTCTCTCATTGTGATTTGTCTTTCGACCATCACTCGTCCTTTTTTTCCTCTTTTTTAACCACCTCACTCAAAAATTTAAAAAAAAGGCTCATAATTTTGGCTCATCCTTCATCATTAACTGCTACAACATAGAGAAAGAAAAAATATGAAAAAGAGATTCTACGTCATTTTTAGAAAAAAAAAGAGATTCTACACCATTTTCATTCTCTTTTCATTTTCAATTACCTGCTTCACTGAGTTCTCATCTCGTCTCCTTTGTTCCTCTCTTTTTCGTAACCTCATTCTTTGTTTAAGCCATACAAAATTTGTAAAATTTGCATTAACTTGCAATATGTTTTTCTATCATAACTTATTTGCTATTTCAATTGGTTGTTGTAGCTGGAAGCTCAAATAAGTGGATGCCTCATTTTGGATAAACCAAGTTGAGATGAGTTTGATAAGCAGTATAGGTACATCATTTGATATGTTTCAAACTTATATTTTTGTTATGTTCAATGCTTCATTCTTTGGTTTCACTTATCGTTGTTTCTCAGGATGTGTTTATCCCTTTGTTTTTGTTAAAATCTTAAATTTATGGTTACTAGCTTCTGAATATGAATGTAAAAAAAAATTCTTTTATAATCATTAATAGTTAGATTGATTCTAATGTTTTTTTTGTCTAATTATATGTGTTTTCCATAATTCTAATTACCATTGATCCTGATTTCATTTGGCTTGGAGTTATCCTATATTTTTGTTATTATACAGTACTAAAAGCACCCTTTTAAAGCTCTTGAAATGTTCAATTATATTAAAAATAAGTTGTGTTTATCTCCTCATTTTTGTTAAAATCTTAAAATTATGGCTACTAGCTTTTGAATATGAATGTCATAATTTTTTTCTTTTATTATCGTTGATAGTTGGTTTGATTCTAATGCTAATATTTTGTTTGTCTAATTATAAGTGTTTTCTATAGTTCTAATTACCATTGATACTGATTTCATTTGGCTTGAAGTTATCCCATATTTTTGTTATTGTAAAGTACTAGAAGCACCCTTTTAAATCTCTTGAAATGTTCAATTCTATTAAAAATACGATGTATAATAGGAAACTCTACCCTAATTTTAGTGCCTATAGCTCAATACTTAATAGAGCTTATAAGGATTGAAACAATTAGGGATTGCTATAATGGTAGACAAATGATTGTTTCAAAACTTTTGCTCATCCAATTATGGTTCTTTCATTGAAATTTTTTGGATTTAGAAAAATTGAATCCAATATCTTTGTTTTATAAGAAGGCTTCTAAAAAGAAGATTAATTTATAAGATGAAAAATTATAAGTGTATGTTAAAGGAATTCTATTAATAAAGATGATTAGAAGAGGTTATTGGTTTAAATTATTTGAAAAGAAATATTTTCATGAAGAATATCTCTTATCATGTATAACTTGTCTTTAACTTCACTTTAAAGATTAGTGTGAGGAGGGATATGAATGCTTGACGGAAATAACAAAAAGAGGTTTTATTCTTTGTATATTTGGTTTATTTAATTTTATATCATCAAAATGTAGAGGAAGTGTCTGTTAAACTTTCTCTTCATTATACGATTATACAAGATCTTAAACATATATAATTCTCACATATAAATTATCGTACCTTGATCCATAAATTCAATTGATGTTGATTCTCTTCCGTTTTTCTATTCTTTCTCCTCTCTTTATCACTTATATATTTTCTCCTTATTTGATGGTTATCAGTAGAAGCAACTTAATCGGCAAGAATAGGACCAAAAGAGGCGACGTTTATAAGTGGTTTTTGAGAAAACCACCTCTTAACTACCACACTTATTATGTCAGTATTAAGCTTTATAAAAATTTATTACACGAGACATTAATAATCCAATAGTTTCTGGTTTAATTAATGGTAATAAATTTTTTTGTGTAATATAAATATAATTTACCTCGTTTTAGTTTCTCATCAATATTGCTATAGTATGTAATAAAATATATAAATTGAGAAGGCAAAAATATCTTCCTAAGAGAGTATGGAGGTGTATAAATTTTCACCATTTTAATATAATCTTATTGTTATCATTTCCCTTAAATTTAGTA
Source organism: Erythroxylum divaricatum (assembly GCA_025434745.1). Lineage (NCBI taxonomy): Eukaryota > Viridiplantae > Streptophyta > Magnoliopsida > Malpighiales > Erythroxylaceae > Erythroxylum > Erythroxylum divaricatum. The sequence continues at coordinate 34,657,429 of JANTPM010000004.1, forward strand.
TAAGGTTATCAATATTATAGTCAACAAGTTTTCCTAAAGAAATAGTATAAAGATACATTACAATGGATGTTTTTTATAAGGTCATCATTTATTTATGTTTTTTGGATCCAACAATTGGTTTAGGATGAGTCCTACTTAGAAAATTTGAAACTTACAAGCATCCTTTTGAAACAAAAGGAGATGTTCAACTGAAAATGATGACAATTTTATGATCAAGTTTTGATATTTTAAGAATAAAAAGAAAAAAGAGCAAAATACCAAATTTTATTCAAGGGAAATTAAAGATAATCATGACCTAATTTGCCCATTAAAAAGAAAGAAAACTAGTGAAAATGAAGAATCAAGATAGGAGATCATTGAAGTGCCTAAATCAATTTCAGATACCCCTAAATTCACTAACCCTAATTTCCCAAAATCCCTAATTTGGCACTTCTATTATTTGTGTGTCTTCTCTGCTTTTGTTTCATGTTTTTCTCTTAAATACGCATTGCTTCTCTGCCCGTTACTTCTTTACGCATTTTTTCTCTGCTTCTTTACATGTTGCTTCTTTACTTCTTCAAATGATGCTTCTTTATATTGTGAAGTGCATCTCAAGTTCACGTTGTCTACTTTGTCTCATATTGTTTGCTATGGGTTCAAGTGGAGGGGGATTTACATTGTCTGCTTTCTTTTCTCTTTAGTGGCCAGTGTTTACAAATTTTATAGATAATTTATGGTCCCCACTTATTAGTGGTCCTGACATGTTGTTTTTTGTGAGTTCACTTGGTGGGAATTATATGGTTTGCTTCCAACTTGTGTTGTATGCTCCCAATTCATGTTGTCTGCATATATGTGATATAAATCGTATGGTGTTTTATAAAAGGATAGTGAACTTCCAATGCATTAGTGTACTTAGCAAAAGCATGTCTTTTATATTTCTTGACATTCATCCCTTTAATTAAGTTAAACTACTCAAAGATGTGGTTTGGAAATTGCAAGGTCTCCTTCTTATCAATCTTAATACTGTTGTATATTTTTCTATTCAGAAACCACTCTATGCTATGTTTATTTTTCTAAGAAAAAAAAACTAGCATCGTACCTAAGATCAATGGCCTCTATTTAACCCAAAAACTTTAAGAAATCATCAATCCAGTACTTCATTTTTGTTTTTCATATCCACCTCTTGAGTTAATACATTATAATTGATGGTCACATTGGCTTGAAATTGTTATACTAAGGAATCTTGGAAACCCCAAGCTAATTAACCTCATTTGAGGCTCCACAAAGCTTAAAAATTTTATTTAATATTTCAAGATATAGAATTCATAAATGAAATTGCTTGTTACAATACATAAAGTAAGGCCTACACATACACATATAATTAATGTAATAAATACAAATAATGAGATATAAGTAACTTGATTTTTCCTACAATAACATCCTTAGTCACCTTTTTAAATTTGCCATTAATCTGTGGTTTTAAGACTTGTGATTAAAGAAGTCAAACTTGTGAAGAATAGCTCATTCTTGTCAAGTAATAATCTTGGCCATCATATATGATCAAAGCATGCATTCTTTTATGCATCTTGCATTTAATTTTCATATTCATCATACATGCATATAATGTCCTAAATCATTATAAATGCATTTAATTTTCAAAATGTTTGTTCCGTTCGTTCCATTCATATACACCTTTTAATGTTAACCTTTTTCTTATGTAATTAACATTTACAGAAATGATTCACAAATGGGTAAAGTGCAGAAATGTGGGACATATGGAACTTCAAGCTACAACAATAGAAGGTATAATATAACAACAAATGAACAACTTGTCAATGTAAGCAACAAGTTTTTTCACTTAATTATTGTTATTATTGTTGTATTTAAAATCTGCTTAATTTTATTCTTACCTTTTATTTTAATTTTTAATTTTTAATTTTTAAAATTTATTTAAAAACTTAATTTAATTTAATTTATTTTCATAATCAATAAAGGATATTCTGTTTTCTATTTTTATTTTTATCATAATATGAACTTATTATTTATAAGATAAATACTTTTATATTTTTTTATGCTAAATAATAATAAAAGGTTATGGCCATTATAAATTACTTTTTTGAGAAATACCATTATAATTTAATTAATCAATATTGACTACTTTGTTTAAATTTACAATATTTAGAGTTAAAATTATTCCAAAAGAGCTAAAAAATTTAAAATAATTTTCAATGAATAAAATGTTTTATAATAAAAATTTTTAATAACACAAGTTATTTTTTAAAGTTTAAATTTTTATCAATTTTATCAAATACATATTATTTGAAAAATTATTTTTTAAATATGAATTACTTGACTACATTAAAATTAATATATTCCTAACTTCTATTTAGTGATTTTATTATTAATATTAACAAAAGTATAACCAACTAAATACTATAAATTAAATAAAGCTTTATTTTGATAAAAATTAAAATTAAAATCACAAAAAGAAAATAAAAATTATAACAAAAAAAACTTTAGAACCAAATACCTTGAAACAAATTCATATTCCAAAAGCTAATATATATACATTAAGATATTTTTGTATGATCTAAAAAATCACTCCAAATGTTTGATTTAACATATTTTTGTTCAAATTAACCTTTTTATAAAAGAAAATTTTGAAAATTTCATTATCCAAAAAAAGAAATT
>JANTPM010000004.1:34662522-34696823 GCA_025434745.1 Erythroxylum divaricatum
GATCGTGCACATGCACGACCACGATATCCGGACGAACCAGCGGAGTTGTGATCGTGCGCATGCACGACCGTTCCATTCGGGTGTACCTGCGCTCTTTCTTCTTCACTGACAACCTAACTTCTAAACCCCATATCTTTTGACTCAGAATTTCAAATTTTGCAAACTTTGTATCAATAGAAAGATGAAAGAAATCTCTACAATTTTTATGAAGGACTTAAAAACCAATTTAACCTCTAAAGGGGTCAAAATCTCACTCAAAGTTTCCGTCCCATACTTGTGATCCCAAAACAATAACTCAACTTCTAAAAGTTCTATCTTTCAGCCCCAATGTCCAAAAATATCATACTTTATATCAATGAAAAGATCAAAATACAACCTACAACTTTTATGAAGGACTGAAAAATCAAATTGGCTTCTAAAGGAGTCGAAAAGCTACTCAAAATTTTTGTCCACTAATGATCATGCCAAACAGTAACAGAAACTTCTAAAAATCGTAACTTCCTATTCCATGGTCCAATAATTCCATACTTTACATCAATGGAAAGATCAAACATAATCTAAAACTTCCATGAAGAACTTTAAAGCAATTTCAACCTCTAACTAGGTCAATGTTTCAATCAAAGTTTCTGCCCAAAAATTTGTCATCCTATACCACATCCAACTTCACAATTTCACATCTTTCAATTTCCACAATCAAAAATAACATATTATACATCATTGAAAAGCTATAAACTTCCTCTACAACTTTCATGTAGACTACTTACTCCAATTCAAACTACATCAATACAAAATTGGCCTCAAAGCACAGTACACACAAACTTACCCTTAATAGCATTTTTAAAAACAAAGCAAAATAACCTTAACTTCAGAAGATCATAACTTTCAATCCCGATATCAAAAAATTTCATACTTTAATGCGATAGAAAGCTTTCAACAGAAGGTAAAATTTTCATGAAGATCATTTGATCAAAATCTGCCTAGATCAAGCCAGAAAAATTCACAAAATTTCAAATCTAAATTGCCACTTTCTGCTACTATTCATCCTCAAAATTTCAGATTTTTAAATCTCCAAAATCTAACACTTTCATTATTCATCTCTTGCTTTCCAATTCTATTTAAAGCAATTCATTTACTATAAATTTCAAGCACCCTCAAAGTCATAAAAAATGCTAAATTAATTCTTTTCACTCTTCCACAATTTTCATACACAACTTACAAAATAACACAATTATGCACAATGGAAAAATCCTCGAATTCTCATGCTTCTTTCATTTCATCAAAGTCTCACATATTCATACTTTTCATTCATTACAAGAAAACATGTCATATTTCCTCATGCATTGCCAAAAATTCACCACAATTCAACATTTATGCAATTTAAAGCAATCCTACGCACAAATAGGGCATTACATTCACTTCCCAAATTCCGCATGTAATTCCATTTCATAATTTCTCATTTGCAATAAAAAGATCGGGGTCCAACATCTGGGGTTCACATTGTCCACTTTGCCTCACATTGTCTATTATGGGTTCACGTGATGGGATTTACATTGCCTACTTTCTTATCTTCTTAGTGGTTGGTGTTTACAAATTTTAGAGATAATTTATGGTCCCCATTTGTTAGTGATCCTAACGTGTTGTTTCTTATGGGTTGACTTACTAGGGATTACTTGGTTTGCTTCCAACTTGTGTTATCAGCATGTATGTGATAAAAATTATATATTGTTTAGTAAAAGGATAGTGAACTTCCAGTGCATTAGTGTAATTAACAAAAGCTTGTCTTTTATATTGCTTGACATTCATCCCTTTATTTGAATTAAACTAATTTAGGATGTGGTTTAGAAATTGAAAGGCCTCTTTCTTATCAAACTCAATGTTGCTGTATTTGTTTGTATTGAGAAACCACTTAATGCTTTGTTTTTTTTTTCTAAGTGAAAAAACTACCATTGCACCTAAGATCAGTGGCCTCTATTTAACCAAAAAACTTTAAGAAATTATCAATCCAATAATTCATTTTTGTGTTTTTCCTATCCACCTCATAAGTTAATGCATTATAATTGATGACCTCATTGACTTGAAATTGTTATACAAAGAATCTTGGAAACCACAAGCCAATTAACCTCATTTAGGGCTCGATAAAGCTTAAAAATTTTATTCACTTCTTCAAGATACATAATTCATAAATGGAATTGTTTGTTACAATATATAGAGTAAGGTCCATACATGCACATAGAATTAATGCAATAAATATAAACAATGAGATAGAAGTAACTTGATTTTTCAAACAATAACATCCTTAGTTGCCATTTTAAATTTTCCATTTATCTGCGGTTTTAGGACTTATGATTCAAAAATTCAAACTCATAAAGAATTATTCATTTTTTTCAAGAAATATTATTGTCCATCATATATAATCAAAGCGTGCAATGTTCTATGCATCTTGCATATAATTTTCATATTCATCATATATGAATATAAATTTTCTAAATAATTATAGATGCATTTAATTTTCAAAATGTTTATTCAATTTGTTCCATTCATATGTTTTTAATGTTAACCTTGTGCTTAGGTAACTAACATTTACAGGAATGATTCATAAAAGGGTCGTGCAGAAATGTAGGAAATGTGGAACTTCTAGGCACAACAATAGAAGGTCTAATATAACAATTCCAAATGAACAACATGTCAAAGTAAGTAACAAGTAGTTTAACATTATTTGTTTTATTTAGTTTCCAATACTAATATAATGCATATTATCTTGTAGGTCTTAACAACTTATAAAGAAAGGCAAACTTTTGGAGAAGGATTAACAATACCAACATCTACAGAGACACATTCTCAATTAAACTCGAATGACTTAGCAACAATTAATTAAATAAATATGATTTTATGATCTACACTAATCATTATACAAATTTTAATTTTAGGAAACTTGTATTGGCATAGCATGTCAATTAATTAGGAATGTATACCTAGTCAAGAAAGCATAGATATAAGTTCAACAAATGCTTAATTTCTTAAATATGTTGTCATTATTAGGTTCAAAGGTAAATATAGCATTACATCAGGATAGTTATAAGTTATAGCAACTAAAATGAGAGCAATAATTGGAGGCAGTAACAAATAATTAACATTCCAAACAATTAAGCATATTTAATTATGGATTATAATTTGTATTACAACTTGTGTTAAACCAAAAGCCATGGATTGTACTTTCTAAATATATTTTGGATTATACTTTATATTATCATCTCCTAGTTGGTATTGGCTTTGATAGATTTTATTAGCTTGGAATTATTTTAAATAGCAGTCACTTCTAATTGGGCTTACTTCTTATATCATTACTTTCTTTTGACGTAATTGTACTAATCATTTTGTCTCTTTCCTTTGAAAGAGGCGGTGCTAGTTGTATATATGATATGCAGTTTGAGATTAATATTTTAGCAACCAGAGGCATAGGTTGAGTATGAGCTTAAGCATGAGCACGCTTAAAAATTCTCTTAAGAAAACAATAAAAATTTCAATAAGATCACTATTTTGAGCAACTGGGGTGTTTTGAAAACAATGAAATTTGATAGAAAGGAAAATAAATCATAATGAAAAATAATTTAAATGGGATCAAATTTAAAATTTCATACATCTATACATATGAAGATTGGACTAAACTTATTTTGCAACCATATAAAAGATAAACAATGAAAATAAAATTAAAATGAAGCCTGAAATTATTGCTTAATAAAATCAACCTCAACTCTTTCTTCTTTTTTATTAAGATTTCAATTTCTTGTTTCATAATTTTCATTGCTCATCAAATGCCTTTGTTTCTTTCAAACTTCTCCTTAATTCAGCCTCCTTCTTAAGTACATATAATTCTTTCCTTAACTTTTGAATAAAATAGATAGTTAGTAGCAAATCACTTTTGGCCCATTATTATAGTTGAAATTGCTAGGGTCTTCAAATTTTCCATTTGCAAAACTGTGGTAGTAAAATGAACTATATACATTAGAACCTATTTGAATTACATTAGTCATCATTATATGACTAACCAGATTACTTACATTACATGAAAATAAATGCTCTATCCAAGCCAGAATGCTCTAAGGAATGCAAACATAATTGGTTATAAATAGAAATTGAAAAAGATAAATAAAACATATTGCATATGGGAAAGAACACTAGATACTTTCTACATTCCATCTTACATCTCTAGCACTGTAGCATAATTGTTAAACTTCCCTAAATTTTGGTTCTTAAATCCCTCCCCTCTCTTGTTTACAATTTACAAATTCATAAAGATCATCTATGCAACATTATGATACAATATGGTTTATATGCATAAAGATGCATAAAGATCATCTATGCAAATGATCAACACATATATAAATATTCCTCTACATGTAATTTTGATATCTACTTGACTATAAGTTTATATATTTAGAGAATACATAATTGTATGCATAATGTTCCTCTATATAAGCAATCATTAAGATCAATGCATACATAATTGATCCTCTACATTAATGATCTTTACATAAAATTATTGCTCTGTATGTATAATCTTTATATGTAATTGTTCCTCTGTATAGATGAGAAACAAATTGTTGTGATAATGATGAAGTCAAACTTTATATCTAGTTCACTTCAATTTTATGAGATGCAAGAATGATTGTGTATGGAAATACAAATGCCAAAGGGTACATTGTATAAAGTTGCAAAAAAGTACACTATAGTTTTAGTCATTTCATTTTTCATAAGAGAATTTACTACTTTTAAGTGATTAAGATTTAATGTTGAGTCCACACTAAAGAGTAAGATATTGATAAGTGGAATAGAATAAGAGATGAGATAGCAGTAGACATAAAAGCAAGGCAATGCAGAGAAGTAAGCTAACATAGATAAGTATCGCGATACAGAAGCAATATGACAAAAAGAAGCAATCACAACATAGAAGCAATGTGACATAAAAGTAAAGAAGTAATGCGACACAAGATGAGAAGCAACCATGACACATAAGTAAAAAATCGATGCAAAACAAGTAAAGAAGCAACATATAGAGAAGTAGAGAAGCAATGCATGTGCAAAGAAGCAGCATGAAACAAAGTCAACACCACCAGAGGAGATGAATTATGTAGAGTCACCTAAAAATTAGGAATTTTGAGAACTGGGAATTTAGGGTTTAACAGCTTAGTTAACTTAGGGGTTACAGATTTTATCAGACCCCATACTATTCAAGATAAATTATCTACATGGCATAGGGGTCCTAAAGAAAAAAAATTAGAAATTACATGTAGGAAACATTTAACAGAGGCGTTAATTTCTTTTAACTTGAGGGTTTTTTTTAATGTTTATTAAACGTTTGATTTATTTTTGAATGTTTATAAATGTTAAGGTCCTAATTAAATTTTGTCCTTTTTAAACCTCTTTTCATATGGAAAATAATAGCTATAACCACTATAGAGAATAATTTCTAAAACAATTTCATATTCCAAGCCCTATAGTAAAGAATCATCAAATCATTGAGCATTAAATATTCCAAACTAGAAATTATAGGAGGTATAATTCTAAAAGTGATGAGGAAGAGCATAATAAGTTGTGAAATGCTTTAAGAAGTTAAAAATAAGCTTATATTTTTAAAAAATCATCTCAAAATCAAATGTGATTTTCAAGCCCTACTTCCTTCCACACCCTTATCATAAAATATGAACGAAGGCTGAGATACTCTTCTAAGTAAAACTTGGATCATCACTTAAGTTGTTGATATTAAACCTTATTAAACTAGTATATAACTTTGAGTGGCTAAGATATTAGAGTATCCAAGTAGTGAAAGAGCTTCCATCCTTACTTAGCCAACGTAGGTGTGCATATACAACATATTCTATGATATCCAATTTATTCCCCTTGAACCATTATGTTTATATTCCACCAAAAAGAATTCACAATTTTAGAAACCTCATTATAAAGTCACAAACAATAAAAAAAGGTGCTCATCTAATAAATAGGCATTGTTTTAACTAAGGATTTAAAGGAGCATCTCTCCCAGCCTTAGAAAAGAATGATGTCATTAAAATGCTACTTAACTACACACTCTCTCTTTTAAATATGAAAAAAAGCATTCTTGCCTCTTTTGATCAAAGAAGGAAGGCTAAGATATTTTTTTTTTGTCAAAGGTTCTTAGATACCTTAATGATTGATGAAATAGAATCCATAAAATAAAATGACATATTGAGCTAAATAAAATTCTTAACTTTTGAAAGTTAATGGCCTAGCCCAATTCATCATCATATTTCTTTAAAATGAATTTCAAGTGATAAGCTTTCTCGTTCATTACATTAAAGAAAAGAGTCTATCATCTCAAAAAATTATGTGCAATTAGAGGGGCAGCTATACAAATCTTATTTATATTAATCGTTCCTTCCTTACCAACTTTGAACAACATAATATATAATTTTTTGCATATAAAATAAAGAGATATAATGAAAGTGGGTTGATTTTCTGCAACTTATGACTAGGAATCATATGGCTTAATATTTCACCACGAAAGTTGATAGAAAACCAAATAGAAGAGACAAATAATATAATATAATTAACCAAAGTCTTTGTAAAATCCAAAATGAAAAGGATTAAGTGAAGGAAAGATTAATTCATTGGATCATAAGTCTTACCAATATTGAATTTAATAGCCATATTATCCACCTTACTCTACATCTTAGACAAAATAAAGTGGAGATTTTCAAAAGCATCCAGAAAATTGTCTAGAAAATTCATACCTAAGATAAATGTTGACTGAAAGTTATACACTAATTTAGGGAGAATACCTTTTAATTGATTTGCCACCTCCTTGGACATACCTTGTACTATATATAATAAAGACCTATTGGCACAAAATCGTCGGTTGATGAAGGTTGATCACATTTTAAAATCAACACAACTGTAATATTATTCAATGACACACAAAGCTCATTCAACTCTATCTAGTCCATACAAGCTCGAAAAATATCCAGACTAACCAACTCCTAAAATTTCAGGCATGATTAAAGTCATCTAACTCTAAAGATTAATCTAAATGTATTTGGAACATAGCCTTCTTATATTCTTTCTTGTTGAATTAAAATTTTCCTAAGCTCCTTCTAAATTCTTTGAACTATGTTATCCAAACTAGACTAACCATCCATGCTATCAAGAAGCTAACAATTTCTTTTGATGCCAATTTATTTTGCTATAAATTAACTAGAATTTCAATCATGAAGGACTTCCTCGTAGTATTTTAGCTTATCCAAAATATTATTAGACAAATTATAATCATAAATCCCCTCAATAATATCAGCTAGAGCTTCTCCTTTAGACATGCATTTCTAAAATGGGAGTGCTTATTATAATTAAAATTTTATGCCATCCGTCAACATTAAGTAAGAGAATAACCAGAAGTTGGAGTACACAAATTCTATGTTACCACTTGAGGAAATAATGCAATCCAATCTAAGTTGAATACAACTTGATCAAGGGTTTCTTAAAGAAAAAAAGCTAACCTTTCGACAAGAAAAGGAAATATAAACCTCTTGACAAAAAGAGGAGATCAATAATAAAGAGATAGTAACAATAATAACCTCCCATCAAAACTAAATAAATAGTTTCATATTTAAAATAATTTTCTTGGTTATTAGTTCAGAAATGTGAGTAGTTGGAGAACGTTATTAAAAAGTTCAACCCTTTTTCTTACAAGAATCGATGATTAGCATAAATTTACTCAAAATATGATGAAGAATCAAATAATCAACTTTAAGTGTCATATTTCTTAGTTTAGTCCAAAAAGATATTTCAGAGGTATATCACTTGCTCAAAGGAAAGAGAGGGTTCCATTTTTCTAGAGAAAAATAAATATAAGAAGAAGAAGAAGGTAATTAAAAAAATTTAGCAATAAAGAAGAAGAAATATGATAAAATACGGATGAATTTAAAATTAAAAACCTAAAATTCAATCTGACAAGCTAATAGTGCAATACACATAAATAATCCAATTAATCACTTCAAATTAACCAAAAAAAGACTTTCAATAGAATTACAAATACAAGATTATCCATCAAATTTCATCATATAACAAATAAATGAAGTGCAATTCCTAACCCAAAAGCTTGAAAATAGACCTTTGACTCGACACTTGATCGTCTTGGTTCATACGAAATTAATCTTGTAACATACAACAGGCCTTTTGTTACATGATAGACCGACTTGCAAATTAGGGTATTGAATTTGGCCCACTACGATACAGTCTCAATGGCACCGCCATATTTTCACCTCCTCAAACCCAAGCATCAGTATCGTATCCTTCTAGTTGTCAGACAAACACAGAACAGAGAGAAAGAAAGAAGAGGAGAGCAAATCACATCAATCAATGGACAGAGAATGGGGTTCGAAGCCCGGAAGCGGGGGCGCCGCCTCCGCCCAGAACGAGGCAATCGACCGCCGTGAACGTCTCCGACGTCTCGCCCTTGAGACCATCGATCTCGCTAAAGATCCCTATTTCATGCGAAACCATCTGGGCAGGTAAAAGATAATTATAATAATGAAAAGGAATCAACTTTAGAGGCCAATTGATTTGATTTTGGTTGGAGTATTGTTTGTTTGTTGGGTGTTCACTGTGTTTCTTGTTGTGTAACTGTTGATGTAGTTATGAGTGTAAGCTGTGTCTGACTTTACACAACAATGAAGGGAACTACTTGGCCCATACTCAAGGCAAGCGTCACCAGACCAATTTGGCTAAGAGAGCCGCTCGAGAGGCCAAGGAGGCTCCTGCTCTTCCCCAACCCAACAAACGCAAAGTTAACATTCGCAAGACTGGTAAATTAAAGCTGTCGTCTTTACTGCCCTTTTTTCTTTGGTTCTTTATGTCACCACTTGGTAGTTACTAGTAGTTTTGTGGAAGTTTTAGTGAATTGTCGTAGAAAGATGAGAAAGTTTCATCTTTGGGGATTTAGGTATTTGATTCACTGGCTTATGTGGTGTACCTGTTTCTTTTTATCCCCCTATGTCAAATAGTAATTCTTTTGCCATTCGTGCAGTTAAAATTGGTAGACCTGGGTATAGGGTGACCAAGCAATTTGATCCAGACACAAAACAGAGATCACTTCTGTTTCAGGTTTTTGATTTTCATTTTTCCTTCTCCCTGTTTTTCCTTGTACTATCGAATTTTAGTAGTGATATGCAGTTATATTTCATTAATATTATGTAGATAGAGTATCCGGAAATAGAAGATAATATGAAACCAAGGCATCGATTTATGTCATCTTATGAGCAGGTACTATCTTCTCTCTTTTCTGTTTTGCTAGAATTGTTTGTTACTTGCAGTTATTATGATAAATTTACTATGCTTTTGTTTGTGCTTCTGCTATTGTTGAATCTTGAACTTTCTGAACCCCATTGATCTTTATGTCATTCTTCTCTTCTTTTGGGAAGTAGTACACCATACTGCATAAAATCTAACAATCTTAATTTGGTTCGCTTTGTCATGGATGCAGAAAATCCAACCCTTTGATAAGAGATACCAATATCTTTTATTTGCAGCAGATCCTTACGAGATAATTGCTTTCAAGGTAAACTGATATGAATTTGATTCATGGATTCAATTTGACCATGTCATCTGTTCCAGTTTTAGTTATTGGTTCTTTTGTCATATCCTCAATTCAGGTTCCCAGCACTGAAATTGATAAGTCCACCCCAAAATTTTTCTCACATTGGGATCCTGACTCAAAGATGTTCACAGTAAGTATTTTGCCACAAATACTTGTCTTGACCTTGCCTGTTATGGTACGCATGGACTATGTTTCATGGTCCTGTGCTTACACTTGTGCCTAAGTTCTCTTTTTAGTAGTGAGATTGCATATTAGGAGAAATTAGCTTTATTCTTGGTGTTAGGCACACAGGCATTCCTTGAAACTTTTAGTGGGACCATGATGTCTTGATAAAACCAACTTGACTAAGGTTGACTACAACATAAATTTGCATTTGACCGACCCTAATCATACTATTAGTACATGTTTCTTGTTGCTTTTGCACATATATATATTTTTTCCAGTTGGGTGGTCAGGTTTTAGTCATGCTGTGACTTTAACATAAAATTCCATTTTACCTAATCCAGTCCTCAATTACAGTTGCAGCTGTACTTCAAAATCAAGCCACCAGAGCTGAACAAGCCTCAGCAGGCTACTGCTGCCAATGGAACAGCAGCTCCAGGGGTACCACCAAGGTCGTTGCCTCCTCCTCCACAAGCTCCACCTCCACCACCACCTCCACCACAAGGGCTATCAACAGGAACAAGACCTCCACCGCCGCCAATGCATGGATCATTACCTCCGCCTCCACCTCCAATGTCAAATGGACCTAGGCCTATGCCTCCTGGTGGAACACCAGCAGCACCTCCTCCACCAACTGGTGGTAGTGCAATGTCAAATTTCACTCCTGGCACACAGGTTGGTGGCCCCCCATCAATCCCACCACAAAGTTTTCCAGGACAACAGATGCCGATGCGTCCACCCCCACCACCTCCAAACATGGGACAGTAGATTTCTTGGCCTACTGGGTTCTGTTCAGGATGTTTTGTGTTGGAATACATCAATTGGTCTCTCAAATGTATTGAATTCCCTTGATTCTGAATGTATTAATTAACAGGTGCTAGAAGTTTTCATATCAAAAAATCTTAGCAAGGATAGAACTAGAGCGTCAAAGAAGTATCATCAACATGTTCCTGTTCATTTTCTGGTTGGAAGAAGTCATCTGTTTAATTTCTCATAAATGCATGCTCTAACATGCCAACTTCAATATTTGGAGTTCAAAAATTAACGGATGGATTTCAATGGTCCCGTGTAATCCTTCTGGCAATTTCCAACTATCGGCTTCGACCAAGTTCATCAAAATATAGATGGTAATTATGAAGCCTTTTACAGCAATTTTTCCTGGGTGGAGAATACTGCACGAAGTAAGGAAAATGAGGTATTAAAGTTGATTTTTGTAATCATCCAAGACAGCCCTCTAATGTTGCAATTGCCAACAATTTCACAAAAAGTGAAAGGAAAGAACAAATTTACAATAGTTCGGGAAAAAGAAGGGGGATGGGTTCATGTTTTTGTATAGAGGCTCGATGTGGAGGGTGCTCCGGAATGAAGTGTTCATGGAACTCCAGTGCACGTAAATACAACTGAGTCAAAAGACTTTCAAGATGTCACCACATTAGGTGGGAACACTTTTTGGATGAAGTCTAGGAACCGCCTGGAGTAAAATGTTGGATCAACAGCAGAGATGGACAAGGAATCATATTGAAGAGATTTGTATTTGTGTTCTATCTTCTTACACAAATTGTACTCTTGCAGTATATCGATTATGCCTACGTAAAGAACTACGTCATATGCTTCGTGAAACACCTGCTTTTCTTCTTTCCCTGTCACCTGCTCTGCCCTTGCTGGCATGTTGACACCGAGTTGGATTTGAAGCCTGCTCACAAATTTCAAGAATGACAAAAGGGAACTTAATGGAGCAACTAAAACGAGTAGCATATTTTACAGCAGTTCAAATGCACAAGAAATTTCATCTTGGTCTCTGATTCACTGTTGGACCTTTATTCCTCCGAATGTCAGCAAAATGGATGTGTTTACCCTTAACATAGAACATCTATATTCCTGCTTGTGTAGACTAATCAGGTTTATGCTAATTTTACTACCAAGAAACAACTATTTTAATGCACATTAAAGTTCTTAGGCATGCTCATATTCTTCACAGGTGAAAGTATAAAAGGAAGGCTGAAAACTGACATTACAAGTCTAAATATGAACTACAGTTGATGTTCTATGGCATGAATCCTTACGAATCGTTAAGGTAAAACATACTTTGCTGTGCCAGGAAGAAGAAGATCCACTTCTTTGTTACCGGCAGATGATGCTCGCAATCGGCTACCTCTAACGTGAGGACCCACTACAATACTATTATCACGTCCACGAGGAACCAAGACAAGACCTTCTGGGTAGTTTTCATCTTCAATGGTATCTGCAGGAAGACATCAGAAACCCAATAGAGACATGAGGACATTTTCCTATTTGATTATATAAACTATGATGTAAATCGCAAGCAGATAGACGAGGAGAAACAGGACTAATGTCCTAGAACACATGTATGATCCATTAAATTCCCTTTGCTGTTTATACACACTGTACTTGTATACACATACATGTTCACATTGACAGTCCTAACATGTACTTAAAACTTGCAAATAGAAACAAAACCAAAAGTGAAAAGGATCTACACTTTTTTGAGCTTCCAAGATTAGTTAAAGTGGACAATTAAACCTATCATAGTTTGAGAAATTATTACTGGATCTAAGATGGCAAGCTTAGTTGGAGGTAGAAAGCCTTGACTTGTTATATACACGTGGAAATGTCACTTCAACATGCAGCTAATATTGATTTAACCTCATCCACCTTTCTCTTCCTATGCTGATACTAGCCTACAGCAATTAGTACCACAAGTGTGCTCTCTATAATAATTTGTCATTTTCCAGACTTCAATCACTGTCTCTCCATTTTTATTGAGGCAGAACACGCTAGAAACACCGGCTAAGAGAAACATAATGTGTTTACTGAGGTACCTGCCTTCCTCTGGAAGAACTCCCAAGCCTTCACCTCTTGTACCTTGGTTGTTGGACGTTGAAGACCGTAGATGTTGCGGGGCTCGATAATGCACACCTAACAGAAGGCTATAATCCATAATTTGCTGAGTTTCCAAAAATTTGCTATCTGTCTCTATCTGCCTGCATACAAGAAAGCAAACAATAATGTATCTGCATCTAGGAAAATCTAGGAACAACAATTATCACGCATATTCTGCAAAATTAATTGGAGACATTATCAGGCATGACAATATGATAACATAAATGACTAAGATGCCTCTATGTTTTTGGTGCATAAATTCCAATTATTTTTCTCAAAGAGCTTACAGCTTGAGCATGTATTTAGGCAATTGTTGCCCACTGAAACTGAAGACAGATTATTAGCATGAGAAGTTATATAATATTTTATATTATCTAGCATAAGTGGTTGCATCAGTAGCACTGAGGTTCTCAGCATTCTCAGCAAAATGTAATTGCAACCTGGTCCAAGCCCGGTTCAAATGGATGGTAATGTCAAGTGGTGAGCAGGGTAGTGTTTATCTAAGTCATTGTTCTTGATGTATGAAAATGAGCACAAATTTTGTTTTACTCCTGATTAGAAGAAAATATGTTATTTAAATTTAGAAAAAAAGAGGATCTCAAGGATAGGAGCTGCGACTTCAGAAATATATCGACTGGTCATAGGTGAGAATCATAAAGATGAAATTCTAAAGCTTGTTGATTGCCAATCCTCCAATCTATATGTCCTCGTATGAAATAAAGACAAGTTTTTTTTTTCTTTGTCCTTGTTGGAGAAATCCAGAGAAAAAGGCTCTTAGGGAAGAGGTGCTGCTACCATTAGTTATATAATAGATGAGTGAGACGATAGGCGATTTGTAAAATTGGATTTTAAATTAGGAGACCGCACTCATGTAATTGATATACTGACATTTTTCTATATGATACCCACCTCGGAGGAACTTAATGAAATATTTTGTAAGAGAGAAGAAGAAAAGAGAGCTAGCATATGGAAAATATAAAAAGAACTAATAATTGATAATGGAAATAATCCACAAACTTCAATAGTTAAGGTCAACAATATATAGCCAAGGAGATAGAACTAACTTTAGTAAAGCATCTTGCCATGAAGGCTCCAGATAGAAGTAGCAATTAAGGTCCAAATCCTTCAATGTGGTGTTCTCGTCAATTTCGATCTTGTCTGCCGATCTTCCCAGTGATGAACCTTTCAAATCAAACCTTCGATGTATCCTTAACTCTGTGCAAAACATGTTTCCCATCACCACAAAGCGAAACTGCAATGCAGGAAAGAGCTCATAAAAAATTTAGCTCTAGGAGGGTGTAATACTGAAAAAAAGTGCAAGACCAATTACCACCAATTGTTGCATATTATAGCACATAATATATGAGAATAAACTTATAACATAATTTGTCATTAGTATGGAAAAGGACCAGTATCATTTAACATACAGAATAATAATACCAATTACCTTCTGCCCACTTGAAGGTTTGATTCTATGAAGCCCAAAAAATTTGGTTATGAGTGTATTCTCACACGATCTGACATGATGATGATAGTCTGGAAGCATTTTCACAAGCACCTACAAATCAGAAAATTGTCACCAGAGCTCAACATTTTAAATCAAGATATTCAAAAAAATTCAAATAGCTAAAATTTCAGGATATTTTTTGTCTCTTTAGGAATTGCCACAACAATTCAATTAAAAGAATCACCTGAATGGATAATTATCCTGGCATGTGCCATTGGACCCACCCTGTGGACAGAGTCTAATTTAGATATATTTCTAAGAGTCCTTTCTGTTAGTAAAAGTGTAACCCAGGTGTTTGTCGTCACATTTCCATTTGGAATTTACATTTGTATATTCACTCAACTTTGTCAAATTACAGGTTGAACTTTCTATATATAAGAATTTTGTAGAGTCTCAGGCTGCAATCACCAAGTGGAAAGAAGGAAGTTGAGAAATATAAGGTGCTCGTGTGCTGGTCGTAATTGTCTCCAGACCAAATACAAGGTTCAAATGAAGATGGTAAACCTGGACTTCAGACTTTCGGAGTGTCTTGATCATGAAGCGATCATCTTGAGACAGGAAAAAGATGCTACCACTTTTCCCGGGAGAAGAGAGCTCCCTAAGAGTGTCATTTCCACAAATGGACATCATATAGTCAGCAGCATCAATCTTGAACATCTCCCTTAAATTCCTACAATGAGAATTAATAAGGTTGTTAACATGGAACCTAAAGATCTAAAACAGATCAAAATTAATGAAGCAAACTAACTGGTCAAAGAGTATAGGTTGAAGGTCTTGAAAAACCAGAAACATATATATCGAAGAATTGGACAGAAATGCTAGAAAAATACGAGTAGAAGGTGAAAATAAATATTACGCTTTCCTAACTATGTTCATTATAATGAACAGAACTATAGAAGGTTAAGAAAAGAAACCTGAAAACAAATGGGCAATAATCTTTCCACTTGAAGTCATCTGATTGATGACGTGGTGTCAATTGGCATCCGGTTTTCGGAAAGTGCACAGAAAAACTTGAATTTAGGACAAAATCTGATTGACGAACTTCTCGCCTCTGTACAGGAGTGATTTTCCCAACAGTGTACCTGATCATTTTCTAATGCATATTCAACAACTAATATTCATAAAGTAAACAAAAATGATACAGGTACAAAATGAATACCATGTGTTTTCTCACTATTGATATTGGATGTCTCAACAACCATATCTAGAAGTTTTTTTTTTTTTGGTAACTTAAGGAATTGGAAACGTAAATGTAACTAGATATCAATCACTACATTAGAAAGAAATACGTAAATGTGCTGGATCAATTCCTCCCAGGAACAAATTCTTTCATCAAAAGATGGTGCTTCAACAGGAAATGGACAGATGAGTTAGAGCTCAAGAAACTAAATTCTGTTGGATAATGCAAGGAACAATTCAGACGGATTATCTATCAATATTATGAGGGTTAAAATTGTAGTCATGTGGTTATGAATGTTACATAAGATACAAACTTGATCTACCTAATTCCAAGTTGCAAACTGAGCATTAGGTCATAACTCTTGTGCCCTCTAATGATCATTTCACCAGGTCTCTTGACTTCTTTTGCGAGCTTCCTTTCCCGTTGTTTTGCTTTTCTAGATGATGGTGAAAAACTATTATCCAAGACAAGTTCACTAATCAAAACGCCTTGAATATATTCCCGTTCCAAGATTGGTGGTATCTTTATCTCAACTTCTCTATCTATACCATCAGAAGTGGATTCCGCTAACTCAGTAGATAAATCATGTCCAATCACCTTTTCAATAGAAACTTCAAGACTCCAACGTCTTTCCAGGAAAACATTTTTGTTGCGTGACTGCTCCAAAGATAACAAATTTCCTTTGGAAAGTCTATCAGTATAATTATGACGAGATCCTTGCTCATCACAAGCCTCAACATTTGCTGTATCTACTGAAGATAAATGTTGAATATACATATGGTTGTACTTTTTCAAGTCCGGCAGTAAGCCTCTTTTCCTTAACGCATTAAGATATCGTTCTTGCACTGCTGGAAATCGGCTGCCTTTAGGGTAAAATGATCCTTTCCCATCCTTTAAACCATGCGTCCAAGTTCCAACATAGCATCCTCCATCACTCCAAGTATATACACCAAATCCGTGCATCATGCCATTTAACCAGCTTCCTTCATGTGAGTCCCCATTGATCCACTTAAGAGTCCCTTTCCCTGTCATTTTCCCTCCTTTCATATTCCCGATATATACATTTCCATTCACCCAGGTATACTTTCCAGGTCCTTCTGGACTTCCCTGGATCCAGGAACCCTCAAAGATGTCTCCATGAGGATAAACTTGATATCCAAGACCGTGTTTGAGATTCAATCGCCATCTTCCTTTGTATGTCAGATTAGTAGAATCAATATAGGTTCCTGTACCATGAATATAGCCACCAGAAAATTTACCCTCGTAAATTGCTCCAGAAGGCCACAGCAGTTTTCCATTTCCATGTCTCACCCCCCTTTGCCATTCACCTGCATAAACAGAGCCATCTGACCAAACATACTTCCCATTACCCTCAGGTACATTACCAAGCAATGACCCAAAATACGATTCCCCGTTGGAAAGAAAAAGCTCCTCTACTCTAATTGCATCAACTTCAGAATATGTACGGTCAGCTTCACCATTGATTGATATGGATTTACGATCTCTATCGGAAATAGCACTAACAGACTCTATTCTGTCTGAAAAACTTAATGCTCCTACGTTATCAAGAATTGCCACTGGGCCAGACATGCATAATTCCCAAAAGAGTACAATTTCTAAATCCAAACACAATTATAAATGGTTTAAAACGTTCAATGGATTATCTGACAGTAGTACCACCATGACAATGTAGGATTTGAATTTAATGCACTTGTTCTCTTATCTGTCAATCAAACAAAGATCAAAGATTTGTTAGCATGTCAAAAAAGAGAATTTAAACTCCATCAGAGCACTTTTCTGAAATATAAAACAAAAGCACCTACAGAGCTTAATCAGATAAAACAAGAAGCCTATTTCATCTTTTACTATAAAAGGATGCAAAGGAAACAAATACACTCAACGAGGGAATCATTTAACTCAAAAAGGGTCTTAACTTTAAGTCCAGCCCAGGACTGATTAATTGTCAATCCCCTATATCCTTCTTAATGACTCGATTGTTCTTTGAGTTAATTGTATGAGAAACACATGGCCACCAATTAATTAAAAAAAATGCATATGTATCTATGACAAGTGGATTAACGTGGTTTATACTCCACACCTTTTGTTTATAGAAGTTTGAATCTTGATATTCTTTCCCAGATTACACTAATGACTCAAATATTTAAACAGATGAGTAAAGTTTTGGAACAGAGAGGTTGTCTTCTCTCCATCAAACAAACAAGAAACTAACCAGTGAAAAACAATAATACGCAGCAATTTAAAAAGATAAGTGATCTCATTCCACATCTGAAACATAACTCCATAAAATTTCACAGCCTGAGTTATTCCTAATCATATTAATCCTTCTCAATGGAGATATTAATAACGATCTCTCTTTCCAATTTACTGTTAACCTGTTGACTTATAGTTTTCATTGAACCACAGCATCTTTTCTTTCACCCTCAAAACAAGATAGATTTCTATCTAACAGAACTCGTGATCGACCAACGAATCGAACGATGCCAACGCTTAGCATTTGAAGTTGGATTACACCAAACAGAACTTGGAAGGGAAAAAACAAACATTTACGCAAACATGAAATGCTCAAGTTTCCGTCTCGTAATCCATACGAAACAAAACTTCCACAAACCCGGTTTAACAGAGAGAGACCAGAGAGAACCTTGAAGAAGAGTGAAATTGAAGTTTTTCGAGTTTGGCTGAATGTTTGCTACACAACCCTGCTTAACTTGAGTATACACTCTTGCGTGTTTATTGTAAAGCTTTTACACCGCATTTAGCTTCTCAGCTTCCAATTTCACTCTCTTCCACCGTGACTATTTATTTATACGACGCTGTTCGTTAATTTTATTTAATTTAATTTATAATACCCTTATTTTCTTTTTTTACGTAATTTATTCTTTCTGTGTGTGTACGTACTGTATTACGTGATCCTTTGTACTCCTATTTTGTTCAATTTTGTTCAACTAATTACATCAAAGCACCGTATAGTAATAATAATAAAGGTTCATGACTCTTATAAGTTTTAAAACAAGAGTTCTTGTCGAGGAACATCTCCAAATATAAGTGAGACTTGAAACAAAAATACTTATAGTTAAAAGTTTTATATTTATATTAGATATAAAAAATTTAATATATGCATCAAATACAAGTGAAATAAAAAAATAGAAAAAATAAAAAACTTAAAACTTCATTCAATTAAATATCCGTTCAAATTGCATTGACCTCAATTTTTATTCGGTACAAAATTCTTATAATTGAGACGAGTCTCATCATTGTCGTCATTCAAATTCGTTATACCAAATAATATACAAATACTTTCTGATTTAAGACTATCTTCTAAATCATTGTCATCTATTAAACTTGGTTCTTTAAACAATTAATCTACTAAAAGATCGATGTGATAGAGATAAATTGGATATATAGAACTACTTGTCTATTAAGTGTCATAGTAAACAAATAAAATTAAATTATTAAGAAATTAAAAAATATATTTAACTTAATAATGATAGTATTACATCTTTCTCAAAACTTTAAGTTGTATCGAATAAAGATCAAACTGTTCAATCTTTTATATTCTAATGTATTCCTTCTCTTAAAATAGATGAATTCAAATATGCTTTAATTTCTTTCACACATTGTTGCACTCACAAATTGACTCAAAATTTAAATTACAAACCTCTATAGGATATTAAATTTGAATTCAAAGCAATGGATATATCTAAATAGGTCCCACTAAATAACTATAAGACAACAAAAGTAACTTATAAGTAAAATAAAGTAATGATTAATTTATAAGAAGTAACAAAAGTGAATAAATATATACATGAATTAAGTTTGTCTCTTTGACGAATTGTAATAGGCATCCCAAAATTATCATAAGTATCCTTTTAAACCTCCGTGAACTTAAGAGATCTTGCATCATCTCATGTGTAACAATTATTGTAATAATGAACAACACCCTTATAACTTCAACTTTCATCATAAAACTTCATCTAAAATAGACATCAAGACTAAAAAATGCCCCAATTATATACAATAGAGAGCAAAGTTGCCTTTTCTATCTTTCATTGATGACTATAAGATAAAGTGTATACAAAGAAGGCCTATTTTTCAGATTGACCTTGATTACTTTCTTCGCCCTCTCTATGATATTATAAAAATAACTCATTATTACTTGCTCATCATTATCAGCTAAAAAAAGTACTATCGTTAGAGGTTTACAAACTTGGATGACAAATTAACATTAGGGCCAAAATTTATGATATTCAAGGATAATTATAGAAATTTTCATTACAACATTAGACCTGACATACTGAGATGTAATCTACTTGTGACTTATAAACATTTGATTGAGCTCCTCCTTCATTAGAATAAAGAACTGGAATGATAAGAAATATTTCCAAATCTTGTAATAACAAGACGATAGAAATTCCTAATATTGGTGAAACCATTTCTCATTAAATTTAAGACCTATGCATGATTATAGATGAACTTGATCACTTTTCTTGCTTTGTGCATAATTTCATCAATGATAGGAAAGTATCTAAGATTTCTTATTTTGTCTAACATCAAGTCAGTGCAATGTGCAACACAAAGAGTTTAATAAAAAATAATTATACCTACTTTGCAATCTTTTTCCCTGTAGCTTTATAAGAAGAATTATTATTAGTAATGAATTGTACAATGTATTTTAGGTCCAACTTTTTTTACAACTTCATCAAATATCTGAAACAAAGTAGTAATATTTATAATAAAGCTAGATGCATTAATAGACTTAAAAAACATTGTCCCTTAGAAATAAACAAAATAATAATAATGATGATGATGATGATGATGATGATGATAATAATAATAACAATAATAGGCTCATGTCTTCTGTATGTCCAATCATCACATATGATTGACACTTATAAGTTGCCAAGTCATTCTTCTCTCATCCAAATAAATTTTTATTTAATATATAGAGTTGCTTAAAAGACTACCTTTATAGTAATCAATCAACGGAGCTTTATATCCTAGACCATAAAAGTCAATAACATTTTGTATAAGTTGGTAATAATAAGACTGAGCATATTGAATGATTATATCATACCACCGTCTAGCCATTTCAATGTCCAGATTATGAGTTACCTTTTTAGATTGTAAGGCATTATGAATTGGAGGTTGAACTCCAAGTGTTGTTCTTGGTGTAAAAAAGATAAATTTTCATATTAGGTGTAATATTCCTTTCTTGTTGGGTGTGAATACCTGTTTCAACATACCCAATATTATCTTGACCACTGAAAAAAGAATTTTAACTACCAATTTCGTAGTTCAGTCTTTGCTTTTTATCTTTTTCATGCCGATGCTCTTTAAGAAAAATTTTTATTTGTCATTTCAAATTATGACTGACTTTCTTAAAAGACCTCGTATCACCTTTGATCCCATCTAAATACTTCTTTAATTTGGTGATTCCCCCACCTTTCAAATATTTGTTGCAATACAAATAAATGATATAGTTCTTCATTCTAAAAATCAATATAGAATGAACCCAAGCTGGATTATCGAATCTTCCTAAACCTGAAACGGCTAAATTATCAAAAATACTTGAATTTTCTTCCATTTATCTGTAAAAATAAGTAAAGACTATGCCAAAATAAAATTAATAACTTCATTTTCAAAAGGCAAAGTTTATATATATAATAACCTTACATAACAAATTCAATAGTACGTAACTGTTTAACATCATTACATCTTTATTTTGGTAATGTGCATTGCAAATAAGCTCTTATTATACAAAATAATTGCTTAAACATTTATATTTTCACATTAAATTGAGCACTGAATATACTTTCATAAATCAAGACATATCTTATTAGTCATTTTAATATAATCATAAAGAAATTTAATTACCTTAGGTTAAATATAATCAATAAGAAATTAAATTACCTAAAGTCTCTGTTTTCAATTCCCATGAACTATTTTATATTATGTATTTAAATATCCATAATATAGGATAATGAATGTGTATTTGTAAGTTTGCTATAATATTAGAAGTGTTATTTTCCAAATTTTAACTTTGTATCTTTGTAAAGTTATTTCTAATGACAATAATGTAACAACCCAAACATTAATTTAAAAAACTCAAAATTTATCTCATTTTTATGATTATTAGAATAAAAATAACCTAAAAATTCATATAAATAGGACTTCATCTTCATGCCTTCATGAAGCCATTCATATAAATACTCATTAATAACATACATAAAATTAGTAGCACAATAGTTCCCTAACAAAACTAGGTTAATAAGACATATAATGACATGAATCATGTTATAATAATATTTTTACAATCTATAAAGCAAGTTAAAATGTTACTTAAAATAAAACTAGACAATTTGTATATGTATAATTATAGTATATTGTTTACAAAAGGCATAAACAAACTAGTCCAAATCAACCGCCAACTAGCAAAAACTCATAATTTATAGACCAACACAAGAGCCAAAAGGTCCCAAAACTATAACTTCAGTAGTTCAGCCAATGATGGGAGAAGATGATGAAGCAACTTTGCATGATAGAGGAGCTGCAAACGAAGGAGGAGTAGGTGAACAACATTATATGAGAATCAAAAAGTAATGTGGATGATGGATTGGTGCAAATTTGAAAACCAAGAACCAAAGGAGTAGATTTACGATAGCCAATCAACATAGACAGGAGCAGACTTAAGATGGTGATGGAGAATTAAGAAATGAAGGGCCGAGGACGAGGAAAGCAAAGCAAATCAGAGCAAATAAGAGGTACTACAATAGAAATCACATTTAGCTACCAAAAAAATTATCATTGAAAGTCTCAAAATCATCGCTAAAAGTCATTAGCTTTAGTGACAATTTACATTCATTGTCAAACGTCCATAGTTGAAAACTATAGGTGTCGTTAATCATCACCAATAGATTTTTCCTACGCTTTATTTTCATAGCTAAAACTATTAGCAACATTTCGAAAAATCGTCGCCAATTCATTTTGGCTACATTTAGTTTTCGTAGCTAAAAATTATTGGCTATGTTTTCGAAAACGTAGCCAAAAATTTTTAGCTACGTTTCCAAAAACTTAGATAAATGTTCTTCGCTATGTTTTTGCAAACATAGCCAAAGGTTTTTAGCTACATTTCTGAAAAAGTAGCCAAAAAGTTTAACTTGCATTTTTGAAAACATAGCCAAATATTTTTAGCAATTTTCTATAAAATGTAGTCAAATTAAAATGTTATACCATGTTAATTATAATTATTTGTGACATTTTTAATCCATATTATTGTATATAATATTTAGATTAGTTTTATTATTAATTTATTATAAAAATAATTGATAATTTGAAACATTGTATATAAAAAGTAAAATATCATTAAATTATACTAATAAAAAGAATATTTTTCGTATACAAAATTTAAATTATAACCTTGACAATTCTTATAAACAAAATAATAAAGACAGAGACTAGTTTAAAAATTATAAATGTTAAGATCACAAAAAAATTACAACGTAATTGAGATGATTACGTAGGTTTATCTATGTCGATGAGAGCAACTTCATACCTCAGTTATCATATAAGAAAGACAAATGACTAGAACCTCATTGTTTATAAGAAGATTAAACCCTACAGAGAAAATTCAAATCACTACCTAGGCCTTATGACGTGGAAACTACCCAATGCCAAATGAATTTTCTTCTTTTAATAACCTTTTTTTTTGTTAGCCCACGAGGTGTCCTAGGAGGGTCCCAACTGTGAGAAGACGCTTTTAAGTCATCTACTCCCAGACTAATCCCCGCTCGCACCGGGTCAGCCCGTAAGGGGTAAAGTGCTGGCCAAACAGATTTCTCCATTTTCAGGACTCGAACTCGAGACCTCTGGTTAAGGGATGAGAGTGCTGAACCACTCACACTAACCTGTTTGGTTACTTTTAACAACCTTTAATATCACGATGGAGCATTTGATTTATGTAACAATAATGAATCCCTGTCAAAAGTTGCCTCATATAACACTAAAATAAAACAAGCAAGGCAGGGTATGGAGTTAAAGGACTAGTTGGTCATCGAAATTGGTCATTACGAACTGAGTGATTAGATATAAAGAATTAGTTCCATTCATTCTTCATTACCTTGATTTGTGGAACTGAAAATCTCATCCCAAGAAGATTAACAAGACCTACAAATCATGATCCATGTACTCAACCATGTAAATACCACCCTTGCACTTGTTTCCATCTACAACCCATAAAAATAGTTAATCAGTGATCAACCTTCCGTATAAGAAAACCAAAAACGATACTAACTCATGTAGAATGCATTGAACATGTTCATAACCAAACTATATCTTAAATACGGCAATGGATGTCAATAAAAAAAATTAGCACGTCTTAGGACTTGAAAAATATTCTGAAAAACTTTAAGAACCTAAACAACATTGATAGAGATTAATGAATGAAGAAATTCATGTCCAAATATATGTGTATGTTTGTAAGCCTAAGTGCGTATATATTGGTTCCACAACTCTACCTGGGGATGTCACAATCTCTTTCAATTTAATTACATTCTTGTGATGCAACTTCTTTAGAATTTTGATTTCACATATTGTTGTTATGGGAAACTGCAGCAAATAAGAGGCATCTTATCAAAAACCACTAGTTCACTTCATAATCATACAAGTTAAAGAAAGTATAATTCCAATTTTACTTTCTTACAGTTTGCAATCAACATTGTGATAATTAAGTAATATAATATCTGAAAAATAGCATCAACTACATTATAACTATTTTTATGAAAAATGAAAAAGGTTGACTAATGTATCAAACAAGTCCAATGAGAAAGAATGCAGAAGGTGGTACCCTTTCTCTTTCATTGTCCATTCTTATCTTCTTCAAGGCAATTATTTCTCTAGTTTTTATCTCTTTGTCCATGTAGACTTAATTGCAAGAGGAGAACACAGCAAAAAATCATAACCAAGCCCATTCTGTCATAGGCAATATTCATAAAGGAACAAATTTTAGAATAGAAAAGCAAGTTGCAATTTCAAAAGTTGTAAGCTCTAAAACTAATTCCTCAGTAGAATCACAACAATTATAGGTTAAAAAATATGCTTTATATTTAGATTGAAGGTGATAAATGGATTTATGGATTATTCAAATTCACTATCCCAATGTAGTTCATTTTAATATATGCTTAAGCCCTATAAACAATCATAAAACAAACCAAACATACAGAAAGTAAATCAATGTCTCTTATTAAACAAATATGCAATAATTGATAAAGGTTGATAGCATTAGAAAACCTACAGAGAAGGAAATAACAATGATAACTAATCAAGAGCAATAAATTACCAAAGAGAGACACATTTAGTAACCTTTTGCATCATTTTTGTGACACACATTTTGCTAAATTGATCAGAAAACCAATAGTCAGATACTTAAGGAAAGTAATCATGAGAAAGAAAGAAATAGCCAAGACAAGAAACAAAGAAAAAAACGAGTAAATGAACCTACCCATAAGTTCCCTCACCAATCTGTTCCAATTTCTTAAAACAATCCATGTTTCTTGACCCCTAAAATGGAGAAAAGGAAGAGAAGGAGAAAAGGAAGGGATCTAAATAATAAACCTTCAAAAAGTGGCCCCTTTTGTTTTAACCGATGTCAAAGTAGAAACCCTGTGGATTGTAAAATGAAAACAAAAAAATAAATTATTAGAAAATGGAAGAAACTAAAATTAATGTTAAAAGTTTCAAGAGCTAGGAGGAGTGAAAGAAGAAATTCCATTAGTGTTGAGTTGCAATTCCACACCAGATTCAAAGATATTGTCAAAGCAAATCAACTATAGCCAAGAAGCAAGCTATCGATTTCGTGTTAGAAATCTATAACACATGAAAATTCTAGGGCAAAACGAAGAAGCAGTTGGAAAGTAATAGAGAAGGACTAACTTGCATCGAATTGGAGTTGACTGGCGATTTTTCTTACACTGCTATAGTATCTCCTTGCATTAATCAAAATCCTAAACCAAAGGTACCTCAATACAAAATTGGCTATGATGTCAAATTTATACCTGAAATTTAAAGGAGAGGGAGAAGAGGGAGGGTATATTAAAACCACGAAGAAGATTAAAATTAAGAAGATCAACATAAAACCCTAATTGTCATTGAAATGAGCCTTCAATTTCTCCCTTATTTCCTCTTTTATTCATTTTAGTAAAAGAGAGCAAGCAAGAAGGTAAAGAAACAATATAAAACTTAAAGTTGCCTTATGAAACCAACCTCCCTTTGTCTGTTTTGTTTGGTTCTGCTGGTTTCATGAACTCTTCAGCCCACCAAACACCAAATAGGTACATAATCAAATCCAAAGTCGATACAAACAAAGCATAAACATAGTGGGAGGTTAAATAAATAGGAGTAGCATGCAATGTCTACATGCAGAGAAACAAAACAACAAGACAAGAAAAGGTTATCAACAAATTTCTGATTTCGATTTCATTCCTTCCTTTAATTAGTTGGCACATTTAGCAGGCCATTTTTAGCGACGATTTCCAACAATCATCACCAAAAGGGTCAATAAGGGTCATATTTTGGCACAAAATGAGGACCCTTTGGTGATGATGTTTTAAAATTGTTGCTAAAGTGATTTCCAAAAATCGTTGCAAAAATGATCAATGAGGGTCATGTTTTGGTACCAAGTGAGGATTCTTTGGCGACAATTCACCAAACAGTCCTCATTTAGTGACGATTTTGAAAATTGTCGCAAAAAGCTTACTTTTAGCTATGATTTTTAAGACATAGAAAAAAATAGCTAAATGTCCACCTTGTTGTAACGAGGGAGAGTAGAAAAGTGAGACTGAGTGTGAGAAGGCAGCAATAGCAAAGCAGAAAATAGGGGAGGCTATGAGAGGCAAGTAGGTAGATAAGTTGATGGGTAGTAATTTAGGATTTTTTTTAATTAAGTCCTTAGATTTTTGTAATGTGTAGTTTAACCGAATCATTTCACAAGTATTGTACCAGTCAATACCATTTGAAATGATCAGTATTAATTGGTACTTAAAACTAGTCCAGTAACAATCTATATCGTACGGTTTTCTGGACAATATATTATAAAATTTGTCTCTCCGTATGTTAGGCATTTTTTAAAAATTGTCAGTGTTATTAACTTCTAAAAATCCTACTTTTAAAAAGTTTAATTTCTGTTTTTTATCTTCATATTTAATAATTTTATTTATCTTTTGACTCTTTGTTAATCTTGGAGATTTTTCAATTTTAAGTAATCTTGGAGATTTTTTTATTTTTAGTTATCACCTATTAATATTGCTTAGGATAACTACATTACTTTATTAGTATTAGTATGAAAGATAATAACCTGACCCTTTTGGAGTTTAGCATTCAAGCTAATGATTGCCATGAATTTATAATAAATCATATATATTAATGATATATTTTAAGATTCTTGTATTATGTTAAATCTTGAGATTTTAATATTAGCTGTTAAAACATATAGAAAGCACTCCATTAATAAAATTATAAAATTATAGAAATAATTAATATATTAATCATTTTGATTTTATATGTGTTAATCTTATGCATTGTCATTATATTCTTTTATTATGGTCTTATATCATTCTTTTAAATTATAATTTCATATAATTTGTTGTAACGTTTTTTATGCCATAATCTATCATGAAAATTAATTTCTTTATCATACAATGATAAACATCTCTCATTAAAGATTGAAATTATTTCAATTTATTACATCTTTTCTACATCCTAATTTTTCATTTATCCTGATCTCAAAGTCTCATTTCTTTAACTCTAAAAGTTGATCTACAAATTTTAACCATAGCAACTTTCACTTATCTTTAAAGTCTTAAGATTTTAAATTGCTATTTGTCAAAGATTTACATCTTATTATTATCTTAAAAACTCAATTGATGACTTGCCAGAAATACACAACTTAAATTGTAGCCATAAATTCACTTGGTCAAAACTTATTCCAGACATGGTCATTCTTAAAATTTTATGAGCCCTAGGTAAGTATAAATTTTCTTAGGATTCCTTTTGTTATTTCTCAAAAGAAAAACAAAAAGTCAAATAATCCTAAAACTTAAAAAGCTGCCACTCGGAAGTACCAAGCTGTGTGTAAGGCTGTTTACAAAATGTTCATGCCATTTTCTTCACGTAAAAACTTGTATACCAACTTGAATAGATGAGTTACAATAGTCAACTATTCTTGGTATGATAGATGTTTTTTTTTTAAAAAAAAACCAATGCTTTTAGCCGTGAAGGCATGATTTATTAGAGCTTAACGAGTTCACAGAAGAGTTCTACTTGTTGCTGGTGTCTGGATCATTATAATTAAGAATCAACGTTCAAAGAATGCAAAGCATGCGAGTATACATTACAAAATTTAGTGACATTTATATATGCTTTTCATTTTCTATGATTTTACAAATTTATTAAATATAACTTCCTGCAAATATTTTAAAAAAATTATTGATAGTACATTAAATAATTAGTAATACTTGTACATGTTTTCAAATCATGATTTCAACTATTAAAATTTTTAGAGAAGCAAAAATTGTGTGCAATTAAGTTTTCTCATTAATAAGCACAGCAAGTACGCGCGTATACACACATATATATATATATATTATAAATTGTGATATTTACTTTTATAAAATTAAAATAAAATATATTTAATGTATCACTTATATTTTAATTTATTTGCTATGATTTAGCATAACTCAAAATTTACTGGTATAAAAAGGTTGATGAGATGCAAGAATTTTAGAAAGAAAAATATGCATTGTATATGAGCCAGCAAAATATTATTAATGCTCATGACCATGCCTACATATGGTTAAAAGATGCATTTTGCCTGTTAACGTGAGATCAATAATCTGAATATTTAATAAAAGAAATACGGATTCCTATAAATTTTAAGGAAAACATCTTATCTCTGCTACACCAATTATTTTAATGACTATTAATCAAAAGTTCCACATTATACTTGAGGAATGTAACAGGTGAGTCAACTTAATTTGTTGATGTTGAGTGTCAACAAAAGCAAATTGATGAAAATGTTATCGTTAGCTGTGAAAAAAATTGAAAATTAGGTTGATGCTTGTATTATCCAATATGGCTTCAGGTATCTTTGACAATGTTTTACACTTGGCGGTGAATCAGAAACAGATGCTTTATCGAGAATTATTCTTGTTAGCTAGCAATAGGTGTAGAGAATCTACAGAAACTTCAAATAAATGGAAAGCATGCTTTGTGGGATAACAACTAATCATATTAAACTTGAAAAGCACCCTTTTCCTTTGAGAGCTTCACTCTAGTTTTCTTACAGTTTGATAAGACAAGCAGCTTATGTTTCAGTGCAAGATGACTGTGTTTCAACCCAATCTAAAACACTTCCTAGGCAAGCAATTTATGTAAAGAGTTGTACTAAATAAACAGTTTGAAAGAAACAACCAGCCAACTGCTATGGTGCACTTGTTGGCTCAACCTCACTAGCATGCATGGGTATGGTTTCCTTTATTATCTATTGTTCTGGATATGATCTAGCTAGCTGCGCCTTGGGATCTTATACTTCGCTACATATTCGTCCACGATCTTGTAGGGAAAAAGAGAAATAATACGTAAGATATTAATGACGCATATGCGCTCACAATATGACTGAGAACTGCGAACAAGAATAGAATTCATGCAGAACAAATAAAGCTGTAGCTGGGATATAGCATAGATATATACAGGCACTCACTCTATAGGGAAATTATGGAGTTTTGGCAATATATATACTTTTATATTGATATGATAATTTAAGTGGTTTAGTAGCAGAAGTGATTTTTAAGTGGTTTAGTATCAGAAGTGATTAAATTGAAATTAAGAAGAGTACTTAGAAGCTATAATTTTACTCAAATCGTAATATATCTAATCCAAGAACATGAGGAGTTTATGGTAAGATCTTGTGGTAGTGCCTGGATTACGACTTGACAGTGAGATCGATACGAGTGAAACCATCCTGTCCTCCATCTAGTTTCATCAGACTACCAATGATGAAAGGGAGCATCCATGGTTAGAACATTATCACCTCTTACCCAATTGTATATCGGAACCACAGTTCCTATGATCTCGAAACACGTATTGTTTCATTTGGTGTAATATGTCTATACTAAGAAATTGTTTATTGGATTGAATGTCATGCAACAATACATTATTATCTTTTTTATGGTGACGTACCAGTAATGTGATATTTCAATTAGCTTGCTAATAACAAAAACAATGGGATGAATCAAAAGCACTAAAATACTTGAAGTGGTGTTTTTACATAACTAGACCAAAATAGTAAAAAATTTTCCAGATGATATTGCATGCTATGATCGGTAAATAAGTATATTAATATAAAAAATTCCGCTAAACACGAAATCGCAAAAGTTTAATATATATAACTTTACTTCTAATTAATAGAGTAATCACCAATTTAATTATCTTATCGGTCTCTGATCCACCGTCCCGCCAATTGATAATTATCTTCATTCTTTTAATTATTCATTATTTGCTGTTATGTCCCTGTATAGCTAGTTTTTATGGCCAGTTGAACTTATCTTCCTGTTGAAAATATCAAGGATCAGATTCTCGATGGCTTTCTTTTTCAGTCACCAACTTATATCGCCAAAAAAAAAAAAAAAAACAAAGGCACTTGCTGTTGCACGCCTGCTTGGTCTCGCTATCTTTGGCACGCGTTGTTTGACCAAATGTTCTGCTCTTCTATCCAAAAAGTTTTTGATGTTTTCTGATCTTGTCATAACTGCAATGATGGGAAAGATTAAAAGAGAGAGCAGAGATTAATTTTGGATCGCCAATGAGCTAATATAAGATTGGGTAATAGGCTCAAGTACTTTGGATTTTGGGTCGCCCTTAGGTTCATAAGACGTTTCCACCCTAAAAACTTCTATAATTTTAAAATTAAATCCTTCAATGTGTTAATTATAATTTTGACAACTTATTTTACCGTTATATATATATATATATATATAAATATAATCTTGAAAATAATATTTTAAAATTTTGGATCTAATTTTTTAAAGTATGTGGTACATTCCTAAAATATTTAAAGCATTGTTTTCAATATGGGATAGATAATTTACGAGATACAAAATTTTACCTTATAAGAGTAATAAGATTTAGGTAATTTTGACATGTTAAGAAAGACATCCAAACGTTCCAGTCAGAAGATGCCAGATGATTATACTTAGAAATAGTAAGAGGAAAAAAAAAAAGAGGACTAAGAAGAATCGGAGGAAGTGATAAAAATAAAATGATAATTTTGGAACTTATAGAGAACATGACTTGCGATAGAAAATTTTGATGTACTAGAATACAAATAAGAATCCCTCATAAAGAGATCCTTGTAGTTCTCATAAGTCTTTTAACTTTTTTCCTATTATAATTAGCCAAAATTCGTAAATAAATAGTACTTATCTTTTAAAAATTTAGCCTTAGAGGTGTTTGGTTCAAATTGGATAATAGTAATTAGAAATGTAGAATGAATATAGTAAAAAATAAGAATGAATATAATCATTATAATTATGATCGTTAGTTAGAACAAATAAATGATTACCATTATCATTGATATTAGTTGACTTATTAAAAATATTAAGAAATAAAAGTTTGTTAAAATTTTATTTTACATCAAATTTTAATATATTTTAATTAATTATATTTAATTACTAAAAAGAGAAAATATAATTATTTAATTAATTAATTATATAATTATATTAATTATAAAAAATATTAAAAAGACAAAGGGAGTGTCACCCAAGAATTATTAACATTCCTCCCATGTTTGAAGATTAAATTGTCAAATCATATAATTTAAAAGAGAAGAACAAAAAAGTATAAATTTATGTAATATTAATTAATTTTGTGATTAAAATTTTATAATTTTTTTAAATGACATTAATAATAATAGTAGTAGTAATAATAATGATAGAGTTCAATACGTATAAAATGAAAAAAAGAGTTGTTTGTTATATATTATCATATTGGATATCGCTATAATGATAATATATAACAAACAACTCCTTTTTTTTCATTTCATACCTATTGAACTCTATTGTTATTATTACTACTACTATTACTAATGTCATTTAAAAAATTTATAAAACTTTAATCACAAAATTAATTAATATTACATAAATTTATACTTTTTGTTATTCTCTTTTAAATTGTATGATTTGATAATTTAATGTGGTGTCACAAAACTCTATTTACTATATATAAATTCTATACTATTTTATCGAATTTCTATATTACATAAAATTTGTTAGACGACAGTGAATACTACCATCATCTCCATCATTCGCTTTGTAACACCAACAAATAGGGTTGTAGCCCCATTTCCTTATCATTCAATAGTAACATCAACAAGTAGCGTTGAAGCCTTATTAAACTTGGCGGAACTCACGTTACAATGATTGCATCATCTTGCACTGATATTGTGGTTAGCCGCCAAAATGGATTACGTCATTTTTGTTACTTTATTTTTGGAATTTTCCTGCTTCTTGCTGCTTTTCGCTGATCTAATTAATCAATTAGATGGTTTAATTGCACGTACGCGAGCGAAGCAGTGACTATAACTAGCCAACCAATCATAATAATTACTTGGTGATCGAAGATTTTAATTATTCTTTCCTTATCAAGTTGTGTATTGTTTACTTTCTACCAATCGTGTTTTTATTATTTTCTTTTCCGAAAGGTTGTTTCTAACTTCTTTCGGTCAATTTAATAGTAAATCTTCTCAAGCTTACATTAAGACATCCCTAGATATCATAATTAAAAAGTAAGTATTGCCTAGCTATATATTTTAAGTAGTTGTTAGAGATGAAAACGAGTTACTATAACTATATTAAATTGCTAGATGTGGCTGCAATTCATCATCACCAAACTTGATGGACTGCTATGGAATTCTGTCACTCCACCATTCTTACCTTTCCTTTTCATGACTTCGATCGGCTGCGATGATCATAGGATTCAGGTTTGGCCCTTGGCTTTGTTTAAACTCTATATAATCCAACATATAAAATAACATCTATGTTTGGAGGCTTCGATATAATCCAACATGTAGAACAGTAGACGTTTGGAGGCTTCGACACGGTCCAACATATAATATAATATCAATGTTTGTAGGCTTCGGTATAATCCAACTTGTAATATAATACGAATGTTTGGAGGTTTCTGTGTAATCCCACACGTAATATAATATCCATCACCGGAAAAATATGTCAGGAATTACCAATTAATTATTAGTTGATGTGCTATCAGAACCAAGTATGACTAAAATATATGTTTGTTTTATATTTGGTTCCAAAGTTTACCTTATAATATCTCTTGGTGACTCAGAGTATGGAATTAGTCTTTATACATAGAGCTATCAACCCTTTAATTATGCAATTTCTGATCAAATTAACTCAAATTAGGTTAGGCATCGGTCATATGTAATCTATCACTTGAACTAATCTTCTCGCCAGACGATGATTACGCGAGTGTTTTTGCCTTCTATAATAAGATATAAATGTCAACGAGATGTGCAAATGTTAGAATTGTACATGCACGTTCATTAAAAAGTGGTTAGAAGAAAATGATGTTGTGAGGTAACCGAAAAATGTAAATTTTCCAATAACTATTACTTGACTTTGAGCGCTTTGACATGGTTTGGTTTAATCTCATGGTTGAGACCTGATGCTTAGACCA
Organism: Erythroxylum divaricatum; assembly: GCA_025434745.1. NCBI lineage: Eukaryota > Viridiplantae > Streptophyta > Magnoliopsida > Malpighiales > Erythroxylaceae > Erythroxylum > Erythroxylum divaricatum. Next base: position 34,695,658 of record JANTPM010000004.1, read on the forward strand.
CTTGTAATGGAGGCACATTGGTTTTCAAATTGAAGGACGTATTGACAAGTTTGAAATGATTTTGATAAGTTGCAACTGGTGCAATGGTAGACTTATCATATCCAATAAACAATTTGGATTGAGTAGTGATATAAATTAAATTTGTAATAGGTAAGGTGGACTGATCTTAGTTTACAAAACGAATATTAAATAGGTTGATGGTTTTTATGGTAAAGACACTCCAACACTTAAATTAGTAAGTTAAAAAGTGTTCAATGTAAACAGAGTTCGATCACAAGACAAACTTAATGAAAGTGATTATAAAAGTTTACCTTAGAGTATTTACTTTTAATAAGCAATTATTAATTGAAATTTGGTTGAATTCTAACTACCTTTAATAAAGTTGAACTCAACATCTGCTAGGTAGTTTTATTAGCATTTGATTATGATTCTAATTCTTCGTATGACTGAATTTTGTTTTAATTAAACTTATCATTCTTGAGCTATTGGTCCTTTTATGTGAGCCCAAAGAAGAAGCCAGGTCCATGGAAAATTGATGGGACTTATTGAATAAGGCCAAACCTAATCCATACACTCCCCAAAGATGTATCAAGCATTATAAATTTATTGCTGATAAAATATTGCGATTTTAATCTTATAAAAGGTATTTCTAATTTAATAGTTAGCCAAATAAGTTGCTTTCATGATTTTTATTAATTAATTTATAAGTTTAATTATGAATCTAGCATTGTAATTAATTATAAACCATAAATACCCATCAATTTTATTTTAATTGAATTACTTAAGATACATTTAAATGTAGAAAATATCTAAAATAATTTAGTCACTATTAGGAGTCTCTTCAACATAATTAAATATATATGCACTTTATAAACAATAATGAAATAATGGGATTCGATATAGTTAATTCCATAATAAGTAAAAAAAGCTTAAATCATTTTTGCCACTGATAAGAATTTAAAATATTATATTTTCTCACTTAATATTTATTCTTTTACACATAATTTACATATAAAAGTACTCATTATTTTTATATTTTAATTTATGATACACATGGAGATGTTAAGGGTAAAATAAAAATATTTGGGTATTCATGCACAATTTTGATAGTGTTCCTCAAATTAGGAGTAAGTTCTCATTCGAAACCCTGTAATGATTTAAAATGT
>JANTPM010000004.1:34835751-34855273 GCA_025434745.1 Erythroxylum divaricatum
CACTTATGATGCAATTTAAATCATTAAAATTTTCTTGATTTAAAGAAAACAAAAGTGACTTATTTACTCTATTATAAGCATGGAACCCACCTTATTTCCTTGCTCAAAGATGTCTCTACTTCTCTCTTGCCTATCTTGATTTTCTTCAACATTAACAAAAATCCCCAAATCAATAGACATTCCAGTTGAGAAACCCATAAGACATATTCACTAAAATTGATCATAGAATCCTTAAACTCATAAATTTCTTAAGCTATATAAACCAAAATCTTCTAAAAAATCCAAAATATTAAACAAAATCTTACCTTGAATCTTCACCAAATGAAGAGTTTCTTGGATCAAAAGAAGGCTCTAATCTTCCTCTTCATTTTTCCCTTCTCCAGTAACTTCAAAATCATGCTTCAAGACTAAGAAAAATCAAAACCTAACATGGCTTTCTTTCTTTTCTCCTCTTCTCCACAATCTCTCTCTCCTTCTTCTCTCTTCTCTTTATTTTTCTCTCCCATTTTCGTTCATGCTTATCCTTTAAAAGCCAAACAATCCTTCTTATTACAATTATGCCATTAATGAGTGCACAAAGACCCTTCTACCCTTCCTTATATGCCTTGCAACTTAAATGGCTTAAGTGATCTTCCAAAAAAGCCCTTATACACACATACTTTTTCTACTAATTTAATTAACCAATGTCATAAAGTCTTGCTCATATTAACATGCTAATTAACTCCACAAAAATAAATTTATTAATCTATCAATACCTCCATAAAATTCATTTAAGTCATTGTCTAACTTCTTCCAAAAATCAAGACCTTTTCTGATTAGTCAATTGAAGGAATTTGATAGCACTTCCTTCTAGAAAAATGTTCCTCATTGTCGTAATTTTCTAATGACATCAAAATCAATCAATTTGGTTAGAAATCTGAAAGTTATACCTAAACATTTCTGAACTACTCTTTTATTGAAACAATATTTTGTGCTTAACTTCCATACAAAAATTGAAATTCTTAAAGACCAAATTAGAATTTGATTTCATCAGATAATTTGTAACCCTATTTCTCTATTTGACTCCAAATTAAGAATCACCTCATTTGGATAACTAGAGAAAAAGTTATGGCTAAAATACCGAAACATACTTAATGAACGTGTTTCAACTTATAACTTTCAATATTTCACATATAACCCATCTTGTACATAACTATCCTTTCCACTTCATTTCAAATTCAAGAATTCTTCTTTTCTTTACACATGAATAATCGCCAAAATTTCTCATTTAATATTTCTTACTTCTAAAAAAAGTTCGGGGTCCAACAGATGCCATTAAGCAAATTCCTCATTATGCTAAATTCCTAAAGGAGCTTGCACTTCAAAGAAAAAAATTGAAATTTGATGATAAAGTACAATAAGGAGAGAACGTATTCGTAATACTTTAAAAAAAAACTACCACCTAAATGTCAAGACCCAAGTATGTTTACTATTCCCTGTAAAATTGGTGATTTAAGAATTGAAAAAGCTATGCTAGATTTTGGGTGCACCAGTAAATGTCATGCCTTATTACATTTACAAGTCCTTAAACATGAGGCCCCTTAAAGAAACTAATCTATTGATTCAATTAGTAGATCGTTTGAATGCTTATCTTAAGGGCGTGTTAGAGGATATCTTGGTTCAAAAAGGCAAAATGCTTTTTCCAACTAATTTTTTACATTTTGCATATGGATAGTGAGGATGTATCCTCTTTAAATCCAATTTTATTTAGAAGGTCATTCTTGAAAACCACTATAACAAAAATTGATGTTCATAATGGATCGTTGACTATAGAATTTGATGGTGAATTAATTAAATTAAATATATACAATGCCATGAATTTTTTGTATTATGAACAACCTATTGTTTCTGTGGATTTTATTGACACTTGGGTACAAAAAAAATTCTTCCTTAAATGGAAGTGATGAACTTAAGACAATTCTTGAAATTGGAGATGTATTATAGTGGCAGTTACTTATAAAGATGTTAGTGCTTAATAACGAACTTGAAGCCATGTTTTGCAATTTGGAGAAAACCAAGAAAATGGTGAAGCAATTACCTTATATGGAGTTGTCCTAAAACAATTCCAAATTATTGCCTTCGTTGATTCAATTGCCCGCATTGGAGCTGAAAATTTTGCCTAACCATCTAAAATACATATTTTTGGGTGAGCAAGCTACATTACCTATTGGGTGAGCAAGTTACATTACCTATTATTATCTCAAATAAACTCACTTCTTTGCAAGAAGAACAATTGATTCAGGTGTTAAGACAACATAAACAAGCCATTAGGTAGATGGTAGCTGATTTAAAAGGCATTAGTACTACCATTTATGTACACCAAATTTTGATTGAAGATGAAGCCAAGGAGGTAAGGCAACCCTAAAGTCTTTTAAATCGACCCATGATGGAGGTGGTGAAAAAGGAAATCTTAAAGCCTTGTGATGCTAGAATTAACCATCCCATTTTGAATAGCAATTAGGTAAGTCCGATCTAGGTAGTTCCAAAGAAAACTGCGGTAACTGTAATAAAAAATAGTGATAGTGAGTTGATACCCACTCATGTTCAAAACGGGTGGAGAGTTTGCATAGATTATAGGATGCTAAATTCAATTACTAAAAAAGATCATTTTTTGCTTCCATTTATTAATCAAAATTTTTAAAGACTTGCAAGTAAATTTCACTATTGTTGTCTATTATTCAGGTTATCATCAGATTTTGGTTACACCAAAGGGCCAAAAGAAAACAATTTTCACATGTCCGTTTGACACCTTTGCCTATCGAAAAATGCCTTTTGGGTTGTGTAATGCACCAGTGACATTTCAAAGGCGTATGGTAAGTATGTTTGCTAATCTTATGAAAGATTGTATGGAAGTTTTCATGGATGACTTCACGATTTATGGAGAATCTTCTTAAACATGTATTATCAACCTTGAGATAAGGCTAAGATAGATGTTATAAGATCTTTACCTTACCCTGCGACTATGCAAAAAGTTTGCTCTTTTCTTAGTCATATAAGATTCTATCGGCAATTTATTAAAGATTTTTCGAAGATTGCTCAACCTATGTGTAGACTACTCCAAAAAGATGTGAAATGATTTTGATGAGTCATATAAAATTGCATTTGATGAACTAAAGGAACGAGTCACTACAACCTCAATAATTCAGCCACTGTAGTGGGGCATTCCCTTCAAATTAATGTGTGTTGCATCAGATTATACAGTTGAAGTAGTTTGGGTCAAAAAGTGGACAAAGTACCTTATGTCATTTACTATGCCTCCATGACACTTAACGATGCTCAGAAAAATTATTCCACGACAGAGAACGAATTCTTGGTTATAGTTTTTAGGTAGGAAAAATTTAAGTCTTACTTATGGGTTACATGAGTGATCGCTTATTCAGACCATATAGCTCTGAAATATTTGGTGACTAAGAAAAAAGCAAAACCGAAGTTGATTCGGTGGATCTTACTCCTACAAGAATTTAAGTTGAAAATACGTGACAAAAAGAGAGCTAAAATTTTGGTGGCCAATCATCTTAGCCGGATCACTCCAACCAATACATCTGATGTTTCCCAAGATGAATTTCCAGATAAAAGTCTCTTTGCAATCCAACAGGTAATTCTATGGTATGCCAACATAGTAAATTTCTTGGCAACTAAGTCCTCACCTAGTGATTTATCTTGAGCTAAAAAGGATAAAATTAGATGAGAGACCAAATATTACATATGGGATGAACCTCATATTTGGAAATTTTATGTTGATCAAATTATTAGAAGGTGTGTTATAGATGATGAAATGCCTTCCATATTAAATTGTTGCCATTCATTTGTGTGTGGGGGACAATTTGTCCCTAAAAGAACAATTCCTAAAATTCTTAAATGTGGTTTATTTTGGTCCAAATTATTTTATGATACTTACATGTTTTGTAAGTCTTATGATCATTGCCAAAAAATTGGTAGTCCAGGAAGAAGAGATCAAATGCCACTTACAAATATCCTAGCAAGTGAAAATTTTGATATATGGAGAATTGACTTTATAGGTCCTTTTCCTTCATCTTTTGGTAAGACTTACATCATTTTAACGATGGATTATATGTCGAAATGGATAGAAGCAAAAGCTATATACAAATGATGCTAAAGTTGTAATCAATTTTGTCAAATCTTACATTTTTGTCAGGTATGGAATACCTCGAGCTATGATTAGCGATAGAGGAACTCATTTCTGTAATAAAATTGTTGGAACATTGATGAAGAAATATGGTGTTTCACATCGTATTTCGACTGCATATCATCCGCAAACTAGTGGCAACTAAAGTGGCCAACCGGGAAATTAAATCAATTTTGAAAAAAAAGGGGTGAATCTGAAAAGAAAAGATTAGAGCTTACATTTGGATGATGCCTTACGAGCATATCAAACTACTTGCAAAACTCCAATAGACATATTGTCGTATGAGTTAGTCTTCGATAAACCATGTCATTTGCCTGTAGAAATAGAACATAAATCCTACTGACCTATGAAGCAGTTAAACATGAGTTTAGTAAAGGCTTGTAATAATAGGAAGTTGCAATTGCAAGAGGTAGAAGAGATCCGTAATAAGGCTTATGAAAATGCAAAAATTTATAAAGACAAAACAAAAGCTTTTCATTATAAAATGATTTTAAGGAAGCAATTTTCAATAGGAAAAAATTTCTTCTTTATCATTCAAAGCTTAAGTTATTTCCAGGAAAATTATGATCTCAATGGTTTAGACCATTTATTGTTACTAATGTATTTTCTCATGGTACGGTAGAAATTCAAAGTTCAGACACTTTCAAGGTGTTTAAGGTTAATAGACATGGCCTGAAACCATATTATAAGAATTTTCCAATCAATAATGTGGAAGAGATAGAGCTAGTAGCCCCAATCTATCTCTAATAAGGTACGTCAATAAACACGTCCAACTAACGAATTAAAAGAAGCGCATTTGGGTGCAACACAAAAATTTCATATTCAATTTTATTTCTATTTTCATTATTTCTCTTTTTTTAATTTTTTAATTTTTTCAGATGTCAATTTTATTCCATTCCCTTTTGTATTTTCACATGTCAATATTTTCAATTTTAGTTTAATTTAAAAAATTAAAAATTAAAAAAACTTTTCTTGCCCACCCACTACAATTTCATCCTTACACTTTCATTCACCCATTCCAATTTCATTCATGCCACCATAAATTTATCCAACACCCATACCATTCCAACAAAAACCCTTAAAACTTTTACCCTACTTACCACCGTAACCAGCGTCACCCACTAGTCCAAATTTTTGTTGGCTTTGTGTTCTTATTTTAGTGATTTCAGCTCTACAATTCTAGAGCTTGGGACCATGCCATGCAAGAAGAACGACTGATGCCAGTTAGGTTCATCAATCCCTATATCGATTAACACTCACCCTTCATCAGATACAACAACTGTGACGTCGAGTCCCTCCATTCCTCCAATTTCTGAACAGACCTAAGTTCCTACAACTAGAAATTGAACCCAGAAAGGTAAGCAAATCAAAAGGAGAAGCCAATGGAACTCACGAAGTGGGGATTTCACTACTTTTCAATTGCTAGATGACTTGAGCCAACCAAAAAATTACCCATGTAAGCATGTTCTAACTGACACTCTTGATGCTTTACAAATTCATAATTCCTTTAAACAATTAATTAGGCAAATTTTTTGGAATGCATTTGTTAAAGTTGGCTATCCTACTTATGTTGAATTGACATGAGACTTTTACAGCACCTTTCAATTTAATTCCTATGAAGAATTCGACATTTCTACAAAGGGATTAATGAATTTAGACTTATGGGGCAGGAATTTTCATTATCTATTGCTGAATTTAATGTTGCTATGGGTTTTATATCAACTGATGACATCAAGAACGAACCATTTGTAAGTTCCCACTGTGATTATCATACTAATTTTCATGCCTCTGAAATATGGACTCAATGGTTTGTTGATCCTCAACCATATAATGCCAATGCATTTAAGAATTCATATTTAAAAAATCTTGTTTTCAAAATCATACATTGTCTCTTAACGTACAATTTTTTGGGACGATGAGATTCTACTGGTACACTTTTTAAGGCTTAATTTTATTTTTTGTGGTGTATGGACAAACAAATTTCTGTTAATTTAAGTTTTTATTTTCTGACACAATTTCAGTATGTGTTAAACAAGAAATCCAAACCATTAATATTAATGTCCTATATCACTCAATTGGCCATTAATTTGAAATTATTGGATCTTAAAAACACTAATATGTTTGTGGCTTGTGCCATAAAACCTTTGGATTTGGAATGTTTGTGTAGGATGGGCATAATTGAAATGAATCATGGGTGGTTATAATTTACTTATTTGGGTCCAGCTGTCACTTCCAACCCACGTCCAACCACAAAAAGTTGGGTTATCTCACCTATATTGAATTGTAGCCAACCTCCTTAGGCCAACTTAGATGCTCATCTAGCTTTACCTGAACGTCAAATGCACTGAATGGAGAAAAATTTTACAGCATATTAGGCACACCAAAGATTTCAACCTCCTTACTCACCAACCCCATGACTTGGGCGATCAAATTATAGAGAAGCTTTCATTCCTCTTCTCCTTTCTATTTTAGCTTATTTCACTTTATATAATTACATTGGGGACAATGAATGGATTAGGTGTGGGGGTAGGGTATGTTCCATATAACTTCTATTTAGGAATCTTTATTGAAAAATTTTTAATGCTTATTGACTTGTTTGCAATTGATTAGCCAATTTTGACACTTTCTATACTTCCATTTTTAATGACTTAATTAGTGCACATAACATGAGTTAATTTTATTTTTAGGAAATATATGCCACTTGATTAAGAAATACAAGTGTACACACTTAGTCAAGGTTTGACAATCATATGATTAAACATGGTGTATAATTGTGGTGAACTGCATTAACTTGTGAGTTTTTGGGCCTAAAAGATTGAAACATTTACATCAATTTGTATTTCTTTGATGTGTGATTATCTTCTAAGGTGAATTTTTCTCTAGAACTTACTTGGAACTGACTTGAGATCACTTATATGCATTCGTGCATAAAAATGATGAAGGCCCTCTTTGTTTTAAACATTTAACTTCAAAAGCTTGAGTTGAACTTTTTTTTTCTTGATAAACCCATAAGAAACAACTAAAACCTTTAATATCTTCACACATCATAAATGTAAGTATGTTGGACCCCAAACCATGAGTGACAATTTGACTTAGTAATATGAATGATTAAGTGGATGAGTTGACTGAAATTAAGTTAAAAATCTAGAAATAAAGAGAGAAAGTGTGAAAATATGAAAAATTGTGAAATAGTTTACTTTTGGCCTTTGAGAGTTGACTTTTGATTTAGGCATAATTTGAGAAAATGATCTACATGAAACTTGTAGATTATGTTAAGAGCTTTCTGTCACCATAAAGTTTGCAATTTTTCGATATCGGGAGTGAAAGTTATGGTCAGTCAAAGTTTAGGTGTGTTATAGGTTGACTTATGTTATGGCTGAAGCTTTGACTGGAAAATTGACCTAGTTAGAGGTTAATTTAGCCTTGAAGTTCTTCATGAAAGTTGAAGGATTTGATTTGATCTTTATTTTGATATAAAGTATAGAATTTTTCGATTAAGGAATAATAAGTTATGATTTTTACAAGTTTCTGTTATGATTTTAGCATGATTATTAGAGGACAGAAGTTTTGATTGGAAAATTGACTTCCTTAGAGGTCAAATTGATTTTTATGTCCTTCATGAAAGTTGTAGGTGACTTTCTAATCTTCGTTTTGATATAAAATATGACATGTTTGGACTTTGGAGTTGAAAGATAGAAATTTTCAAAGTTGAGGTCTTTGTTTAGGTATTTATTATTTGGGCTAAATCTTTGATTAGAAAATTGATCATTTTAGAGATGGAATTGGTTGTGGAGTTCTTCATGGAAGTTGTAGAGCTTCCTTCAAGCTTTCCATAGAGACCAAGTTTGTTAAAATTGGAGTTAGGGATCAAAAGATATGAATTTTTAGAAGTTTTAGAAAAATTTTTTAAAAAAAAGGAAAAAAGTTTTGGTCCAGAGGGCGAACGATTCGCCCTGTGAGCGCCCTCGGGAGGGAGAGCGCTTGCCAGGGCGAGCTCGCCCTCACCTCGCCCAAGCACGGGCGTTCTGCCCTTGTACGGCGCCGTTTTGAAACTCCTCCATGCGACGCCGTTTTGATTTCCTTGCTTGTTTTTCCTCCAATCCGACCTTTGTTCACTATTTTGCTTATATCTTTTCCGTTCGACATCCGATTGAGTTGATTCTTGAAGCGTTGGATTCCTAAGACAATGAATTTCATTTTTATAGAAAATTTGTGAATTTTTGAGATTAAATTGAGGGTGATTAAATTAATCAAAGTGAGTTAGGAAATTTTCTGAACATAGTTCAGTATTTTGAGAAATTCGGGAGCTATGGTGATCCGATTGAAGTGATTCTTGAGGTGAAATAAAATTAAGACATGGGGCTACAAATTATATGAAGAAATGAAATGTCAATTTTGCCCCTAAGACCTTCAAATTATAAATGGAAGTTTGGATTAGAGTGCAGTTTTTGGATTAGGAATATCTGAGAGTATTTTGAGCATAACTTTTGCTCTGGAAATCGAAATGATGTGATTCTTGTTTTGAATTAAACTAGAAAGATAGAGATACAATTGTTATGAAGACATCAAATGTCAATTTGTGGATTAAGAATGTAAATTTCTGGATGGAAATAACGTGCTAGAAAATGTGTTAGAATACGAACATATCCGAAATGTTTTGAGCATAACTTTTGATGTAGTGTCCCGAATTGGATGATTTTTATGGCATTATGAAATTAAGACATAGAGGAACATTTCTCTAGAAGGAAGTTTTGACAAATTCCTTCAAATTGATAGTGCGAATCAAACCCGCAAGTAAGCATGACTTTAAGCTTTGAATGGAGGGGCAATATGGTCATTTGACCTTCATTAATGACATGGCCTCTAAACACATAAGGAGTTGTCGTTTTAAGCACATGAAAGGCACGAAATTGGCTGGAAAAATCAGAACAAAGAAGAAGAAAATAAGAAGATTGAAGGAGAGAGTCGGTGATGGCGATGGAGAAGAAAAAAAGTAAGGAAATTTTTTATTTTTATGAGTCTTAGAGCAAGATTTTGATAGTGTTCCAAGAGAGAAAAATATGGAGGAGCACAAGAGCTTCCTTTTAAGCCAAGAAAAGTCAGATTTCGGTGAAAAATGAGGTAAGGTCTAAAATTTGATGTGTGATTTTTGATAAGTTCTTGGTTTAGAAACATGTAAAAGGATATGGGTTTGTGATATGTGAAGTCGATTTTGATATTTATGCCTTAGGTTATGTTTAATTTTGGATGGAAATTAATTAAGGTTTAGGCTTAATTTTGTGATTAAGGATTTTGTGAATTATTGGTGTAGAATTATAGATAATAGTATGGGTTTGTGAATTATGATATCAATTTTGAAGATTATGGAATTTATGATATTGAATTTGGGTGGATTGGTTTAGGCCAATTGTGGAAATTAAGGTTTTTGAAAATTTATGATTTAGAAAGCTTGGAAATATGATGATTATGAATTTCCTATAGTTAAGTTTGAGAATTATGCAAATTATAATGTCGAATTTGGATGATTATGGCTTAGGTTATTTTAAATTGGAAGGAAGAAAGAAGAAATGACCAAATTGGAGCTTGGAATCAAGTTTCGGGCATTAATTCGAGGTGGGTAGCATATTTATATTTTGATTTGTAAGCAATATGCAATTTTTGAAAAATTAAAGAAAGCAATTTTGAAAGATTAAAGAAAGCAAAACTTGGATTTTTGATAGATTATCGTTTTTGGAAATGTTTGAAAAAGGTTGGTTAATGGTTGGAATTATGATTTCCGAATGTGTTTTGAATAAATTTGCATCATTACATATGAATGTTTTGATAATTGCTATGTTTGTTGAATTTATTGATTGATTGAATTATGTGAACTGTGAGTTTGTTTGTGTTCGATGAAATGAAGTTTCAAAATGTGCCTTCGGGCAGTTTGATTAGTATGTGTGAAAAGTAAGATTTTCGAAAAGTGCCTTCGGGCAATCCGACCTTTCGTTTTCGCTTATGTGTTATGTGGGTTTGGTCAGGTCCTTCTGTGAGTCAGTGCGCTGTCTCTATTCGTTTATAGCCTTCTCTCGGCTGCCCGCAAGTGACACGGAGCTCCGATTTCAGACTCCCCTCTGCTTACGGCTGCACAGGATCGCTATGCGGGAATGTGCAGTACGTTCTGTTTCGGACCGAACCAGACCATTTTGATATATTACGTGTTTTTGATTTGTTTTTGTGTACTGCATTCATGTTTAAAATTGAGAAATGAAAAAGTGAAATTTGTTATAAAAGTTTGAAAAATATTGAAAGATTTGAGGAAAATGTTTGAAAAGTTGTAAAGTTTGAAAGATAAGCCTTTTGGAAAAAAGTTTATGAAAAAAAATGATTTCAGCTTATTTTTCAATTTATAAATGTGTTATCCACTGAGCTGTGTAGCTCACCCCCTTTCATCCCCATCTCCAGGTTTCATGCAAGAGATCGGATGAAAGAAAGTAAAGACCTTTGTTCATTTTTGTTCAGAGTGTATCTTATGTATTTGGGCTTGGAATGCCATTAAAGTGTGTTGTGTAAGTCATTAAAGTTTGTTGTGTTGACTAATTGAGAATTGTGGAAGTATTAGGTATAGACGTGTGTTTTGCTGGTGTTTGGATTCCAGACGGGAGAGTCCGATGATTCTGAGCAATGTTTGGGATTATAGAAATGTTTTTGAACACCTTGTAGGTTTTGGGTTAGGTCAAAGGCAGTCGTTATGCTGCCGAATTTTTGTTAGAAAATAAATTGGAAAAGAAGAAAAATAAGATTTAGATGCTTAAAAGATGGAATTATGAGATTGGTATAAATGTTAAGAAGTTTGTTATGATTTGAGTGAGATAGTTTGTTATGATCAGAGTGAGATTCTGAAATGAATAAATTTTCAAGAAAAAGGAAATTGCATGATTTTCATGAGTTTGAGTAAAAATGGTTATAAGAAAAAGAAAAAAGAAAAAAATTTCATACCGGATTTTGGAACGTCTTAGGGTTTCCAACGCGATTGTGTTTCTTTGCTTTGTTATCGGATGTCGGATCCGTTTTGTTAAGTCTCGATTCCGCTTCGCTTCGTTTTGCTTTGGTGCTTTTGTTTGTTCGATTTCGAATCGCTTATTCGTTTCGCCTTCGTATTAAATTCGATTCCGATTTGCTTTCACTTTGTTATCCGATTTGTTATTCGTATTCCGATTTCTCATAGTCGTTTTGCTTTATCGATTGCTTTATTTTCCGATTCAAAATTTCGTTGTGAAATTTCTGTTTCCTTCGCTTTCCGTATTTTCCGGTTGGGATTTGGTTCCCGGATTGGGTCCCAACACATTAAGACACATGCCAACTGTAAAAGTTGAGAGAAAATGAAGAAGAAGATGCTTGTCTCGTTGGTGTTCTTCTTATTTTCCAGATGTTGTCTTTTATACAACAAATTAGTTATGGGTTGGGTTAGGTTGTTTTATTTAATTTACTTGTGGGCTTTACAGTTCTCTCCCTCTTAAAAGAATTTTATCTTCAAAATTAAATTACACACCTGTGAATCCAAACAAATGAGGATATCGACATTGAACTTCATCATCTACCTCCCAAGTTACCTCTCTTGAAAAATGATAATGACTCCACAAAACTCACACCAACAGAATCTCCCGTCTCATATTCAATATCTCCACTGGCTCCTCCTTATAGTTCATGTCATTTGCAACTTCGATATCAGGCCTTGATAACATGACTAGGATCCGATCAATACCATCTCAACATTGACATATGGAATACATCATGAATTTGTGATAACTTTAGTGGTAATGCTAATCTGTAAGCTAACCACACCACACGTTGTATAATTTCATATGACTTGATATATATCGAACTCAACTTCCCTCTCTTACCAAATCTCAAAATTCTTCTCCAAGGTGATACCTAAAGAAATACCCTATCTCCAATGTTGTACTCTATCTCCCAATAATGTTGATTGACATATTTCTTTTGTCAATCCTGAGCTATCTTCAAGCATTACCTTACCAACTTTATTTTCTCCATTGTCTTTTGAACTAACTCTGGCCCCTTTAATAATCTGACTCCCTCTATATCCTAACATATCGAATCTCTACAACTCCTACCAAATAATGTCTCAAATGGTGCCATATTGATGTTGGAGTGATAACTATTATTATATGCAAACTCCATCAAAGGTAGATATCTATCCCAATCACCCTCAAAGTTCAACATACAAGCTCTCATCATATCCTCCAATGTTTAAATTGTATGCTCCAATTGTCCATCCAATTGAGAGTGAAATGCAATACTTAAATTTAACCTAGTCCCCAAAATTATTTGTAAACTCCTCTATAATCGAGAACCCCGTGTAACCTCATTATCTCATCAACATACGACCTAGCAAGTTTGTCCAATGTGTCTTTCTATTGTACAGGTAAGAAATGATCTGATTTAGTTAACTTATCCAAAATCACCCAAATTGAATCATGTCTATGTCTGGTCCTCACTAATGCTACCATAAAATCCATCGAAATTTTCTCTCTCTTCCATAACGAAATGGCTAAGGGTCTTAATTTTCCCGTTGGGGCTTAATGCTCTACTTTAACCTACTGACAGGTCAAATACCTTGACACAAACTCTGCTATATCTTTCTTCATTGTTGACCACTAGTAATAAGTTCTTAAGATCCAATACATTTTTGTAGTACCAAGACGTAAAGCTTACGGTGCATTGTGAGCTTCCTTCAAAATCTCCACTCGTAATCCATCTACCTTTGGTATACAAACTCACCTCCCAATCACCAACGCTTCATCTACTCTTACTGAAAAATTAGTCCTCCGATTTTATTACACTCTCTCCCTCATCCGCATTAGATAGGAATCCCAAGCTTGTGCCTCTCTAATCCTATCTCCCAAATCTAGTTAGACCTGTAACGTCACCAATAAACCACTCAAATAATCAACCTCCAATTTCACATCCAATGCCCGCAACTACCAATGGCATTATAATGTGTCATTACATAAATATTAATTGCAATTGTCATTTATGTTTTATTCCAATATTTAACTAAATTGCCTAGGCCTAGCTTAACCTAGTAGGCTTACATCCAACGGTCTGTCAACTCATCTCAACTTATTGTAAACTCTCACCAAGTGGAAATATAATTTAATATATAAATATTGACACAGGGCACCTCAGTTTCTCAATCTCTCTTGGTACTCTCGTACTACTTCAGTACTTAGCCATCGACACAATATATCCCTTAGGATATCCCGGTACCACTCCAATATTTAGTCATCGAAGCAGGATATTCTCAAGACTCAGGATGCCCCGATATCTATTCCACGGACAAATACCTAGCTATCACTTACTCATATCTTCCTAACCATCTAAGACCACCGAATGTAGCCTATCCTTGGCAAGCTACTAATTCTTAATTTTTACCAATTATTCATAACTTATTAACCACCAAACTTTATTTAATTAACACATTTCCCATCAACTTATAAGCAATACATCTCAAAAAATGTAACAAAATATAACAATGAAACACCTTATACTACATTAATTATTTGATAAATAAAACAAACATAATTCATGTATGTAACTATTAATCATTAATTAAATTATTGACTAATTCAAAACATAAATCAATATAAAATATATAATTTATTAACAACAAAGTGGTACTCTATTTTAAGAGCAAAGTCTAAGGTTAGGATTACCTCAATTTTAGACTTAACTAATTAACCGTCCAAATTACTCGTTAATCGAACCTTCGAACATAAAATTTACAAAATTCTATTAGACTAATTTACAAAAAATTTCAAACCCAATTACTTTTAATGATCCAATATTATTCTCTCTACTAATTTATTCCTAATTATAAAAATTAATAACTTTGCTAACCTAACCCCTATAATTACTACAATGCCCTTAACTAAGTAAAAGTCATTTCTTACCCTCACTCATTTTCATTAATACCAAAAATGCGCTTCTTACAACAAAGTTTTAAATTTACCCTTCACTTTGTGCATTCCCTATTCTGCCCCAACATGTAGCTTAAATTTTTAAAACAATGTCATCATCTTCACCCTTTCCTCTTGTTTCTCTTCTGTCATTTCGTCATTTTTCAGCCCATTTTTTCCACTTTTATCCCTTCATGTAACTTCATATATTACCCCAAACAATCACAACGTACATTCTAACTATAAGTTAGTGTAGGATGATCAAAATTACACAAAAAGACATCTTCTCTCTTCTCTTCTTTCATCATTTTCTATCTCTATTTTCTCCACTTTTATCCCTTCATGCAATTTCATATATTGTCCCAAACAACCACAGCATGCAATCCAACTATAACCTAGTGTAGGATGAACAAAATCACACAAAAAGATAATAAAAAAGGCTGCTGGAATTTTACCTAAGTGTAAGACTTTTGATGTTGTTAACTACCACAACTTCTTCTAAATTTGCTGCAAAACAAACAAAATGTGGAAACTATAAGGAAAGTTTTACGTGCAGGAGAAAAATGGCACATTAAGACATACCAATTATAAAAGTTAAGAGAAAATGAAGAGGAAGATGTTTGTGTCGTTGGTGTTCTTATTTTCTAGATGATGTCTTTTATACAACATATTAGTTATAGGTTGGGCTGACTTGTTTTATTTCATTTACTTGTGGGCTTTATAAACTGTCTATGCAATGGTATACCTCTTGCTAGCTGGACCCATTACTTCTACTTTTGTTTTTCCGTGATTTTTAGTTTTTTTTTCTATTTTTAGTTTTTATTGTTATTAAAAAATAAAATTTTATTTGATTAAAATTTTTATATAAATTGAAAATAAAAATTTACAAGAACTGAAAAACTTGTTTTTGTAAAAAAGAAAACTTGTTTTGAAAAATGACGATAATCGTGATTTTTACGTTTTCCTAGAATTGATGTCGTTTCCTTATTTTTAGAAACAAACAATGAAAACAAATTTCAATGAATATGTTTTGAGCGTTTATTTCCTTTTTTAAGAAAACAACAAGTAACCAAAATAAACAAAATAAACAAAACAAATGTAAAAATACTTGTTTTCAGTTTCATCACATGTTCGGAAGTACTTTTTAAGGCCTAAACAATCTCCTATTCACCAGAACTTTCACGAGAACTTCTTATTAGGACGTCGTTAACATCTTTTAACAAATTTCTCAAAATATGAGCTCTTCTAATAAGTGATGTTTACGAATAAATTGAACAACTGCATGAAATTTTAATTTCTTTATATTACTTTCATATGGACTTGGGGAGTAGGACTTGAACTTCTCTAAAGATAAGACGAGAGAGGAGGAAGATGGGTCCTCTCATGTGGTGGCCCATCAGAGTCCACTGTGAGATGAGACATCCATATCACCGACAACCACAACCACTACAACCCCTCTCTTCATCACCAATCAAGAACAACCACCGTTTTCACCGAAAAGCGCGGTTATTAAGAGAGAGAACGTGAAACGAGCCAGAGCGAGTCAAATGACGCCGCGCATGTAGACAGTTATATATACATACACAAACCAACAAGCACCTTCTGTTCTCTCCTACGGTTACTAGTGTACACGGTTTTCTCTCTAGAGCATCTTCTTTGCAACGGCATTGTTTAAAGGTAATTTGCATCATTTTACGTTTATGTACCTGTGTTTTATTTGCCTCATTTTCTTGTTTTCACGATTCGTATCTTGTTATAGAATCATTTGTACTTTTGTGTTAATTTTATCTTGCGTTAAAGAAGACTTTCCGTTCAACATATGTTTGCGTCATTTCCGTTTCAGATTATGTGCTTGGGATACTTTAATTGTTCATAACCTGAAGAATGAACATGTTTTTCGTGACTTCAAACTACAGATTATGACTATGATTTCTGTAGTTTAATTGTTCGGAAATTGTCCTTTTTCCTAATTATTTCTGTTCAATGATAACTGCAGTGTTTGTGAGGTTTGGGATTAGCACCACAGCAATTTTGATTTATTTGGTTTGTTAGAACTGCACACCAACTGCAACGAGTGTCATCTACAGTCCTCTATTTAGATCCATGTTTCTGATGATTCTATTTAGATTTTTATTGTTTATGAACGAATATTGTTTTATATGTCTTGAGTTGATTGATTTGGATTCTAATACATTTGTACGACTATAGGCATGGACACCTTCTTGTTCACTTCGGAGTCCGTCAACGAAGGCCACCCGGACAAGATCTGCGACCAAGTGTCAGACGCAATCCTTGATGCCTGCCTAGAGCAAGATCCGGAGAGCAAAGTTGCTTGTGAGACATGTACTAAGACCAACATGGTTATGGTTTTTGGTGAGATCACTACCAAGGCTAAAGTAGATTACGAGAAGATCGTTCGTGATACTTGCAGAGGCATTGGATTCACATCCGCAGATGTTGGCCTTGATGCTGACAATTGCAAGGTACTTGTTAATGTTGAGCAACAGAGTCCTGACATTGCCCAAGGAGTTCATGGCCATCTCACCAAGAAACCCGAGGACATTGGAGCTGGCGACCAGGGCCACATGTTTGGCTATGCCACTGATGAAACACCTGAGCTCATGCCCCTAACTCATGTCCTTGCCACTAAGCTTGGTGCCAAGCTCACTGAGGTTAGAAAGAACAAGACTTGCCCGTGGTTGAGGCCTGATGGTAAGACCCAAGTTACTGTTGAATACAATAATGAAGGTGGAGCGATGGTTCCAACTCGGGTTCACACCATTCTTATCTCAACTCAACATGACGAGACTGTCACCAACGAGCAAATTGCAGCAGACTTGAAACAACATGTGATTAAACCTGTCATCCCAGCAAAATATCTTGACGATAACACCATCTTCCATCTCAACCCTTCAGGTCGGTTTGTCATTGGTGGACCACATGGAGATGCAGGACTTACTGGCAGAAAGATTATTATAGATACCTATGGCGGATGGGGGGCTCATGGAGGAGGTGCATTCTCAGGGAAGGACCCTACAAAGGTGGACAGAAGTGGTGCATATATTGCTAGGCAGGCCGCAAAGAGTGTGGTGGCTTCTGGACTTGCGCGGCGTTGCATTGTGCAGATTTCATATGCAATTGGTGTACCAGAGCCATTGTCAGTTTTTGTGGACTCTTATAAGACTGGAAAAATTCCAGACAAGGATATCTTAGCATTGATTAAGGAGAACTTCGACTTTAGGCCCGGGATGATTGCTATCAATCTTGACCTGAAAAGGGGAGGGAACTTCAGGTATCAGAAAACTGCTGCATATGGCCATTTTGGTCGTGAAGATGCAGATTTTACTTGGGAGACTGTGAAGGTTCTCAAGCCCAAAGCTTGAGGCCGTGGATTTGGATTGGCATTGTATTCAGGAACCCAAAGTTTTATTTGTCGGAGAGAATAATTACGCCCCAGCACAAGATCTGGAAGGAACTTGACGTGTGTGCGCTTTAGTTAAATAGGCGGTTTACATTACATCTCGGGAACGGATAGCAATTTCAGTAGTCGTTCTTGTCTTTCCCTTGTACTTTTTGTCACCTAATGTTTTCTCTGCCCCTATAATTTTTCATCTTGACTTCATTTATTTGGATTTAACAGTTTTGAAAATATTGATTTACTGATTTCAAAATTATTAAATTAACGATTAATTGGACATTTGAAAACGGACCTTAAATTGAAGTAAGGCTGCAAATGTATTATCAAAAGTGAGCAACTGATTTAACCGTGATGTCAAAGTGGACGTACGTGTTCCTCACACTATTCAACCCTCTTGGGCTCAAAGAAAAGGGGCTCATAGAGAAGAGGCTGGACAGCAATTTTATATAAACCGACCATGGATGCGGTTGTGATGATCGTCCGCTTAAAAACTCTTTTTAAGCATAAAATTAAAAACAGCTTTACAAATGCAGATTTTCACTGTGATGAGCAAAGATATGTTTAATAGATACTTTATAATAATAGATATCAATAATTTAAAAATTAGCCCGAAAATCAAATTAATAAAAAAATGGTTTAAGTTTTAAAAGTTTAACTCAAATTGTCAAAAAAGGGTAAAATTAGTATGCAGTGAATAAGAAGCACAAATTATAAAATAAATCAACATAAAATGTTTTATTAAAATCAAAATAAAATATCATTGTCTATTAATGTATAATTAATTAATAATAAATCTAACGATTCTAACTAAATTTGAATATGATATAATGATTAAAACTATGCTTTTAAAGTGTTAGGTTTCGATCATGCATCTCCTACATAATATATATCAAATATATGCAGCATAAATAAAGCGGAACCTTAAAAACTAGATTTACTCATGCATATAGATATAGAAAAACAAAAACATGAAATGTAAGATACTTACATACCTTTCTGACGATCTCCTTTGTTTTTTAATCTTCTCTACGTTGAATTGTCGTAAACTACAACAATCAAAACAAACCGTCTCTAATGAAAGTTCATATAAGATAGAAGGATGAAACTTTATTAGAAGATGGCTAGAATTCTTCTTTGTATTAGCAAAAACAAGAATTCTTGAGAGAGTTAGAGAGAAAAAGTGTGCGTGTAAGAAAAATAATCTTTCTTTTTCTCTTTTTTATGTGTCTTACATAAGATGCACGAAAATCATCTCAATTTTTGCACCATTTGGCCTTCTAATAGAAACTTATGGAAAGTTAATGGTCATGAATAGTATGCATTAATGGATGAGAAGTTAATGGTTATGAATAGCATCCATTAATGGAGGTTATGGGAAGTAAATGACCATAAATAACATGCATTAATGGAAGCCAATAACACCTGTTTCTAATCCATTCTATGCATCGTTTTCTACCACAATCACATTACGATACAATCCTAAAATACTCTCTTATATCTTAAATCATCATTCAAGACTATTTTACTCATCCTTCAGATCTCCTATAAGTTTGACACATTATGTTCCCGGTTATGTTGCCCACTTGAATTAACACTTAATTCAAGCAAGTCAATAGCAGTATCTAGCAACACATCATAGCCCCTAATTGACCGAAAAGTCTGTGGTTTGAATCCGAACCCTTCGATACACAACGTTAACATGCAATTCTTCCTCTCACCATCAATATCCCACTTAGTTCAGAGTAGGGCGAATCCTATCGTTTTATAGGCCCTGGACGAAATTTTAAAAAAAAGGCCCTAATGAGAATAGTCGATAGGGAGGTGATTCTTATGAATCTCATAACTTAAGTTTTCTTTATATTGTTCAAAACCATCTTCGCCTAATTTTTCAGGATTCTTACTAAAGGAGCCTACTCTTTTAATAAATTTATTTATTATTCCTTTTTTGGATTCTATCAA